>JASPKZ010006056.1:127500-727500 GCA_030220185.1 Diploptera punctata
TAAGCCTTAGACCTAAAAGAAAAGGAGTTCAATAAAGAAAACAAGTTCTTAAAACTACAAGAATCATCAGTCCACTCCTGAAATGTTTATCGGTGTGATTATCTTCTGCATGAATCTACTTAAATAAGAATGTTGTTCAGTCATTGTCCTGAAAATTATGTTAGATCGAAACCTCACTTATTCTTTAGTGGCATGTAAGCACATGTAACTACGTATTCAAAAGAGTTCAAACACTTCCTGTAACGATTTTTCATAGATATAAAACAATAAGTCCGTTGGATTTTAAAAGGTATAAAATTAATTAGGTCGGCCTCCGTAGTATAGTTGTTACGTTCCTTGCACCTAGTCCAGAGAGTCGCAGATTCAAACCCGGGGTCAATACCTTTTTAGAATGGAAAAATCCAAACGACAGTATTTTCAGGTTTGCAAAAGAACCTCAAACTCGAAAAATATATAATTGGGCAAAATTCAACCGACTTTCCTTCATTCAAATAATAGGCTATATTAGTTGCCTACTAGATGTTACTTGAGGTGACAAGCTGACAACTTGTCACTCAAGACATCTGTGCAGAAATAAGCGTAACACAATCAGACTGGTAAGATCCATAGGAAGGAAGTAAGGAAGATAAGATATTAAACACTTGAGCATTTATATAACTTCTAATTTATATATTTCATTAATTCCTATTATAGCAGTGGTAGTAGTAGTAGTAGTAGTAGTAGTAGTAGTAGTAGTAGTAGTAGTAGTAATAGTAGTAGTAGTAATAGTCGTATTTTAAAGCTCTTTTAACGTCAATCAATTCCTAATCGCCTTATTTTTAAGGAGGGTAGAATTTAAGTTGGAACATATCTGACTTGCAATTCTCAATAATTGCATATTTTAGGCTGAACTGTGGGGAAGGTAACTTACCTAGGTCTCATGCATCTTCTTCTCGAAGACTCCTATCAATTTTGTTTACCTGAGGTTTTGTATTCACGTTCTTCGTAGTCTTCCGCGTGGTAATGACTATAGGAGGATATTTTTGAACCAACGTTACATTACCAGTGCATGTCAATTCCTGTCTACCCTAAACTAATATAAAATGCATTTGAAATAAAATCATTTTTGAAATCCATCTACGCTCCGGTATCATATTTTATTTATGTTGGAATAACAAAAATAAGCCATTAGTTTCACATGAATACTAACATGTTTTCACAAATTCACAGGCACTTTAACATGGCAGCAACTTACACATTATGTAACATGCTTATAGTCTATATATTATCTTGTATATTAATTGTATGTATGGTTGTACTTAGCACTGAGTCTGAATTTCATATCAAGTAAAAAAAAACAGATATATTTCACACAAGGTTATATGATTTAAATTATGCAGATGGCTTATATTCACAGCATTTGGTGGATAGGAAATACAATGTATATAGAGAAAGATTTGCGTTTAGATCGGTACTTGCTCAGGTAGCTCAGTTGGTAGAGCACTTGGTCTAGAGAACCAAGGGTCCCGGGTTCAAGTCCCGGTCTGAGCGTATATTTTTTCTCTTTAAATATGATTTATCCATCATTGAGATGTACGAAATCAATAATAAAAACTTGGAAAAAAGCCGTACTGGCTGTAATGTATAATTCCCAAATATGTCTTCTTAATAAAGGAGCCGCCATTTGCAAGATAGAAGCATGGCTTCACAGCATTTGGTGGATGGGGAATTACAATGTATATAGAGAAAGATTTGCGTTTAATTTTTCTCTTTAAATATTATATTGAACTGTTTGACAAAATTCCTGCTGAAATTTTGTTTATCTTGAAATGTTATTTTCAATTTGCAACGATAGCAGTTTTATATTTAGGCCTATATAGAGCATTGACTACACATGCATATTACTGATATTTTTGATACATCAAACCCATCACACTCAATACAACGGAGAGATAAATCTATGATTTGATAACAGACATATTACCACACTAGGGTTAGAACTCTGATCTACAAACTGAACACTATCATATTCAAAAAATAGGTTCAGTCATGGTTTCCTTGCCCTAGAGCATGTCCTTTACTGCAAACCTGTTTTCAATTACATTAGGAATACGTCTAATTACGATAGATTCCTATTGTTTTCTTTAGACTATTTTAACGTTTGTATCTTAACGAACCGGGAAATCTCTGGACTTCGTCAAAGAAATTCAGTTTTCAAATGCAGTATCAATAAGAAAACATTACCTACATGCGGTCCACCGCTATGGTCTCAACATAGCGTGCTGCCTTGTCACGCAGCGGGCCCGGGTTCGATCACCGGTCGGGGCAGTTTTTCTGGGTGAGGTTTTTATCGGGGTTTTTCCTCACCTGTAAGACAAATGTCAGGAAAACTTTAAGGCCCAAACGGTCCCCGAAATCATATGGCCATCATCATCATACTTATCATCATCATCATCATTCACCAGTGTGGAAAGCAACGGGAAGCTACCACACCTACAATTCGCTAGTAAAGCTGCAAACATAGCATGAAAATGCTATGATGGCAGTGAAGGACCTGCCTTCGGGCAGAATTACTATGGATGAACCTACATGCGAAGTCTTGTTAAAAATATCATTGTAATTTTGAAGTAATTCAGAGATGTAATAAAATTATTAAAAAGTAATAATTTTCTTTAACCTCTAATTCTATATATATATATCCATAGTAATTCTGCCCGAAGGCAGGTCCTTCACTGCAATCATAGCATTTTCATGCTATGCTTGCAGTTTTACTAGGGAATTGTAGGTGTGGTAGCTTCCCGTTGTTTTCCACGCCGGTGAAGAAGAATGATGATAATGATAAGGATGATAAGGATTATGATGATGGCCATATGATGTTCGAGGACCGTTTGGGCTTTAAAGTTTTCCTGGCATTTGTCTTGTAGGTGAGGAAAAACCCCGATAAAAACCTCACCTAGAAAAACTGCCCCGACCGGGGAACGAACCCGGGCCCGCTGCGTGACAAGGCAGTACGCTACGTCGAGACTACAGCGACGGACATATATATATAATAATAACAATAATAATAATAATATTGAACCATTATGTCCACCACTGTGGTCTCGAGGTAGCGTGCTGCCTTGTCACATAGCGGACCTAGGTTCGATCTCCGGTCGGGACAGTTTCCTAGGTGAGGTTTTTATCGGGGTTTTTCCTCACATTTAAGACAAATCTCAGGAAACTTTAAGGCCCAAACAGTCCCCGAACATCATATGGCCATCGCAATCATCAGGATTCATATTCAACTTAGATTAAAGCTTAGAATTAAGTACTCTCCTGGCGCACCACTATCATCATCATCATCATCACCCATCATATCATCGGGGCAACGTAACCCCGCCTTCCAGGCGCCCCAACCTCAGAGATGGGTTATAATTACGCCAATGCCAGAAGAGAACACCAGAAATGTTCAAAAAAAGGACAATCTGGGACATTAAAAATATATCGGGTTCAAATCTCGACTCAATATATTCATTTTTCTTTTCATATCATATGTATGTATATATATATATTTTTTTTTCTCTTTTTACATCATTATAAAGATTAAGTCCACCGCTGTGGTCTCGAGGTAGCGTGTTGCCTTGTCACGCAGCGGGCTCAGGTTCGATTCCCGGTCGGGACAGGCTCCTGGGTGAGGTTTTTTTCGGGGTTTTTCCTCACCTGTAAGACAAATGTCAGGAAGCTTAGGGCCCTACGGTCCCCGAAAATCATTCGGCCATCATTGAATTATCATCATCATCCTTCACCGGTGTGGAAAGCAGCGGGAAGCTACCACGCCCATAATTCCCTAGTGAAGCTGCAAAGCATAACATGAAAATGCTATGATTGCAGTGTAAGACCTGCCCTCGGGCAGAATTACTATGGATGGATGGATAAAGATTGAGCCATCAAAGGATAAAAATCAAACACGTCTATATAATGTTTGGAATTATATTAAAGAAGGATAGGTAAATATAATGAAGACCTATTAGGGTATAAAAAAGTTGAAGACATAACCATTCATTCCGTGGATTTTGAATTATTCAATACGCATCCTTCATCTCAGGGGGCACGCCGTAGCGTAGTGGTTAAGGCACTGAGCTACAAGTCGGAAGGTCGAGGGTTCAAGTCCCGGTGGGGTTAGGATTTTTAAACTGACCAAACCTTCTGGCGGCACATGGCCCTGGGTGCGACTCAGCCTCTAACGGAAATGAGTACCAGAAGCTTGTTCTGGGGGTAAAGGCGGCCGTCACGCAGGGCTGACAACCCGGCTGACACCAAGTGCCGATTGTCTAGAAAAAGTGGGAGCCTTAACCTCCTACTACCCCCAAGGGCCTCCCGAGGTCTGTAGTGGGATTACTTTACTTTTATCCTTCATCTCATATTACTGTTAGTATATTCGAATTATTTCATTAGTATAGTGCCTCCTATTCATCTTTCTTGAGTTATCAATATTTCTAAAATGCATTGTAACTCACAGTTGAGGTTATGTAGTAAAATTTTTAAAATATTAAAATAAGTATCAGACATACCCGTGATCCTCAACTAAAATGAAATTATGTTTAAAAAATCTTCGTCAATTACTTAAAATCATGTAGGCCTTTCAGAACATGTTCCATCTTCGGCATGTCATTTGGTACCAAAGATGGAACATGTTCTGAAAGGACTCCATGATTTTAACTAATTGATTAAGTTTTTAAACGTAATTCAATTTTAGTTGAGGACGACTGATATATCAGTCATATTTTAATATTTTCAAATTTATTGAATTACTTTTACGTATAGTAATGTATATTTTATTAAATTGTAATTGGATATCTTAAACGTGAATTCTCAATGATAATTTACGAAATTCAGTCTCGGTATCTTTATTTTAATTGTGTAGATAATCTTAATATTGCATTTTCTCTTGTAAAGGTGGAGCACAGCTGTTGGAGTCTAGCTACAAATGTGAAACATTTATAGCTAAAAAAAAAGACGCGGTATTAATATGAGGTTATTGTTTGAATATAGATATGAAAGACTTCGGGCAACTGTCGAGTAAAACTGTAACTGAAGTCCTTATGCTGGAGATGAAAATGGCACCGGCAGCAAAGACGTATCTAGTATCTGGATACCCGAGAAATATGAGAGATGTCGTGGAGTATTCTGACAAGGTAAGACATTTATCTGCTTTATACTATTATTTTTAAAACTAACTCTAGTGCCACTCGAGATTTATGGCTGTGGCCATAAGCTCTTCATACATCCCTATCTATCTCTATATCAAGGCAACAACGATATCCCGAGACACAATATCTAATATCATTTGGGACCTGGTATTAAAAAAAATCCTGAACATTGTACAGTATACATAAAGGGCAGTGGTTTTACTTCCCGCACGAGGTAGGTAATATGTAATATTACAGTATAGTTATTTAGTTATTTATAGGTTGGCAACCCCGAAATTTAGGAAATTAACTTTCAATTATGGACGTCAATGCTGTAAGTACGGCAGAGCGCACTGTCGTGCAAAAAAGACGTTTCTTTTATGTTGAGATTCGGATTATTCATTGTTATAGGATCGCTAAGAATACCCTAGACTTGAAAGCTCGTACCACAAAAGAAATCTAGATTTTCTCTCCATTGTCGGAGAGTAAACCTGTTACAGTTTTACAATATCAAGAAGGGCTCAGTAATTTCCCTTTCTTCCGCTTGATAGTAGTGTAACTTATTAACATGCCAAACATGTTTTATGAGGTAATGATATCCTCGTGAAATCATCACCAATGAGATCCTTGCTTCATCCTATTTCAGATGAGTCCAAACAACACACATTCATGATAATTACTATTGGTTAATTCTAATTTCTATATATTATTGGGGTGCGGGAAATCTTGCTACAAATTCTTGTCCTATACTGGCACCTTTCATTCTGCCTTTTCTACAAGCAATTCTAGTGACCCTCTTCCATATCCCATTCGTGCACATGTCCTTACCAACGCAGTGTGTGATAATTTTTTATATTACAACTGGTTTCCCATAAATATCATGTTACTTAGTTCTCGACATTCATCTGTTCGTCATTCATTGGTCCAAAAATTGTCCTAATAAGTATTTTATTCTCAAAAAGATTATATTTATTTATTTTACCTGGGGAGTTGAGATCGTAAGATCTTCTCTTCCACTTCATAGAAAAGTAGTCCCACTACAGGCCTCAGGAGGCCCTTGGGGGTAGTAGGAATTTAAGGCTCCCACTTTTTCTGGACAATCGGTACTTGACGTCAGCCGGGTTGTCAGCCCTGCGTGACGGCCGCCTTTACCCCCAGAACAAGCGTCTGGTACTCATTTCCGTTAGAGGCTGAGTCGACCCCAGGGCCACAGTGCCGCCAGAAGGTTTGGGTCAGTTTAAAAATCCTGACCCCATCAGGGTTAAATTATACATATAATAAGAATTATGATTAATGATACATAATAGATAATTATAGACTATACAATATAAAATATATTAGTAGGATACCGGAATGGAAATTGTTTCAATCAGATTTATATATTCATATTATTAAAGGAATGCCTAAAAATTACTGAATTTCGTGGTTTGCATTATTCTGGAATGTGCATGTGGCATTGTTTGCATTGAAAATATACTGAACTATTAGCGAATGTACATGATGAATCTGTTGAACCAGTACCTGTATTAAAGATTCATTGGGAGAGGGGCTGAAATGGTCACCGGTTGCTAGTTAAAGTGGAAGAATCTATCCAAGACAAAGTAGCTCGAATTATTCAAAAAGGTTGAAACTCTACAAGCGAAACAGTCGCAGGGTTCGGCTTCCATAGTCGAAAGAAGAATATCCCATCGATTCTCGTGATGGGTAAAACTAATTTTACAATAAATATAGTAAATATAGTATAAACCTTTGGGCAAATTTATTGGACCATTCATGTTCAGATTTAAATCGCAATAATAATCACCTGAGATCTTAAAGGGCATCATTACCATTATATCGTGACGCATTACAATTTCTTCTTCTCCTTCTTCATCTTCACGGTTTAGGCTTATTTACTAGCCTGTTCCGGCTCCAAATTGGTGCTCTTTCCATCTTTTCCTTGGTCTTCCCAAACTTCTTCTTCCTCGTGGTGAATAGTTGTATGCTGCTTTTGGTATTCTATTCTCAGTCATTCTTGCCAAGTGCATTATAATAACGGCGTTTCAATTTCGCGGGTGACTCGACGGCCAGAATACTGGTCTCGCATTGATAGATATAGATTCGCGAGACGAAAAACCCACGGACATCATCGATGCCTATAGACCTCCGTTCCAGAGATTTCTCTAAGCTTCTATTTCCCCTGTCGGGAAAGATCGACACCAGAAACTTCCATACTGGAAAAGTCTCGATTGAAGGCGAGAAATTTTCCGTCACCCGGCCTATAAAAAATATGGTCAGGGACGGGAGCGAGTCCGTTGTGAAGTGACAGCGAAACAGTTACTGTGATTGGGTGAAACTATGGCATGTGGACTCGTCAGTAACTGTAAAAGAATCGTGTGATAGAAAACTTTAAAACAAGATCAATTATTACAGAAATTTGATAGTGTAATGTCAGGAAGAGTTTATAGAATTTATTTTTTTTTTCAATGCCACCTGTTTGTCATTCGACATTTCAGGTATTGTCTCCTGGCATTGGCGTATTGTAACCCACTTCTGAGGTTGGGGCGCCTTGAAGGCGGGGTTACGCTGTCCCAATGATATGATGGGTGATGACGATGGGTAATGATGCGCCAGGAGAGGCCTTAAACCTAAACTTAATCAAATGAGATGAATATGATGTTGATGATAATGATGGCCAGATGATGTTCTGGGGACCGTTTGGTCCTTAAAGTATCCTGACATTTGTCTTACAGGCGAGGAAAAGCCCCAAAAAAAAACTAACCCAGGAAACTTGTCCCGAGCGGGGATCGAACCCGGGCCCGCTGCGTGACAAGGCAGCACGCTACTCAAGACCACAACGGTGGACGAATTAAATAGTTATTGTGGATTTTTTCGACATCACATGTGTTGTTTTATTAGGTTAGGCAACATTAACAAAACATGGAATAAAATATAATAAAATAAAATAAAATTTGAAAAGCTTCCTAGTTGAGTATTTATAGTTTTATATAAAATGCTGAATATAGTTGTTATGCAGGTAGTATTTTCATTGTGTGGAACTTAAGATGTCAGTTAATTTGGATTTAGATAATAAATAAATAATAACACGACTGGGAATTCAGATTCAAGCTCTAGTATAGGATATATTAAAAAACTGAACTGCATTGTCTTTCAAATTACTAAATCAATTTTATTGTCCGAAGAAGGTCAACATTTTTACTAAGAAAAACCGATCCCCCCCCTCCCAGTTTAATAAAATAACCAATGTCTAAAACACATTTAATGAGGAAATTTAATTATATGTCCATATATAACACACTCTATTTTATACCATACTATTCAGACTAAGAAACTTAATTTATATAATGGTTTGCAAACAGTTCTCCTCTCAATAGAAGGAACCACAAAGGAAGATTACCTTGTATGGGCTGGTCATTTTATAGAACTTCTAGTACTTTACTAAAAATGATGAATAATTTATACGCCTAGATAAACGCATTAAAGTTGTTTACAAAGGACTTATAATTACATAACGCTTAATCTCAATCTTCAATTTTTCTTTTTCCTTTGAAAAAAAGTAAATATGAACCCTGTGATAAATCAATATTAATAAAATATGGAAGAGCTTAAGGAACGGAGGTGCTATGTAACGTGAATGAAATAGTTAAAAAGTGTGCAAATCAATAAAACCTCTCAATTTAGCATATCACACAAGTAACTTTTTTAACCTCTGTTCGACTAACAAAAATAGTAAGAAAGATTTAAACATATTAATTCAATATTGAAATAATACAATTAAAAACATAATCATCATCTACAATCACGGATTAAGCCCATGTGGCTTGTTCCGGTCTCATAGATTCTCATTCAAAAGTTGGATCCATCTCTTCTTCGGTCTACCAACATTCCTGCGTCCTTTTGGTTTGTATTTAAGTATAATTTTGAGAATGCGATCATCTTCCATTCTTTTTACAATTAAAAAACATAAAATATTATTATGAATAATAAAATATTAGAACAAACTAACACATTTAACTACCTCGGATACCAAGTTACATACAAAGAGGGAAAATATATTAGTCAAAAAATTATAAAATTTAACAGAGTAACAGGAATTATAAATAATATTTTCAAGCCAAACACAGTACAGCAACACACACGAACTAAATTTTATAAAACACTGGCCAGACCCATATTATGTTACGGCAGTGAAGCCTGGACAATTCGCAGTGTAGATGAAAAAAGACTAACTGCGACAGAAATTAAATTTATGAGATTTACTGCAGGTTACTCAAGAAAAGACCATGAAAGGAATTCTGAGATTCTCAAAGAATTACAAAGATTCAATCATGGAATATGAGCAAAAGCACAGAAACAACTGGAAATCTCACGTAAGAAGAATTAGCAGAACAAGAATATCACGTCAAATCTTAAATTGCCAGCCACCAGGCAAGAGATCATTGGGCAGACCCTTCAAACGTTGGATTGACACCGTAACAGACCGCTAGGTCTATCACATGAAAGGAAGAAAAAGAAGAGGGAGAAGAAGAAACATCAAATAGTTACTTATAGGTCTATGATAAGTGATTAAAATAGACCATTATTTACTAGTGCATCAATAAGGAGAAAATAATGATTTTCATCCTCATACATCATTATAATAAATTAATAATAATAATAATAATAATAATAATAATAATAATAATAATAATAATAATAATACTTTATTTATTCTGGCAGAGTTAAGGCCATAAGGCCCTCTCTTCCACTCAACCAGCACAAATACAAATAAATATTCGACAAATATAGATATACACTATACTAATTATAAACAGTTAAAGATACAATAAATGTAGCAATGTAAATGTCATGTACAAACAACATTTTATATGGTAATAACAATAATGATACGATAATAATAATAATAATAATAATAATAATAATAATAATAATAATAATAATAATAATAATAATAATATAAATATGATACATTATACGGGAAACACCAATTAATATATATATCTTACACTGGATAATAATGAAGTCGAGTTTAGGGCAAATATAAATTTAGATTTCTTTTAAAAGATGTCAATGTCCGGCAATATCTTTCGAGAGATATATACTATGACCAATCACATGAGTAATATAAGATAAAAAAAATAATAAATAATAATAATAATAATATCCTCAATTCGTGTCCAACTCAGGATTGGGTCGAGAGATGAGATGATACCCCTATACAGGTCTGTGAGGGACAAGGATACCAGACAACCATGCCTAACACATCGTCACAGAGCCGCATGAACGGAATTAAACGAAATGGATGAGATGATATCGAGAAATGGTGGATTGAAAATATTATGACAGGTGAAAACGGGTCAAACGTAGAGAAAAATTAACCCAAGCTTCGTTTCGTCCACCAAACCCACATGGAGACCCGAGACTCAATCTAGAGATCTCAGCGGTGTGAGGCGAGCATCTAACCGTTTGCATCACGTCTCTAAGTTACTGAATTATAATTCTTGTTCTTCTTCTTCTTCCTTTCATGTGATAGACCTAGCGGTCTGTTACGGTATCAATCCAACGTTTGAAGGGTCTGCCCAAAGATCTCTTGCCTGGTGGCTGGTAATTTAAGATTTGACTTGGTATTCTTGTTCTGTTCATTCTTCTTACGTGAGATTCCCAGTTGTTTCTGTATTTCCGCACATATTCCATTAATGATTCTGTTTGTAATTCTTTGAGAATCTCAAAATTCCTTGTATGGTCTGTTCTTGAGTAACCTGCAGTACGTCTCATAAATTTCATTTCTGCCGCAGTTAGTCTTTGTACATCTACACTGCGAATTGTCCAGGCATCACTGCTGTAACATAATATGGGTCTCGCCAGTATTTTATAAATTCTAGTTCGTGTGTGTTGCTGTACTGTGTTTGGCTTGAAAATATTATTTATAATTCCTGTTACTCTATTAAATTTTATAATTTTTTTACTAAAATATTTTTCCTTTTCGTATGTAACTTGGTATCCGAGGTATTTAAATGTGTTAGTTTGTTCCTGTATAATAATAATAATAATAATAATAATAATAATAATAATAATAATAATAATGCCTATATTCTTTACTTCAAAACATAATATCATTTAAATCAGTTTATTACTCATTACAAACAATAAATATTCTCTGTGTGCAGAATAATATTTACTAATTGCTACATTACCGGTTGGTAATAATAAACTAGAGAATTACCCATCATTATTTATTATGTCGTATGAAGTATCCTAATGGTTGTTTGGATACAGCTCTTTTATTACATGTTTTCGGTAAACTATAATATTGTTACCATGTTCGCTTTTGGTTCAGTACTTCGCAGGTTGAACACAACCGAGTTCGACGAATTTTAACGACGTAAAAATCTTGAGCAAGGCTGCCTTCGGTAAAACGGGGTGCTCTGTATCGTACATTTAGATTAGATTAGATTAGATTTATTTAGCCAGATGGAGTTAAAGTCATGTGGCCTTCTCTTCCACTCACCAGGACAAACATATATTACATCAGAATATAACAATCTCAATTAACTCTAATATTAAATACTAAGTAAAAATTTGATCTATAATGCAACCAGTTAATGTTAGTTAAAATTAAGACTAAAACTAATAATAAAATGTATACAAGCAAGACATATTAAATTGTCCATGTCTAATGTACGTATATATAAAACAAATGAAAATTATGAGATATAGAAAACTAATTTTACGGTTATACAATATTTAAAACAAAACAAAATAAAATATTTGTTAATCTTAATATTATTTTCATAAATAATTAAATGTATTAATTGTTAAAAGAATACTATCAGTGAGGTGTATAAGTTAGTTTGTTATTGAAGGATGTTATAGTTTGACAGTCTCTGACATAGTGCGGAAGGGAATTCCATGTTTTGGTAAGTGAGACCGTAAAAGATAATGAATAATATACTGTGTGATGAGGAGGGATATAAAGGACAATGTGCTGATGGGAACGAGTGTCAAGAGTATGTGTGTCGGATAGTCTGATGAAGCGGCGTGATAAATAATTAGGCGATAATGTGTGAAGTATTTTATAGAGAAGGGATAGGGAATGGACAGTTCTACGATCTCGTAGACGAAGCCACGATAATTGTTCCAGGGACGGTGTAACATGGTCAAATTTGCGAATACCACAAATAAAATGTGCGCAAGAATTATGAACACGTTGAAGTCTTTGAGTGAAAATAATATTTAAGTCTGTAAAAAGAGAGTCACAATAATCAAAATGGGGCTTTGCATTTACGCCACTTAAAGAACTTCAATCCCGAAGAAAGAGTTCTCGGTCCTTTCACCAAATATTGGAATTGGGACGATGTTGATCTAAGATTTTAAAGAGCGTTGTTAAATAAAAATACTATGTTATACAATATTCAATGTAATAAATGCCTCTTTAAAATTGAAATAAATACATACCTTTCAGGATAGTACCCTTGCGATCATTGGCTATGTTTGCATGTAACAAAGGGAATTCCCCTTGAATAATTAAGAGTAAATAGTAAAAGGTAAAACTATCTCACTACAGGCCTTAGGAGACCCTTGGGGTAGAGGAAACTTAAGGCTCCCATCTTTCCAAAAAATCGGGACGAGATGTACGGGGATTGTCAGCTCTGCGTGGCAGCCGTCTTTACTGCCAGAACAAAAGCCTGGTACTTTTTCAGATAGAGGCTGAATCGACCCCAAGGCCATGTTCCACCAGCAGATTTAGATCAGTTTAAAAATTCTGTCCCCATGTGGATACGGTACTCAAACTACGTAAATTTGTATACATTTATATAATAATAATAATAATAATAATAATAATAATAATAATAATAATACTTGAATATTGTATAACATAGTATTATTATTATTATTATTATTATTATGATTATTATATTACCAAACTGTGGTTCCCTGTCTAAAAATCTACGTTTTGATTTCTCGTCTAGTTGATCCGATACAAAATAACTTCCAGAAAATAAAAACTTCACGAAATCATTCCTGAACTTGAATTAAGTATTTTTAATCTATTTTTTCCTATCTCAAAATACAGTTTGTTGGATTCTTCATTATCTTGATCTATTTTTTCGTGTCTAAAAATATGAGCTCCTGCAAAAGTATTCTTGATTTAATAATTAATAGTTCAAGATGTCATGGAACTTGAAATAGATATTTCTGATCTCAACATATTCCGTTTGAACTGATCTATGATCATTGTTAATTTTATCAAAGAAGTCTAGAACAACCTTTGTACTAACTTGCCAGATTAGCTGAATATATAACTGATATTTACTGCAAGGAGGTAAATAACTTAATAGGGATGAGTTAAAAATTGTATTGAATGAAGTTATTACTGAAACAGAAGAAAACAATCGACCTGTTTACTTGTGGTCGCCTAGTAACAGGACACTCATTCAAATAATTGCTCTAAAGCACGATACTGTCGTAAACCCAAATTGAATGTCGTTTTGTAATATCAATAAATGGCTATATCCTGTTCTAAATAATAACTTTAATTTAAACTAATGGAGGTATTTTACAATTTTATTTGTTATTTCCCATTTATTCCATAGAAAAATGTACATAGTATATATTTTTAATAATTTTGCATTAATACCCTCCTTGTCAAAACATGTTCAGTACTGAGATGGCCTCGGAGATAATCTCTATGTCAAGATCACACGTGTTAGTCCAGTCATATTGCTAACATTTTCTTGATTAAAAAAATAAAGTGCCCAGTTTTTAATCGCATTTTGTTTTATATTTATTTAGTGCATTACACGAGGAAACTCCGCCCGACATATATTACATTGTCAGTACTACTATCTTATTTATTGAAACTCAAACAAATTTCTAGTGTTTATTAATATTTTATTATGGTGAGACGAAGAATATGAATTTACACATAACTGTTTGTAACTAAATAATATTTTAATAAATTTATTTATATGAATTTTATTAATAGTACAATTAGGACAAAAGTACATAGGACATTTTTTTGTCTTAAACTTACGTTAACGTCCATGATTACTGAAATGGAAGTAATTATATTAAGATACCCACAGTCTTATAATGTATAATAGTGCTTACAGAATGAAGAAATTAGAAAAAATCCTAGTTAACAGAGTATTTAAAACTCCTAAATTGGTTCTTTATCACAACACATAAGTATAGTCACAGAGCATAAATTGGTTCTTTATCACAACACATAAGTATAGTCACAGAGCATAAATTGGTTCTTTATCACAACACATAAGTATAGTCACAGAGCATAAATTGGTTCTTTATCACAACACATAAGTATAGTCACAGAGCATAAATTGGTTCTTTATCACAACACATAAGTATAGTCACAGAGCATAAATTGGTTCTTTATCACAACACATAAGTATAGTCACAGAGCATAAATTGGTTCTTTATCACAACACATAAGTATAGTCACAGTGCATAAATTGAAACACGCTGACTTCAGTTCTGATTATAAATTATGGAAAAAACTTATCAATGAAAGCATTATTGATCCAATTACTGGTGAGTACAATGGGATAAAAGGGCAAGGATCTAACATTTAGAAGAAACAAGTCTGGAAGTAGAAGAAAAGGGGGGGGGGGAATCATCAATTAAATTGCATCAATCGTAAAAAAAAATTGCAACTGTATGTTGTATTAATAATGATTCAAAACCGTCCGTCCCTGTGGCGTAGTCGGTAGAGTCCCTACCTTCCACTCCGGCGACCCAGGTTCGATTCCCGGTAGGGTAAGAGATTTTAAATATTCACCTTGAGACTAGTTATGTGTCGTGTGTCGTTTATATGTGTGAATAAGGAAAAAAGGTTAAAACAGTCAAAAAAGAAAGAAATAAAGAAAGAAAGAAAGAAAGAAAAAAGTAATAAAATCTAAAACTTTAGTAAACAAATTGGGAACAGGGTGATTATTCTATATTTAGGAACAAAAAACAAATCATTAGGCTAGTGAAAAATAAATCCCAAGATTTCTGCTATAGAAATAGCAGCAACATTAAAATAATATTTAGGTAAATATTTGCCATAAGGAGAGTACTTCACAAAGAGTTACTATGTAAGGATGGCAAGAAGACAGCGTATAAGAAGGGAGTTCAATTTGTCAATGAGTTTGTAATCAAGGGTTCGGGAGAAATTAATATTTTCACGTTAGGGCTTAAGTATATTTAAAACGATGGGCAATTTTGGCGGGAAAGAAAAATTATATTTTCAAGTTAAATATATTTCAAAATGATACGCGATTTTTGGTGTAGACAAAAATATACGTAGAGTGAGATTTTTTTAGACAATATCCAATTAGAGTAAAATATAGTGGTAGAAACAACATGCTATGAATGTGTATGGAAAGGGTCTGAATTGGAATGATTTGTATTTAATGGTAAGGAAATTGATCAATTTGTTTCTAAATATTTTCTTCCGCAAAATTCAAAGAAAGTTCAGAAAAGTTAAGACTAGAACAATATTTCTACTTCTAGCAGAAAAACACTGTGTATTTCATGCTTCTATGGAATAGGCATGTGTGGAATATCCTCTTTCGTCTAAATACTCCACCCCAAACACCAGATAATAATCGCTTTGAACAGTTATGGAATCAAAAGGATATGTGACATCACATAAACGACAAGTAACTATTTAAAGAGGCTATTCTGAAAGAATGGCATAAAAAAGCTCCATGATCGCTGAAAATTTGATGAATTCAATAAAAAAAGTTGAGCAGTTATTCACAAAAGAGGAAAGTCAACAAAACAATAGCATTATACAGGGTGTTTCATAAAGGATGGCGCAAACTTAAATGGTTGAAAGTACACGATAATAGAAGCAACAATGTCTCAATAAACATGGGTCCGCAAACGAGCCGTTTGCGAGATAATTACGAATGTATGGTTACAAGCCGCCACTGACGTCATTATTTGTAACATCGTACTACTAGGTGATTATCTCATTGGGCCACACATTCTTCCACGAAAACTTAATGGACGGAGGTACCTTAGATTTCTGCGGCGTCATTTTCCAGGATTGCTTGAGGATGTTTCCCTTCAGCAACGTCGGAGTTTGTGGTACATGCATGATGGAGCTCCGGCACATTTTGCTGCTGCTGTGAGACGGCATCTAACGCGCAGATACGGCCAAAGATGGATAGGTCGAGGCGGATCTGTACCTTGGCCTCCAAGATCACCTGATCTAAATTCTTTGGATTTTTATGTTTGGGATCACCTCAAAAGCGAAGTGTACAGCACACCCGTTAACACGATTGAAGAACTGGAGCAGAGAGTTGTACATGCTTGTCAAAAATTCAGAAATGATCCAGGGGTTTTCGAAAGAATTCGACATTCATTGCAGAGACGAGCTCAGTATTGCATCCAGATGCAAGGAAGACACCTTAACATCTCCTTTAACAGGTAACCCATAAGTGAAGTGAACTGTGAAATGCGAACTAAATGAGATGAAAAATTAATAGTAAAGTCTAAATTAAAATAAATTTCTACTAACTAGGACGATGTTTACAACGAAGTCAGTGGCGGCTTGTAACCATGCATTCGTAATTATCTCGCAAACGGCTCGTTTGCGGACCCATGTTTATTGGGACATTGTTGCTTCTATTATCGTGTACTTTCAACCATTTAAGTTTGCGCCATCCTTTATGAAACACCCTGTATATTGCAGATTATAAGTAATTATGTTGGTAAGTGTGCATATTTTAAAACAATTTATTCCTTACGTATAATACAAAAAAGTGTGAATTAGCCTACATATTTGCATCAGGTGCATTCTTATCTTAAAAAAAGTTTCTTCTTACACTTTAAATGCTGCCTCGCTTGATTAATATTTCTCATAGTTATTATGTTTTTCTTAGACTATTTAACTCATGCCCCAAATGGGAGTCAATGACCAATCACATTTCAATGAATTTTGATTTACAACCGATCACAGTCGTTTTTCATCTCGATTTTATCAGTTTAATTTTATCGTATTAAAATCAAGCTCCTTTTTAACATTCTGAATAGGTCAGAGAATTATTTTGCAGTGACTGACTCTCTAAGAAATACGGCTACCAGATTGTATATATAGTACACGGATGTAAACAGATACTGTTTGCGGGATATAATATAAAACATTTGTAGCAATTGATTATACCACAATAAAAATAAATAACTGTTCGCACTTTCTTAAACGTATTATTTCCCAGGAATTTACGTTCCAGAAAAATATAATTTACATCATAGGTCATCAGAAATTAATTAATAACATATAATGTTGGTTATTAATAGTTTGATGTGTTTCATTTCTTCTCCACTAGGGGCATTCTTACAATATTGCGATCCTTTGGCAATAAATAATACGATCTGGTTGCAGTGATGAACAAATGAAGCATAACAAACGTTTCTCATTTGTTTTCAAAAATCGCCGTTTACATTAAATATATACATATTTTAAAATAACTATATTTAAATAATTATTTTTAAGTAAACAGCTTAATTTTATTCATTAAATAGTCATAACAAATGCCACTCTTGATTTCCAAATTATCATAAGTAATGCCACGAGTGATTTCCAAATTATCGATAAATTCACGACTCACGAAGTGAGGAGTGAATTTATCTAGAGAATTTGGAAATCAAGAGTGGCATTTGTTAGGACTATTTAACGAATAAAATTAAGCTGTTTACTCACAAATCATTATTTAACTATAGTTATTTTAAAATATTTATATATTTAATGTAAACGGCGATGTTTACAAATGAGAAACGATAGGTACGCTTCTACTGCTTCTTTTGTTTATCACTGCAACCAGATCATACTATTTATTGCCAAAGGAACGCAATATTGTAAGGAGGAGCTTTCTTTAATATGGTAATTATAACACTGATAAATATTTGGTGAAACACGACTCTGATTGGTTGTAAAACAGAAATCATTGAAACGTGATTGGTCATTGACTCCCATTTGGGGCATGAGTTAAATAGTCTACATAAATTCACTCCTCACTTCGTGAGTCGTGAATTTATCGATAATTTGGAAATCACTCGTGGCATTACTTACGATTACTAAATGCGAAGAACTGGAATGTTATATTGCTTTGTGGGATTTCAATAAAATTGATAGTTTTCGTGCAGATTAATTGAAGGTTTCACTTTTTTTTTCAAATTCTGAAATGTGTTCAAGAAAAGGAAATCGTCCTATGATCGTTGAAGCTCAATAATAATAATAATAATAATAATAATAATAATAATAATAATAATAATAATAATAATAATAATAATAATAATAATAATAATAATAATAATAATAATAATAATAATAATTAGTATTATTATTATTATTTTCCTTACTTTATTAATCTCTCATTTGTAGATACTTTCACAATCCACGCACCCGGACCTTATAGGAACACCACCTGTCAAGAGAGAATTTTTAACTCTGGATCTAACACATACTTTATTTACCATACAAAAGCATATAGATTATAGAGTCTCCCTGGTTGAGTGATCAGCTCAACACGAGTCCCTCCTCCGAGATAACACAGACATTTAAGACAAGACACCATTCACTCACTTCTTCATACTAAATAAGACAAATATGATAAGGATGATTTGTGATAGCTTGATGTTGTTCGGGGAATATTTGGTCCTTTAAATTCCCTGACATTTGTCTTACAGGCGAGGAAAAATCCCGAAATAACCTCACTCAGGAATCTTGTCCCTCTCTCGGATCGGCCTATGAGGCAATGATTTTATCTGAGACCACATTAGTTAACAATAATATATTTTTTTTTATTCAGCAAGTTTTAACAATGTTTCACATCTTCCTGCACCCAATTAATCTACCATCATTCTCCTCAACATCTCTCTGTCATTCCAATCTCCAACGTCCAATTCTTTTTTTCCTCTAGCTACTCAAAACAACACCAATCCACGTTTATTTTTAACCGTCCTCCTCCTCTTCTATCAAGTGGCACCCATTCTAGTATAATATAATGCAATGCAATGAAATATAATAATAATAATACATAATAATAATGATGATAAAATATAATTTATAATAATGATAATAATAATAATGATAAAATATAATTTATAATAATGATAATAATTATTGTTATTCTTGTTATTCTTATTCTTGTCATTCTTATTCTTGTTATTCTTATTCTTATTATTCTTATTATTATAGAAAAAGCCACAAATATGTTGCAGTATGTTAGTCACCCATGCAACTAAGTCATCGACAATCCATATCTCATTGATATTGTGAAATCATTGCCCTTTAGTTTAGAAAACTCTTCAGCTTTCCTTGCTGATTGGGTTATATATACTTTTTTTTAGCGGTGCACATGGGCTACCTGGTATGTGTGTATATATATGCTGTACATATATTTATACACGCATCCTTGATTACATTTCGTAACTAGTAGGAAGTATTTTTTATTAGAGAAATAATTTTAAAATAAAATTTCTCAGGTATTTCTGCGGACAAATAAAAAAGACTGAAGATTGTCCTCGAAAAAGAATTTGTACTCGTAATTATACAAATTATAAAGAATTAAAAAGTCAGCAAATTTACACAAATATTAGAAATAATAAATAAGCTGAATTAGTATAAAAATTTACAAGAATAAAAATTGATAATACTTTGGCATTACCCTCCCTTTTATATAAAAATGGGATTTGGACATTAAGAAAAGAGACAGGAGCAGAATCAAAGCAATGGAAATGAAATTTCTCAGTACAGCAGGATACACTCTTTTAGATCGAAAAAAAGAAGCTCTAGAACAACTAGAAGTATAATCAGCACAAGAAAAAAACTCAACAGATATAAATTAAACTGTCTAGACCATGTAAAACGAATGGATAATTCAAAAATCCCAAAAAAAAAAATGATGCAATACAAGCCCAAAGGAGATCGTCGACCAGAAAAACATCTTAAAAGACTGCCAGATGAGGCCGAAACAGGTCTACAAAGGCCTAATTCATGACAGATGATGGTAAAGTATAAACCGGGATTCAATATCTAGTCCTAAAAGTCTATAAATAACATGGAGAATTCACAATACGAATCGTCAACATTGAAATTAATTCCATATGCAGTCAATGTTACAATTTGACAATGAATAATGATAGCTGAAGAATTTTGGAAAATGTACATATCATGAAGTGAATTGGGTTTATTTCCAAAGCTTGACCCTAAGCTACTATCATCAATTACTCCTGAACTGTCACGAGATACCATTGGTAATCACCTTCAATGACAATAATACCTGTCATTTGTTCTACATGTCTTGTGTATATCTAAATTATTTTGCGTGTTGAATATCACATCGTTTTTGGAATTACAATAGATTTCAATAAATGTGCTTAATGTACTTGGTCTAAGCGTGTAATACATTCAATAAACTGAGATCAATACTTAGGGCTAATTGCACAATAGTTCTACGACAGGATGACTATCAATAATGAAACACAGTTTATTTCATAATCCTTATTGTTATCGATTATCTCTCGTGACATTAATATTCATATAATTTATCTGCTTAGAAATTCAGTATATAATGGAAATGGACAGCTAATAACAAATGAGGGAAATTTTGAAGAAGTGGCTGAATTCAAATACCTAGGAACAATAATCACAAATAGGAATGAGATGCACAAAGAAATTAAACATAGGCTCAATTCTGGAAATGCGTGCTATTATGCATTGCAGAGACTTTTGGTGTCCCAACTCCTTTCAAAAAACGTTAAGCTGAAAATATATAAAACTATTATTCTACCAGTTATATTATATGGGTGCGAAACATGGACTCTTACTTTAAGGGAGGAAATGAGATTACGAGTATTTGAGAATAAAGTTCTTAGGAAAATTTTTGGACCAAAGAGAGATGAACAGACAGGTGAATGGAGAAGACTACATAACAATGAACTACATGGTCTTTATAGGAAGCCAGATATAATAAGAACAGTTAAGTCTCGTAGACTGCGATGGGCAGGACATGTTGCGCGTATGGGGAATGAAAGACGTGCATGGAAGCTTCTTGTAGGAAAGCCAGAGGGAAAACGCCCAGTTGGTAGGCCAAGAATGAGGTGGGAGAACAACATAACTATGATTTGAGGGAAGCAGATTATACAGGGAATGATTGGAAAGCATTGGCTCAGGATAGGGATGTATGGAGAGCTTATGTCCGCGCGGACATGAACCTTCGGGTTCGATAGTGCCAGTGAGTAAGTAAGTAAGTATAGTTTATCTGCTAACAAAAAACTATAAACCTATGTATATTCATTAGTGGTATTCATAAATTTGACAATTTTACACCATCCCTGGAACAATTATCGTGGCTTCGTCTAAGAGATAGTAGGACTGTCCATTCCCTATCCCAGGGGTCACCAATTAGATTTCATGGAGGTCCATTTTCAAAGTAGTACAGAGTGATTCAGAAATATGGCTATACGTTTGTTCGCATTTTGTGACGAAAATATTATTATTAAAGGAAATATGATGTTTTCATTGGAAAGGGAATCCTTCAAATTACAACAATAGAACAAAACAAAACAAATCACTGCTCACGTGCAGCTTGGCGGGTTGATTTTTGTGGGCTAGTGTCGAACGCCTCCACAATTATCTTCATTGTTTCTGCATCCGTGCTAATGCGAGGCCTTCCAGGACGTTTGATTTTCTGCATCATTCCCGTTTCCAGCAGTCGTTTTCTCCACTTCCCCACAGTCGACGGCTGCAATGCTACGTTAAACTCACGTCTTGCCCGTCTTGCTGCCTCACGATCATTAGCATACGTAATTGCCCATGCAGCAATTGTAATTTGCTGTTGCATATTCAACGCCATTTTGACTAATGACGTAAGTTCTACACTTTTTTGTTTTGTTCCATTGTTGTAATTTGAATAATTGTCTTTCCAACGGTAATTTCATATTTCCTGTAATGGTAATATTTTCATCACACAACGCGATTAAACGTATAGCCATATTTATGATTCACCCCGTAAATTAAGTCGAGGTCCGGAACCATAGTTCATTAAACATCATCCTCTTGTATCTTGTAAGCCCATGTTTCCCTTAACAGAGATTTAGGCGCTCTCCCCCTACAGGGAAGAATTTGAACCATACTAATTTAGTTACACTTGTTTTCGAATAGATGTCACTTGAGTGGTCCGTAGTCAGCGTTCCGCCTCATACTGACATCTAGGAAACCAAGGTAGTACTAAGACGGGAAAATTCGGAAAATTTTGCTTAGAGGCCTTTTCATTCAGGCTTAAGGATCTTTTACGAGCCTGAAAATCTTCAGACGGGACCCACGGATTAAAGTCCCTCCCGGAGGACTTGCTCCTTGGATTTTCCATCCTAAAAAATCCATCAACCCCGGCCGGGTTTGTTAATTTCCCTCCTCTTTTTCTTCCTTTTACACAAAATCATTAATTTATTTGAACATTCTAGCTACACCTTCCGGTACACCTACTTTGTTACGACTTATCTCACCCTCGGGACCAGAGGCAAGGAGCATAACCACTAGTCCACCACGAAGTTTTTTTTAAGTAACTAATGAAATTATTTAAATTATGCCATGAGTATGAATTGCACAAGTTAAACGAAACACATGGTAAATAATAAATGATACAGCCAAGAAACTCTATAAATGGAAATCTATAGGAGGCAGAGCTATTGGAAGACCGAAGATCAGATGGGAGGATGACACAATGAACGATCTAAAGAAAATGAAAGTGACTAATTTGAATATGGCAAGAGATACATTGGCATGGAGGATTGTTGAGAAGGCCAAAACTTTCACTTTTTAAGTTGTCGCCCCTTAGGATGATGATGACAGCACAATAGTACACAGTTATTAATTCTAATAAATTATTAATAAGTTTATGACAAATTTAAGATATGGTGAGAGTAATATTCAAATACGGTATCTCATTTCACAAATTTCGTGTTTTTCACGATACCAGGTATCAAACGGAATCACGTTGATCTTCACTCAAATCTCCGGCCATAAGCAGTACTGCCAACCGAGCCAACAATAATACCATCATGACGTGAAATTTAGTACAAATGGTTGTATTCGATGTTTAACCGGTTTTAAAAATTTGTATTAATTCGATATTTAACCGGTCCGGAAATCAAAGTCCCAGGGTCCGGATCCGGACCGCGGTCCGCCAATTGGTGACCCCTGCCCTATCCCTTCTCTATAAAATGCTTAACACATCTCACCCCTTCAGTAGACTCACCGACACACAAAATGTAGACAGCTCCATCCCATCAGCACATTGTCCTTTATATTCCTCCTCATCACACTGTGTTTTATTCATTATATTTTACAGTTTCACTTGCCAGAACTTGGAATTCCCTTCCGCACTATGTCAAAGTCTGTCAAACTATAACATTGCTCAAAAACAAACTGAAGAGTTATTTAATAACAAACTAACCTATACATCTCACTGATAGTATTCTTATAGTTATATTATATGGATGCGAAACATGGACTCTTACTTTAAGGGAGGAAAGGAGATTACGAGTATTTGAGAATAAAGTTCTTAGGAAAATTTTTGGACCAAAGAGAGATGAACTGACAAGTGAATGGAGAAGACTGCATAACAGTGAATTACATGGTCTCTATAGGAAGCCAGATATAATGAGAACATTTAAGTCTCGTAGACTGCAATGGGAAGGACATGTGGCACGAATGGGGAATGAAAGACTTGCATGGAAGCTTCTTGTAGGAAAACCAGAGGAAAAACGCCCAGTTGGTAGGCCAAGAATGAGGTGGGAGAATAACATTAACTATTATTTGAGGGAAGTAGATTATATAGGGGATGATTGGAAAACATTGGCTCAGGATAGGGATATATGGAGAGCTGATGTCCGCACAGCCATGAACCTACGGGTTCGATAGTGCCAGTGAGTTAGTTAGTTAGATAGTATTATTTTAACAATTAATAATAATAATAATAATAATAATAATAATTTATTTTATGAAAATAGAATTAAGAATAAATTCATCACGATATTAATTGAACTCAAAAATTGCTAATTTCCAAGAAATCTCTACCAATCCGAGTTTTATTCGTTTCCACAATTTTCTAGAATATTGTATAGAGTTCTATTCGTTTCTAAAAAAACATCCAGACGATTCAACAAGGTTCTATAAGTTGATTGGCCATTGTCGTCTGTTGGTTATGTTCGTTTCCAGTCGCGAGAGTCTCAGGTTCAAATCCGGGCGCGATCGATTGGTTTTTAGGATAGAAAAATCCAAGATACAATAAGCCGTGGGTCCCGAGTCTGAATATTTTCGGGATCTTAAAAGAACACCAAGCCTGAGAAAAATCTCTGAGCAAAATATAATCTATCTTTCTCCAACCAATTAATACCTTATTTTTCTACCAAATACCTCCTCGAGGCGATAACTAATCAAATGTCCTTTCCTGACTTCTATAGGGAAATAATCGTAGCTAAATTAGTTTGGTTAAGAATCTTCCCACTAGGGGAGCATCCAAGTTCGGAGCGGGACGAACGTGGATCAATCAGTCAATCAATCCGTCCATCTATTTATTCGTTGTATTCGACTGAACATGACGTCGGGACTGTCGTCAATTAGCTTAGTAACCTCGAAAACTGTGGACTCATCACTAATCTCGGGCATTTCGGACATTTTATTTTTCATCCTTCTCATGTTTCCATGCCGAAGAACCAGAATCCGGACTTAAATGTCGTCGGAAATGTCACTATTAACCTCAAAAACCTCGAAAAATGTGTATTCGACGCTAACAATAACCGTTTTACATTATTTTTGTCATCCACTCTCTAAAAGTGCTAGGGGTCCTTTTCTCTTCACAGTATATTTTAGAGATTGTAGATCATATGTATAGGAAGTTTGGTTCTAATTGCATCAGACGCTATGCACACACACACACACATATATACATGCATACAATCATTTATTGATACACTATTACATTTGTAATGGAACATGTGTGCATGGAAATAAACTTAAAAAAATTACGCACACATTCATGTTTATACAGCTTATAGATTTTTAATAAAATAACAAATGTAAATAAAAAATGGGAAACTCGTAAACTGTATACCTCAATGTAGGTACACCTAAATAGAATACATCAAGTTACTATTAACATATCAAAAATTCATAATGCTGTCTGAAAAGAAAATTAGAAAGTTTCATAGAAACAAGTATGTTAAATATACGGTAGTCTTGTTGGAAAGGCCCTGCGGCTAGCCAAGCTAATGACAAGCGGTGAGCTATTCCTTTTGGTTCTCCTGGATGTCCAGGAAAGGAGAACCCCGGGTTCCTGCTTAAGCATTTGCCCCGGTGTGATTTAGAAGAATGTTTAGATACCGATATAATAAAAATAAGCGAATTACCAACATTCTAACCTGCATAAATATACGGTAAAACAGTGTATAAAATGTACAATTTAGTTAACTGTCAAGATATAAAAATAGCATACAAACTTAATTTATGCCAAATTATAGAACCAAACTAATGTCAATTGTATTCTTCCGCCATTCGCGCCAAATTTACTATCACATTGACAAGGAACATGTGTGAAGCATATAAGACATGTGATCGTTGAATGGGGTAGATTAAAAGAACGCTGGTGAGATTTTTCACTGAACTTGTGAAATAGTTTTAAAATAACCGTTTTTTGACCACCAGTCAAAGGTTTGCCAGACTTGTGTTTTAAGAAATGTAGATGACAACATAGCAACAGAAGACTCGACACCTTCAGCTATTTTGTTACATCAGAATCAACTTAAGCAAGACTCAAATACATCATCCACATGAAATAAACTGTTTAAGTTATAATTATTGATTAGGTATATTTTAGAATATTCCTATGTTTCGAATATTATTATTTTCATTCACGAAGAATAACAAGTATATTCAGACGACATACTTTTCATTTAATGGAGGGATCTACTTTTTCGCGTACTTATTGCTTGTACATAGTACGTAGGTGTCCATAATCAATGAAAAGCGAGCAGGTCACATGCTTTTGTTTTGATGACGATCACTTTAAGAGTCGGATGGCCTTTAAAGGCAAATGATAATATTCGAAGCGCTGAACGTAAACAATAAACAGTCAGTGGTGTAGCTAATCAAGATGAGTACGAGCCAATATTAATAAAATTCAAGGCAAAGCTTCGTTGAGGTGTTAGTCACAATATTAAAATTATAATATGGAATTATTAAATTATGTACTTTGTAGATCCGTCTCCTCAACTATTAAAAAATACTAATTAACTGTAGGTCTTTCGGGACTAGTCCCATCATCAAACGTTTACAGTGATCATTACATTAAAGTTACTCCAACATAAGGCCCCAAATTGATGACATGTGTAGAACAGAAGGAAAATGTAAAGTGCCGACAATTTGTTTACAAAGCATAGAATAATAAGTAGCAGTAGTAGTAAGACTTTGGTGGTGGTGGTGGTGGTGGTAGTAGTAGTAGTCGTAGTAGTAGGACTTCATTTGACTAAACGTAAGATACATACAATGTTATTTACAAATATAGATCACAATATACGTGATGTACCAATAAAATATCTAGAAAAAATAAAAAGGAAAAAAATAGATAACATTACAAAATATAAAGTACAAATAAAACTATTTATTTATAGGAATTATTACTTTGTTACTAGGACCACTACCTTTCGAGATGGATTAATTTACTTTTTTTACATAATTATAATTCAAATATCGCACTATTGTTATTTCTATGTCAATACAATTACTTAATTTATTCATGTATGTTTATTTTCTAATATTAAAATGAAGTAACGGTATCCACCGCCGAATGTTAACATTCATAATACTTCACCTGAACAAGCAGGGAGTGACAGTTTACAGCATGCAGTGAAGGTCACGCGCGAGCTCTCTGTCCACTTGTACACCCCTGTTACAGAATAACATGCAATAATAGCACCATGGTTATGCATCAGATACAGTGTCATGATAAATTAGTATGGCTAATGCCATTTTGTATTAGAATTAGTAGTTCAGTTCTGAGGGACGATACCCTCTGTAGACGTTGTCGCAGAGAGCACGAAACCCTTGCACACGTCCTAGGGGCCTGTCCGTTTGGAGAATAGCTGAGAAACATTCGGAACCACACTATTCGAAATATGATGGCAGAAGCCTTGCGAGATGGATACACAGTTTATGAGGAAGTTCATGGTGTGGCCACTAATGGGAGTAGCAGACGAATAGATATTATTGCATTTAGACCATCTTCTAAAATTGGTATGATATTAGATCCCACAATTCGTCTTGAGACTCATATTGGCCAACCTGAGGAAGTTGACTCTGAAAAGAAAGCTATATATGAGCCAACAATTGACTATTACAAGGATAAATACCAACTAGATAGTATAACTGTCACAGGATTGATGATCGGGGCAAGAGGACTATACCAGGATTCTTAGCCAAATTTTGGAATTCCTTAGATTTGGACAGGGTGTATCTTTCTAAAATTGTCATCGCTGCCATTAGAAGATCAATTTCAATTTTAAGAAATCATATTTACAAAATTTCTACTTTATAGTATGTATACCGGTACTCCAATTACAATTTGAAAATTTGTTTTAATGTATTTACAAAATGTTTTTCATCAATTCCAAAAATTAATTGTCTGTATCACTTTGTCCTTGAGGCAGTTCACTAATGCGAAAAGTTGTATACAATAAAAAATGCATCCTGGAATGTAGGCCTATTCGTATTAGATTTCGTGAAATTTGACTGGTATTTCCAGAAATTTAATATTTTTATCTTAGCACTATTTTCTTATAAATTATTGAAGAGTAATGCAAGACAAGCATAAACGACATTTCATATCTAAAAATTAATCTCCGAAACTCTTAATATAAAATGTATGCCTTGTAATAGCTATTTACATCAAACGGATCAAAAACCTATCTCGGTTGCATTGCATACTTACATCAGAAGGAAATAAGTTACAAATTTGAAACAATTTACAGGTGCTGTAACTACAACGTACACTTTAAAATTCTAGATCTAATGAGCATTTACATAAATATTTGTGGAGAAAAATCTATATTTCATTATATATTTAACAAGTTTGTGACATCAGCTATGGGTATGATAAAGATATTGAACACAAAACACATCAGTTTCAAGCTATTTGTGGTACAATTAATAGAACATTGAATAATAAAGCCCATAAACAAACAAAATTAAAATTTATAAAACAATTGCTGTCCCTGTCCTTTTGTATGGGAGTGAATCTTGGATTACCACTACCAAACAAGAAAGTAAGATCCAAGCAGCCGAAATTAAATTTTTAAGAAGAGTAAAAGGCTGCACTAGAATGGACCAGATAAGAAACGAGGATATCCGTGAAGAACTGCAGATCTACTCCATAAAAGAAAATATATTTAACAACAAGATACAGTGGAAAGAACATGTAGAAAGAATGGAAGAAAGTAGATTACCAAATAAAATCTTCCATTATTTTCCAAGAGGAAGAAGAGATGTCGGACGTCCTCGGAAGAGATGGTCTTAGATCTATAAGTGAAGACGGAACAGGCAACTCTTGCCTAAACCAGGAAGTAAAGAAGAAGAAGATTTAACAAGTTTATATTTAATATATGTTGCCTTGTCATGCAGCGGGCCCGGGTTCAATCCCCGGTCGGGGCAGTTTTTCTGGGTGAGGTTTTATCGGGGTTTTTCCTCACCTGTAAGACAAATGTCAGAAAAACTTTAAGGCCCAAACGGTCCCCGAAATCATATGGCCATCATCCTTATCATTATCATCATCGCCATCATCATCATCATCCTTCACTGGTGTGGAAAGCAACGGGAAGCTACCACACCTACAATTCCCTAGTAAAGCTGCAAGCATAGCATGAAAAATGCTGTGATTGCAGTGAAGGACCTGCCTTCGGGCAGAATTACTATGGATGGATATTTAATATTTTATTCTGAAAATTTACTTGGCCTTGAATGTGTCAAAAAACATTAACTATTAAGACACGAACTCCATCAAAACAGATTAATTTATTTTATGTATATGAAAATTATGATTTTTATATTAAAACAAAATATTTTAGACATTTGTTCAATTTTTTTTATAAAAGTGATGTATATATTTAAATTCAGATATAATTTTGAAAAAAAAATTTGTTCAATGCCACCTGTTTGTCATTCGACATTTCAGGTATTGTCTCCTGGCATTGGCGTATTGTAACTCACTTCTGAGGTTGGGGCGCCTTGAAGGCAGGGTTACGCTGCCCCAATGACATGATGGGTGATGACGATGGGTAATGATAAGCCAGGAGAAACCTTAAACCTAGACTTAATATAATTAGGTGAATACATTGATGATAATGATGGCCAGATGATTTTCGGGGACCGTTTGGGCCTTAAAGTATCCTGACATTTGTCTTAAAGGCGAGGAAAACCCCCGAAAAAAATCTCACCCAGGAAACTTGTCCCGAGCGGGGATAGAACCCGGGTCCGCTGCGTGACAAGGCAGAACGCTACCTCCAGACCACAGCAGTGGACATTAAAAATATATTAATATATTATTTTTTTGAAGTATGTCTATGCATTACGAAACTAATTTATAGAATGGAGAAAATTCAATGTCAAACTAATATATAGCCTAAAATGAACATTGCAATTAATCATTAATCAAATAGAAATCTATACAAAATTGATAATGGATATTTTTAGGAAATCATTGGTTTTACATACTTACATAATTAGATTATATAAATTTAGATATTAGTGATTATACCCCATACACACACAAAATCCATAATGTTAATTTTATTTTTGCATTCCGTGTTCCAACTAAATAAATCCTAATGCAATTTACGTGATTTGGATTTACCATATCTTTACGTTCTGTTAAAGCATACATTTATATTATAATGTTTGCATACTTGCTCCAATTGGTGTTTTAATTTCATGGTAACCATATTTAGCCTTGACCTGCTTTCCAACATAAATTCCTTTGTTTTAAAGCTGAAGAACTGTCTAAAAAATAAAACAATTGAAAAAACACACACAAACACTGTAAACGCGCTCAGGAATTGGCTCGAAGATTGCGAATTAACAATTATTGTTGAAACTCGCATATATGCAACAGAACAGCACATTCTCCAGCGGTTAGATTCAAAACACACATGAATTCTGTGATTAGAATTTTCTCTTACATCGATTAAAATTATTAACGTGCGTTTAATTGTTATTTGAATTCACTCAATGTCACTAATTTCAGATGATCTCTTCTGGAATTTTTCATTTCGTTTGGAAATAGGTTTTCAGTTTTTATGTCATTTAAAATGAAACGTTGCCTCGTACGCAGCGGGTCGGGTTCGATTCTCGATCGGGACAAATTTCCTGAGTAAAATTACTACTGGATTTTTCCTCACTTGAAATACAAATCCAGGAAACGTTAAAGCACAAATGCTTTGTTTAGTTTGAAAGTTTGAATGTATGAGTGAATTGTAATGCCATGACTTATTTGTTCGTGTTGTCTCGTAGCCTCGTATGCAGCGGGCTCGAATTCGATCCCCTGTCGGAGCAACTTTCCTGGGTGAAGTTTTCTCAATTTTTTTCTTCATCTGTGAGAGAAATATAGGGAAACGCTAAACCCCAAAAAGTCACTGAACACCATTCGGACATAATAATCCTCCTATCATATCCATCCTGTTTAGTATGAATGTGTGAGTAAATGGGGCGTCTCGTCTTAAATGTTCGTGCTGTCTCGGAGGTAACCACACATTAACTAAACCATCATTAGGGGAAGCTCTCCATGCTCTTGTGTCAAAAAAAGCATGTATGTGATCTAATGTTTCAATGTCCTCTTCCAACAAGCCATGTCACCGTAAGGCTCGAGTTGCATAGGACACGTAAAATAACCTAAAAGGGAGAGTTTAAACTAATACAAAGGAAGAAATAATAAAATCAATACTCTAAATTAATTAGCTACTTTAAATCGAAGTATATGAATAATATTTTTGATTCTAAAAAGATTAAAACTTGTACTGAAGAATAATGAAGTATTAGAAATTGAACATAATTGCAAAAGGAAGTAACCTGATCACATAATATTACAAGAAACCGAAGTGGAGTACATTACGGTCTATACTTTTTAACTGTGAGGTTTACGACAGCAGATTATTTGACAAAGACATCGACTTAATATAGGTAAAAAGGTAAAGTGATCCTACTACAGGCCTCAGGAGGCCCTTGGGGTAGTAGGAGGTTAAGGCTCCCACTTTTTCTTGACAATTGGCACTTGATGTCAGCCGGGTTGTCAGCCCTGCATGACGGCCGCCTTTACCCCAGAACAAGCGTCTGGTACTCATTTCAGTTAGAGGCTGAGTCGACCCCAGGGCCATAGTGCCGCCAGAAGGTTTTGGGTCAGTTTAAAAATCCTGACCCCACCGGGATAGTAGTTATGTAAATCAATTAATATTCAAATATACCCCGAGAAAAATTATTTATATATATATATATTTATTTATTCATTTATTTATTTATTTATTTATTTATACCAATAATTATTCCATTCTTTTATTAGCTTGTACTTTATTTGATCTTTATTTTATTTTCCCAAGAATTTGCGTTATGGAATAATTACTAGTATATATATATATATATATATATATATATATATATATATATATCCCAAACGGTCCCCGAAAAATCAATTAATATTCAAATATACCCCGAGAAAAATTATTTATATATATATTTATTTATTCATTTATTTATTTATTTATACCAATAATTATTCCATTCTTTTATTAGCTTGTACTTTATTTGATCTTTATTTTATTTTCCCAAGAATTTGCGTTATGGAATAATTACTAGTATATATATATATATCCCAAACGGTCCCCGAAATCATATGGCCATCATCATCATCCTTATCACTATCGTTATCATCATCATCATCGTCATCATCATCCTTCACCAGTGTGGAAAGCAACGGGAAGCTACCACACCTAGTAAAGCTGCTGCAAGCATAGAACGAAAATGCTATGATTGCAGTGAAAGACCTGCCCTCGGGCAGAATTACTATGGATATATATATATATATATATATATATATCTATCAGTAATTATTCCATTCTCTTATTATCTTATAACTTTATTTGACCTTTCTTTTACTTCCTCAAGATTTTACGTTATCAGTCTCTTTTAATGCCAAAATGGATACATCTTACTATCAAGTACGAGTAAATATTAGGTAAATTTATAAAGTAAAATATTGAAACAAATAAATACCTTGGCAGGTGCCGTCGTTCTCTATAAACTTGATTTAAAAAACTGTAGGACTTTCAGAAACCGGCTTCCATCTTCAGCAGAAGGGTGTGCGCACACAATTATTTTTTTAATTAACCTAGTTGAGAACGACCTGTCAAGGTATTTATTTTATTTAATATTTTACTTTATGAGTTTTCACCTCAACGGAATTTTATTATGTATTTTATTAATATTAGACAAATTTGATGCTGTTATTATTATTATTATTATTATTATTATTATTATTATTATTATTTTAACTTTTTATTCTAATTTTTAGCTTATAATGGAAAATATTCTTTAGAAGAAACCTAAATGTAGATGCATATTTTTGTACGATGATAAAAACTTATGGATGGATGATATAAGAAGAGTTATGAGGGAGATAGGTCTGGAAGAATTGAAATGGGAAGATAAAGAAGAATGGAGAACGAAGATACAAATTTAAAAAGCTTCGGGCACAGGAAGATGTTTTATTACAATGTAAACCTGTTTATAAACAAGTAAATAAAAACTCAAATATCTATCATGCAGAATTATAAAATTGCTTGCTATTTATAGTCTGAATAAAATTAAGTCCATAACTTTGTGAGTTGTTTAAATATATATATTAAATTCTGTTCATTAACAAAGTAGGTCTACCGGTAGAAGAAAGTATATTTTATTTATATAACTAGCTAATACCCGGCGTGCGCTGCTACGACTAAATAAATGAAAATGGATGTGCTTTTATGTTTAGTGGAATAAGTAAAAGGAAAAATAATTATTAATGTATATTTTTTTAGATACCCCGTGCTGATTACCCGGCGTTGCACGGGAATCTACTCATCCCGGTCTTCTTGACATAAATGAGCTGAAAGACGAAAATTAATGTATTTCTTATAAGTAGTTGAATAAGTAGAATTAAAAATAATTATAAATGTATATCGTAATTATTTTAAGATTCCCCGCTGTTGTCCGGAATCTACTTATCTCGATCTTCTTGGCATAAATGAGCTAAAAAACAAAATTCGTTATTATGAGTTATCCGTAAAAGAATACCTGCTATGCTTGCACAGGAATCTACGTACTTGTCTCGATGTTCTTGGCATCAATGAAAGACAAAAATGGTTATTGTAAGATATAAACATATATTATGCTGTCGCGGACTTTTTTGTAGAGCTTTTTGAGATATTCAATTCTGTGTATTTGTTATGGTTTAGGCAGCGTATGCCATTTAAGCGTCCAGAGAACTACTTTTTTCACGTTTTCCACTATAAAGGGCGAATTTTAAGGGTGTAAGAGTTGAGTATCACAACTTTCTTATAGCCTATGTTCATCCCGGGAATCTCCTGAACATTTTGCAAAAACAAAACAGTCGGATCAAAGATATGGCGCGCATAATGTATGAACGAACAAACAAAGAAACAAACCAACCAATAAACAAACAAACATTCATTTTTATATATTAGATGTTGGACATTAAAGTTATATATTTTTAAACCAACTTTCAATATTGACTATCCTTTTCCTCAAAATAATTCCATTCAATTTACTCATTTTTAACCTCTCACCTTATAGGTACTTTTTTACATGCCACCCGGCCCTTATAGTGACACGGCTTGACGGGTGAGGAATTTTAAACATCACACACATACTTTTTTGACCACACAAGATATAGAGAAGCTCCTCGAATTAGAGATCAGCTAAATGTGAGTGCCTCCTTCCGACCTGGGATAATTTTTTTCAGTTTCTTTTCGGGTTTATATTGAAAAGTTATATTTATTGTTCGCACACATTGATTTAAATTAGTTCAATTTATTTTAAATGTATTTGTCTCTGTCAAAACTTATATCACATCCCTATCCTGAGCTAATGTTTTCTAATCATCCCCTGTATAATCTACTTCCCTCAAAACATGGTTAATATTATTCTCCCACCTATCCTTGGTCTATCAACTGGGCATTTTCTTTCTGGTTTTCTTACAAGAAGATTCCATGCCCCCCTTTCATTCCCATTCGTGCCATATGTCCTGCCCATCGCAGTCTACGAGACTTAACTGTGTTTATTATATCTGGCTTCCTATAAAGATCATGTAGTTCACTGTTATGTAGTCTTCTCCATTCTCTTGCCTGTTCGTCTCTCTTTAGTCCAAAAATATTCCTAAGAATATAATTCCTATGTTAATATGTCTAGTGCCCCATTACTATATTCATTCATAGTGTTCTGCTCAAGAGCAGGTCTTTCACTGCAAACTCAGCATTCTCCACTCTTTCCTTAACTCAGCTTTCCTTTTTGTATCTGCATACAAACCATTTATTTTAATATTGTCTATCATCTGATGTCTTTTTCTGCCTTCTTTCCATTGACCATTCATTCTAGGGCATCCTTCAGCAGGCAGTTTCTTCTTAGCCAGTGGCCAATCCAATTTATTTTCCTCTTTATGAGTTCCAGCTGCAAACATGGCATGATGAGTCTTTCCATTACTATATAAAGTCCTAATATTCCATGTTCATAGAAATATGCCACTGTGTTTAAGCCGTTGGCATGGATTCCCTGAAGTAGTCCCCGCCCGGAGAACCGAAAAGTGGATTATTTTACCTCCGGAAAATGTTTTTTTGTTATTGCGAACTGATAGTCTATAGTCCGTACACATTTATGTACTTTTTTAAAATGCATGTTAATTACTGAGATTGGTTGGAGAAAACCTTCAATGATGAGGAAAATTCTCCAAATGAATTTTAAAAGTTTATCCCAGTGAAACGAATGCCCGAGTTTCTTGACAGCGTAATTTTATGGTGAAGGATCGTCACTCTTTCGACCAGGTACTTTTTTCGTCTGGCTTATCGCCTTCTACCTGTCAGGCATGGGTTACCCCATTTATTAATTATATAAATTTAAATTGAGAATAGTGTAGGTGACGAACTGCAATCCTGTCTTACTCCCTAGTTTATTTTTATATGTTCTGATTTTTATATACATGTTTTGATTATTAATATTCTTGTATCTCTAACATTTAACATTTCAAACAAAATGTTTAGAATAATCAATTTCATACATTACTGTTTATTACTTTTTGCGCGATAGTGCGTTTTGTCGTATTTACCAGCAATGACGACCATTATTGAAAGTTCAACTTCCTACATTTCGGGGATGCCAACCTAAATAACTATACTGTAATATTACATTTACACCCACGTGCGGGAAGTAAAACCACTGCCCTCTATGTATACAATGTACAATGTATATACAGAAAATATTCAAAAGGTAGTGTTAATATACATTATACGAAACAAATCACTGCATTTTAAATTAACTGAACTTTATTTGAAACAATATAAAACAATAAATACGTACTTGCGACCACGTTATCAATAATTGTTCTCAAGGCCTCCTGTTGTTTCAACTAATAAACATTGCCCACACTGTTAACGTTAGTCAATTGTTCATAATGAACGTAAATATTTCCAACAAAGATGTTATTATGTTACTATTATTTATTATTTTCAAAACACCATCGCGCAAAAAATAATTACAACGCACGTTTGTGAAGTGTTTTACAGAATCTCGGAAACATTTTTCCTCGATTCTGTAAAAACCACTTCCCAAACTTGCATCGTAATATACTATTAAATTACGGAAATATGCATCGGGCTTAAAATTAACTTAATTATCATCTTGATATGTCGTATCACACAATAATCATACATTGACCATTTGTGAGCTGAGAAACTAACTTTTAGATTTTCTCTACTAAACAATGCAAAATGCTTTTAGATACCATAATTTTTTTTTTCAGAACGTTACAGTTATTTACTTCTTATGTTTTAGTCCTGTTCTGGAACTCGGAAACTGGTCAATTTTTGGTTATCTATAGCTAAATTACTTCTTAACGCTACTATTTATTTTCCTATAAAAAGCCATTCTTTTGGATTTATTTGGAGGTGTTTATATGTTACATTTTTTAAAATATTAATTTTCATTTATTTAAAATTCTTTGTAGATCGTCTTCATTTTCTTTACTTACTCTCTCGTCATCTGCTTATAATAAATAAGTTAAAATATTAATATTACATAATAGATGGTCACACATAGGAATGCATTATAGTGATTGGATTCGTGTAAATAACGCAGAAGTGCATCCATTTTCGATGCTGCCATTCCTTAGGACCCGCTCACCTAACGAGTGAAGTATACTAAGCCAAGCCCTATTATTCAGGAAGCCCTTGTCCTTATCGGATCAAGCAGGCTAAATTTTGTATAACGGAAATGGACAGCTGATGAAAACTTAAGGAAATTTTGAAGAAGTGGCTGCATTCAAGCATCTAGGAACAATAATTACAAATAGGTATGAAATGCATAAAGAAATTATACATAGGCTCAATTCTGGCATGGACTCTTACTTTAAAGCAGAAACAAATATGACGAGTATTTGAGAATAAAGTTCATAGGAAATTTTTTTGACCAAAGAGAGATGAACAGAAAGGCGAATGGAGAAGACTACCTAACAGCGAGCTACATGATCTTTATAGGAAGTCAGATATAATAAAAACAGTTAAGCCTCATAGACTGCGATGGGTAGGACATGTGGCACGTGGGGAATGAAAGTGGGGCACGGAAGCTTCTTGTAGGGAAACCAGAGGAAAAACGCCCAGCTGCAAGCCAATAATGAGGTGGGAGAATTCCTTTAACCATGATTTGAGGGAAGTAGATTATACAGGGATAATTGAAAAAAATTAGTTAAGGAGAGAGATGTATAGAAAGCTTATATTCACACGGCCATGAACCTATAGGTTGGATAGCGCCAGTGAGTTAGATAGAAAACAATTTATGTTTAGGGGATGTTTAATAAACTATGATATATGGTGTCCAACACAATTTTACATCTTCACAGTTTCAGATCTTGAGAGGTATTTCAGTTCTGAAAATTTTCACCACTACAAAATGAATTATTTAAAAAAGAAATTACGCATAGTAATAATGATATGATAACAGCATAAAATATTAGCGCATATTTTGAAGGTCGAATGTTTTGTTATCTCATCTCTCACGAAACAATTTAACGATTCACTGCAGGGGTTCCCATTTTTTTAAATAAAACATTCCATTAACCTCTGTAATCGTTATAATGAAGAGGCACGAATGATATTGAATATGTATACCATCATAGCCTATAAATACAGTCTTATTCTTGGCTTGAATATCTTACTTAATGCAGGCGAGAAAATAAACATTTCCGACATACCGACGGGTTACTTATAATACGTTAGTCGACTTCTAATTTTGGCATAATAAATTATTCAGTAACATTATTATCCTTCTCATTCAATAAATTACCTCAAATATCTGAATGCAAGTTCAGCAATATGATCGCGAAGTTAGAGATCCGTGGGCTTTTCTCGCCTATACCACTATCACTATCGCTCTCCCTTTCTCTATTCAAAACCGTTCTCCAGTTTTACAATTAGTTAATTGACATGAAAATTAAATTCATTATATTTAAGAGACCACCGCTGTGGTCTCGAGGTAGCGTGCTGTCTTGTCACGCACCGGCCCGGGTTCGATCCCCGGTCGGGGCAGTTTTTCTGGGTGAGATTTTTATCGGGGTTTTTCCTCACCTGTGAATGTCAGACAAATTTCAGGAAAAATTTAAGGCCCAAACGGTCCCCGATATCATATGGTCATCATCATCCTTATCATTATCATCATCCTTCACCGGTGTGGAAAGCAATGGGAAGCTACAATTCCCTAGTAAAGCTGCAAGCATAGCATGAAAATGCCATGATTGCAGTGAAAGACCTGCCCTCGGGCAGAATTACTCTGGATGGTGGATAATTAAGACCCAACAAGCACACTCTATTGAGTATTACTAAGAAATTGGGACTGGAAGTAAACATCAATAAAACTAAATGTATGTTCACACATAGAAATACATTATAAAATGGAAATGACAACTAATGACAAATCAGGGAAATTTTGAAGAATTAGCTGAATTCAAATACCTAGGAACAATATTTACAAATAGGAATGAGATGCACAAATAAATTAAACACAGGATCAATTCTGGAAATGCATGCTATTATGCATTACAGAGACTCTTCTCGTCCCAACTCCTTTAAAAAAACGTTAAACTGAAAATATGAAAGTAGTAGTAGTAGGACTTTATTAGACTAAAAGTAAGAAGGATAATTAAAATAATAAATACATTAAAATTAATTGTATATGAAATCAATATTAATGGGGCGATTTTTATTTACAATATTATTTACAAATATGGGTCGCACGGGCAGTAAGCCGTACGTGCTGTTGACAGTCCGTTACAATAAAGTAATAATCGGTAAACTGAAAATATGTTATGTTATGTTAAATGGATGTGAAACATGGACTCTTACTTCAAGGGAGGAAAGGAGATTACGAGTATTTGAGGATAAAATTCTTAGGAAAATGTTTGGACCAAAGAGAGATGAACAAACAGGTGAATGTAGAAGACTGCATAAAAGTGAACTACGTGGTCTTTATAGGAAGCCAGATATACGTAATAACAGTAAATCTCGTAGATTACGATGGACAGGGCATGTAGCACGAATGGGGAATGGAAGAGGTGTATGGTAGCTTCTTGTAGGAAAAAAGAGGGAACACGCCCAGTTGGTAGAGCAAGTATGAGGTGGAAGAATAACATTAACCATGATTTGTGGGAAGTATATCATACAGGGGATGATTGGAAAACATGAGCTCAGGATAGAGATACATGGAGAGCTTACGTCTGCGCGGCTATGAATCTATGGGTTCGATAATGCCAGTGAATTAGTTAGAGTTAGAAGTATCACATATACCGTATGACACATGAAGAATTACAGGATATTTTAAAAATATTGTTACCATATGTACTATTGTAACGTTTGACTGTGCAAGAATTTATATCCTGACAAATTGCACTTTGGGAAGAAGACGGCCACAAGTTTAAAAAGTTTAGTTCCAAGCTACCCGCAGTTAAAGTTTAAAAAAAAAAGGTATAGTAAATTCAATTTTTGATATAGACACAATTTTATCCTGTCTCCATTTTTTTGCACATGACTTGGGCCATAAAGAAATAAATTTGTAACCATTTTTTTCTAACAGATGATAGTCCTAACTTAATTTATGAATTGTTACACTTGTGGCCCTCTTCTTCCCAATGTGCGAAATGCGAACGTTAATATTATTTCAACATATGTATATTGGAGTAATTCGGATAACAGTATAAAACCTATGGAATCAATAGTATACATCCTTCCCGATAGTAACATATCATAAAATTTACATCCCAAAAGTTTATTAAAATTGAAATTTACATATTTATAGAATGCATATATGATGACTTAAAGCTATAATAGGAGATAAAGTTAATAATGTAGAAGAAATACATAACTATTTTTAAATCCCTGCAAGGAAACTAGATGTATACACAGAAAAGCGATGTATGTGCAGATGTGCCGTGATCGAAATATAAAAGATTGTAACTATGATAAATATAAATAATACAACATTCTTATCAAAAGATGATCACTTTGAAATATCTAGGGCTAGGATCTGTTATTACTAGATCACTTCCCCCTATCTTATTGGTTTCTATAGTGCAGCCACCCAATCTACGGCTCTGAAGTTTTGACGAGTGTTGGCGATATGGATATTCAGTGGGAGAGGCCGCTATACGTACCACGCGGAATATTAAATCATAGCACTTTCTGTTTATAAGTACATTCAAGAGTCTAATAAATAGAATGTTAAAACTCCCTTTAAATAAAGACAATTATAATAAGGAATTAAATTACATCAAACACATTATAAAAATTAACGGCTACAACAAACAAATAATAAATAAAATCCTAAACAAACAAAAAAGAAAAAAACAACATTACCAGCATAACCAAACTTGAAAAAGAATACAATGAAAATAACAAGAAATGGATAACTCTCACGTACACTGGTAAAGAAATATTAAAATTGGCCAACACACTAAAAAAGCTCGATAAGAATATTAATATATCCTACAGAACTGATAACAAATTAAACAATTTAATAAACAACAACATTGAAGAAATAGATGAATTCAACAGTAAAGGCATCTAAAAATTAATATGTACAGACTGCAATAAATTCTACATTGGGAAAACTAACAGAAGCTTCAACATTAGATTCAAGGAACATTTCAGAGATTTCATTTATAATGGAGGAAAATCAAGTTACGCAAAACATGTAATTCAGGCTGGACACCATATGCATAAATCGATAACACCCTCACAATAGTACATAGAGAAAACATTCTAACGAGAATAAATATACTGGAGGAAATCGCAACCCTAAGAGAAATCAACAACAACTTGATTCTCAATTAATACACACCTAGTCCACACAATCCTCTGTACAAAATTCTCACAACCAAGTCAGTGCTTCAACAAGGGTCAACAAGAACGGACCTAATGCATTCTGCTGATGATGGGACTAGTCCCGAAAGGTCTACAGAGTTTTAAAAGAACCTAAGTTGAGGAGACTGACCTACAAGGTAACTATTTTATAGTTTTTAACCGTACATTATATTACTAGAACGTAAATATTAGAAATAAATGCTCATTTTATTACGCGAAATTGAAAATGAAACAAAAATATGAGATTTCTAATTTATCGCTACGAAACACACTATTCTCGAAAATATTCACAATTCTAATAAATTCACGAAAAAAAAATTCTATACATCACTTCAAAACTATGTTAAATGCATAAAGAACATAATTTTTACTTGAAAAAAAAATCTTCCTCATGTATCGTTAAAATAAAAATATTACCTTTATCGTTGTTAATCAAGAGGAAAGACGCCACAATCTTCGTATACCGGTATGTCATTTTCTGCCTCATCACAGCCGATAAATAAAATTCTCGGCTTTGACTCGTATAAGAGCCGATTTTCTTTTTTGATTCAGATGAGCCACTCGCCATATTAAAACAATAATAGACTAAAGCTGTATTGTTAACAGTTAATCACAAGAGCGAAACAGCAAACAAACACACTCTCTACTGCAACAAAGAGGAACTGAAGCCACGTGCTTAGCAGAAGTAAAGTCGACAACATCGCAGCAATCTCAAAACATACTAGCGGCGTCAAGAGCAGTGATTGGTTGTAGTAGACGCTCACTCACACTCAACTATTTTCTTATTGGCAGTAGAGGGCGAGTTTCTCCCTTTACCCCTCATTCAACCTAAACTTCAGATAAGGAGATAGAGTGGCCAGGGTGTAGGAATGTAGATACTAAAATTTATACAACTATAACAGGAATTTGGTACTCTATGGCTGCGAAACATTATTTCTCACTTTAAGTGAAGAAAACAAGATAAACGTTTTAGAAAACAGAATCTGTAGACGGATATTGCGTCCCATAAGATATGAAAATGGAAAAGGCTCCAAAATATTACAATGATGCATACGGAGATTTAAATAGGCAGGTCGCGTAGCTCGAATGGACAATAAAATGCTTTCAATTTTTTTTATTAGGAAATGATTGAGGGAAAAGACTAATGAGAAGGTCTATGTTTAGATGGGAGGAGGATATTCTGATGAATCTTAATCAACTGTATATGGGAGATGTAAACTGAATTCAGTTTAATGCGAATAAGGATCACTAGAGGGAATTAGTGAATGTAGTATTGGCCAGACCTAGCACAAGCCATTTGAGATAAAGAACCGTTGTTTTCAAATTAAAATAGCCGAATTATAAGAAATGTAAGGAGGTAAAATTATATTGACTATTTAACTCATGCCCAAATGGGAGTCAATGACCAATCATATTTCAATGATTATTTATTTACAACCAATCACAGTCGTGTTTCGCCTAGAATTTACCAACTAAAGTTTATCATAATAAAGAGAGTTTTTTCTATTTAACATTCTGAATAGATCATAGCATTATTTTGCAGTGACTGATTCTGTAAGAAATACGGCTACCAGATTGTATATATAGTGCATGAATGTCAACACGTAGCGCATGCGAGAGTTAATATAAAAACACCACCAAAAAAAGAAACCACCGTTTGCACTTTCTTAAATGTATTTTTTTCTAGGTAATAACATTCCAGAAAAATATAATTGTCATATTTACATCATACGACATCAGAAATGAATTAATACACAGTTTGATGTGTTTCATTTTTTCTCCACTAGAGTGCATTCTTAGAATATTGCGTTCCTTTGGCAATAAATAATATTATCTGGTTGCAGTGATGAACAAAAGAAGCAGATGAAGCGTACCAATCGTTTACATTTGTTTTCAAACATCGCCGTTTACATTAAATATATAAATATTTTAAAATAACTATATTGAAATAATGATTTGCGAGTAAACAGCTTAATTTTATTCGTTAAATAGTCCTAACAAATGCCACTCTTGATTTCCAAATTCTCTAGATAAATTGGAAATCACTCGTGGCATTACTTATGATAAATCAAAATGTATGTAGATTCTAAAGTAGTAGTGTAATTTCAAACCTTATTACGGATCCTGATTCTTAATCATTGGATAACAGGATTTTTTTTTAAATTTGATATCATTGATGACACTGATTTTTCTCAATTGTTTGGATACTATTAATTACATAAAATATGATCTGAAATAACTGCTAATAAATATTTCGGCTTGTCTGTAGTAGTAATAATAATAATAATAATAATAATAATAATAATAATAATAATAATAATAATAATAATAATAATAATAATAATAATAATCATCATCATCATCATCATCACCATAGTACATTCACAAATTTAGGCCATTTGTTGACCTGTTTCGGCCTCAAGAGAAACACCATCCAAAAGTCTTTTGAATGGATGAGACTTGAAAGTAATTTTGAAGTTCCTTAGGACAGGTTACTGGCCCGACGCTAAGTAGTCCAGTGGTAGGGCTGCTACCTTTTAGTCTCTGGACAGACATTAGGATACTGCATTTACTCAGTACCCGATGGAACGGTTATACCGCCGTGACTCGGTCCTCAGAGCCTCGTTTGTGAAAACGGGTTGTACCACGAGAAGGTGAGGATGAGAATTGGGTAGGAGAGGTTATACACACGTCACTACCCCTTACAACCCTGATGATGATAATAATAATAATAATAATAATAATAATAATAATAATAATAATAATAATCTTCACTTGACTGGCTAGACAAACTGTCAGTTCCGCCTCACAGTTATTCTGTCCATCTTTTCACAGGCCTTCATATATCCCTTGATCCTCCCGGCTTGTAGTTAAATGCTGCTTTTAATAATATTTTTATATTCATTCTTTCTACATGTCCTAAACAATTTATCTCTGTATTTTTTTTATTTTTTACTCAGTGGATATATATTTAACTATGTTCTTATATATTCATTCTTTATCTGATTCAACCTTGTGCAGCCTTTTGTTCTTCTAAGAAAGTTCATTTCGACCCTTTTAATTCTACTTTGTAATTTTTTTGTAATTACTCAAGTTTCGCTCCCATAAAGTAATGCAGGAACTGTCAATGTTTTACAAAATTTCAATCTAGTATCTCTTCTTGTTTGTTCTTTATTGTTTAATGTATAGTTCCGCATTATTATTTGAAATTTTGACAGTTTCATATTCATGTTTCTTTCAGTTTTTGTGTTTATAGTAAAAATACAACCTAAATAATTAAAATATAATAATAATAACAATAATACTTTATTTTTCTGTTTGTAAATCATGTAATCACTTGAAACTTTGTAAAGTTCTAATCTCGAAGGGAATCAATTTTATAATTTGCAGATACAAGTAGTGAACGGAGTGATTCTGGTGAGCTGGAGGCAGAAAGTTTTGGAACGTCAAATAGACTATGGCGCTAAGTTGGGTCACGTGGTACTCAGCTTAGCAAAAATGGAACTCAACAACTTCTACAAGAATGTGATGCCCGTCGCGGATTACTTCGACCAGAGAGGAATGCTATATGCCGTAAGTTACATCTTATTTCACATCGAATTAATCTCATGTGCTCTCTTTTCAATGAGAGCAAACTATTTTAATGCATCACGTATAATGTTATAGAATGCATGCATAGGCACACAAATACAATTTTAGCTTCGTACCTTGATTATGTTCGTAATTATCTTCTGAGCTAAATGGCCGTGACTAATTTTTAATAACACTCGATGTTTCGTCAACTGCGGGGTAAACATCTTCAGTAGATTTTCTTGGCTCTTTTTGAACTCCACATCAACCATTTTTTGTTTTGAAACGTTAACGAAATCATGATATACTTATTCTGTTTATGACACATTTCTCACGAAGCATCTAACATTACAACAGAAATGAGTTTTTGAAAGGAACCAAAATAATGGTGATAATGTAAAGAATATAAATCAATAAGCTAAAAATACGTGACAAAAATAGTACATTTCACAGCGAATCAGAAATTAATGCACTTATTGATTTAATAATATTTATACAAAACAATTAAGATGTTCTACATGAATCCTATGGAGAGAATCTACTGTACGTTTTAATATCAATTCAACATGAAAAAATATAATGTTCAAAAGTAATTAGCTACAGAAACAGATAAAAAAAATAAATCGTTATAGCTATTGCTTCGGTTTTAAAAATGAATCTTCTTCTTCTTCTTCTTCTTCTGTGACATCACGGTCCTTTTATTCTATCCTTAGCTTCCTTGTAATAATCGATCATTCTCTCCTGTCTTGTGCTTTATTTTTCCATCTTTTAACTTACAGAGCTCTCAAATCTGCCTCGACATCATCCAACCATCTCAGTTTCAGTCGCCCCACATTAAGTCGACCTTTGGGATTTGAATTCAAAATTATTTTTGAAATACGGTCCCACTCCAATCTAATGACTAGTCCAAACCATTCCAATCCCCGGGTCTTAATTTTAGATATAAATCAGATGACTTATATTGTATTTTAAACTACATAGTATATCTTATTCTTCATTCGGCGGCACGCCGTAGCGTAGTGGTTAGGGCACTGCGCTACAAGCCGAAAGGTCCCAGTGGGGTCAGGATTTTTAAACTGACCCAAACCTTCTGGCGGCACTATGGCACTGGGGTAGGCTCAGCCTCTAATGGAAATGAGTACCAGACGCTTGTTCTGGGAATAAAGGCGGCCGTCACCCAGCTGACATCAAATTGTCGATTGTCTAGAAAAAAAAAGTGGGAGCCTTAACCTCCTATAACCCCAAGGGCCTCCTGAGGCCTGTAGTGGGATCTGTTTACTTTTATCTTATTTTTCATTAACCTCTGTCAAGTTTGGGTCCAATTATGTTCTTCAGGATTTTCCTTCCCCATGTCATTATAAATGATTTCATTATTTTTATTCAAGGTCAAACCTCACTTCCATTGAGGATTTGTCTAACAGGCGTTTTAATATTCTAATTTTGATGTCTTTACTTATACATCTTCTTGTCAAGATATTAATGAGGGCTCTGATACAACGATTAGCTTATTCTTTGGATGTAATGCCCTCCTCAATATCGTTAGCTGAAATAATATAAATTCCTAAATATTTAAAATTCTTCAATTCCTCATAATTTTGTCTATTAATTAAAATTCCATTATCCACTCTATTTGCCATACATTCAGTTTTATCAACATTAATCTTCAGCCCTTGTCTCAATATGTGTTACGGCCTCATTTAACACTCCCAGTGATCTTGTTACGATACTATCAACAGCATGTGCCATACACTGTCTTGTCCTGAAAAGTGTGTCTTCATTGTTTATTTCCATGGTTCGTATAATCTTTTCCAGTCCAATATTAAATAATACTGTGGGAAGAGTATTATTTTGCCTTACTCCACTTTTAGTTATACATCTCTCAGATGAGAAATTTTATGTTTTAACGTTATTATGTTTTAATTAAAAATTAATAACTTATAACAATTAATTTTGAAGTTCATTAATAATTATTTCCCCAGTTCTAATAAACTTTGAGAAATCGTCTAATATAAGAAAACGTCTTGAGGTTGTGCATATTATTAAAGTCTTAAGATACTGATAGATTTTTTTTTCCTTTTTATTAATGATAATACCGAATATCAACAATATTTTAAATATTATAGCAAATACAGCTAGAACCTTGGTTAGGATGGTTCAAGATTGATAGATTTAACTTATGGGAATACTATCCAAGGACGCAATCATATGAGTTTGCACTGATAAAATTCCATATCAATTACGGGATTAAATGGACCAAAGTTGTAACAAATCACGAAATGTAAAATGAAAGTACGAGAATGCCCACTTTACATCTTTCTTATGGGAAATACACAGTGAATTACTTACAGAATACAAATTAATTTCTCTATAAGAATTTAACAGTTTAAAAATGTACTTGCTTAAGATATTATAGATAAGAAACCAATGTTCTCCCAAGTAAAAATAAACTTAATTAATAAACTAATTCGCATTTAAAGATCTTAATTAAATAACGGCTGGGGGACTCGACATGCTAACCACATGTCACCCCTACACCATCATCTACCTCTGTGATTGACACACGTGGATGTGAAGGGCCAGCAGCCGGCTGGTAAAAGGGCAACCGCTGAGAAGTGGAAAGACCCTCAATCGGATGATAGTCCCGCGCCATAGCCGAGCGGTTAAGGTAGGAAGCCTTGGCGCAGAACTACGGGACTTGCGCTGGTTCGAGTCTCCATGGGGGAAGAAATTTTCTCATGGTATTTCGGCCAGTATGGGACCGGTGCCCACCCAGCATCGTGAGGCAATTGGGTAGCTACAATAAGTAGCGGCTCCAGGTTGAGGAACCAGCTATAACGGCTGGGGGACTCGACATGCTAACCACATGTCACCCCTACACTGGCTGTTGATCATCTACCTCTGTGATTGACACATGTGGATGTGAAGGGCCAGCAGCCGGCTGGTAAAAGGGCAACCGCTGAAAAGTGGAAAGACCCTCAATCGGAATTAAATATGCGAGCCATAGAGAGTTAAATTATTGTATAAGAATAATTTTTAAAAAATGTTATGGAAATTTGATAATGGGAATTCTTCTTCTTTCTTTCATGTGATAGACCTAGTGGTCTGTTACGGTCTCAATCCAACATTTGAAGGGTCTGCCAAAAGATCTCTTGCCCGGTGGCTGGTAATTTAAGATTTGACGTGGTATTCTTGTTCTGCTCATTCTTCTTTCGTGAGATTCCCAGTTGTTTATGAGTTTTTGTACATATTCCATGATTGCTTATGTTTGTAATTCTCTGAGAATTTCAGAATTTCTTTTATGGTCTGTTCTTGAGTAGCCTGCAGTATGTCTCATAAATTTCATTTCTGCCGCAATTAGTCTTTGTTCATCTACACTGCGATTTGTCCTGGCGTCACTGGCGTAACATAATATGGGTCTGGCCAGTGTTTTATAAATTCTAGTTCGTGTGTGTTGCTATACTGTGTTTGGCTTGAAAATATTATTTAAGCCAATTTAATTCGCATTTAAAGATCTTAAATAAATATGCGAGTCATAGAGAGTTAAATTATTGTATACGAATTTTTTTTAAAAATGTTATGGAAATTTGATAATGAGAATTTAACTGCATTATGATCTTCTACAAGACCATTATACTAACTCCGGCCGTGAAAGCTTAAGCCAATTTAACTGCATTTTTTAAAATTCAGAATTAAGTTTCGCACTTTTAAACTCAAATTATTAATGCAAAATACTCATGTTTTGTTTTCGTATCAAGTGATAAGTGAGGGAATTTTTTTATTTCCAAATGTAATGAAAATATAAGAAGAATATGCAATTACAAATATAATTTATTTTCAATCTAAAAGCGTCAATATTATTCCTTCATACTTCGATGGACTTAGTCAAATTCGCCTACTGTCATTACTTATAGGTAGCACTTTTATAAGAACATATTTCAATAAAAAGGTTCTGTATTTATACAAGAACCGAGTTTTTAAAATAAACTGAACGGCGCTATGTTGAATCTTCTTTCTCCCTCAGTGAGAAGTAAAATATTGTTTTTATAACTGACATAAAATGTATATTTTAAATTAAAAATAATGTCAAATATATTGTCAACTATACTTAACTTGAATGTCATACATGTCATCATTTGTCAAGAATTCTACATAATATAAACAATATTTATTTGTTACGTGTGCTTTCGAGTTCAACTGTATAAATAAAACGCCATTTCCCAGTAAGTTTTATTTTTGTTTCAATATTATTTTAAAAAGCTAGAACCAAACGATTTAAATTCAATGATTATTCTTCCGTTTGGTTTACATTTGCTCAAAGCAAAATATTTTTAATGTCAAAAGTTTGGATCTTACTACCTGGTAGCGTCGTGAGAATTAAACATTTGAGTAGACTACATAGAGTGTTGCAGAACCTCACGGCAAACATTTAGGAAAGAAAATAATTCTTACAGAGTAAATATTTTATGTTAAGCAACATTACTCCGAAATACGCCGTTTATGAGTTGTGTGTGTGTATTGATCAAGATACGTGCTACATCACATAATCATGTAGTTCTTTCTCATTTATTTATTTTATTTTATTTTTTTATGTCAAAAGTATGGTGATCAAACTCGATTTTCAGCTCAGTTGACTGCAGAAATTCAATTTGCGTTTCACCATATCCTTGACAGAATTGGAGCTCATTGCTGCGAAGGTAATACGCAATAAGTAGGGGGCGGAATTCTATATGTAATTTTTAAAGCTTTATTTTGAGATTAGAATAATTAAATAACATTTACATAGAACTTCTGATTTTGTTTTAGTTTTTTGTCTTAAAAGTAGTATTTCTCATGTTTTTAGATTGTTGCCATATTTGCTCAATTTCTGTAATAAAGTAATATTATAGCCAAATTTCGGGTATTTTATTAAGTCGTCAGTCAAATTTAAATAATAGAAATAATGCATGTAAATTGTAAGTAGAATGGTCTCTTGTCCGAAGGACGCTTTTCATTCTTGAAAATTCCTTGAAATACCTCTTTTTCCAGCTTTAAGGTTCTTTTAAGAGCCTGAAAATCTTAAAACTCTGAATACACGGCTTATAATTCCTTCCGGAGGACTTGTTTCTTGAACTTTTTTCATCCTAAAAATACATTGATCCCAGATGGGTTTGAACCGCGACCCTAGGGACTAGAGGCAAGGAACATAACCACTGGACCACTAAGGCCGTCAAAAATTTTTAATAGATTAATTAAATTATAAGGTCATAATTTTTGTATTTTTGGGTCATATTTAAACATTTTCAGGTCATAATTGCATGCATATTTTCTTATTTTTTGGGTCGTAGAAATCCGTTACTTACTAATGAGACTAACTAACTCACTGGCACCGTAGGTTCATGGCCGCGCGGATATAAGCTCTTCACACATCCATATCATGAGATAATATTTTCCAATCATCGCCTGTACGATCTATTCCCCTCAAAATATGATTCATGTTATTCTCCACCTCATTCTTCATCTACCAACTGGGCATTTTCCCTCTGGTTTTCCTACAAGAAGCTTCCATGCACCTCTTTCAATCCCCATTCGTGCCACATGTCCTGCCCATCGCAGTCTACGAGACTTAACTGTTCTTATTATATCCTACTTCCTATAAAGACCATGTAGTTCACCAATAAGTAGTATTCTTCATTCACTTGTCTGTTCATCTCTCTTTGGTCCAAAACTTTCCCTAAGTACTTTATTTTCAAATACTCGTAATTCAATTTCCTCCCTTAAAGTAAGAGTCCATGTTTCGCATCCATATAATAATACTGGGAGAATAACAGTTTTATATATTTTCAGTTTAAAGTTTTTTGAAGAGGTGGGACGACATGAGTCCCTGTAATGCATAATAGCATGCACTTCCGGAATTGAGCCTGTTTAATTTCTTTGTGGATCTCATTCCTATTTGTAATTATTGTTCCTAGGTATTTGAATTCAGCCACTGCTTCAAAATTTCCTCCATCTGTCATTAGCTGTCCATTTCCATTGTATAATGTACTTCTACGTGTTAACATATATCTGGTTTTATTGATATTCCTTCAATGAGACACAGGCAAGAATGCTAGAACATGTTTTTCAATAAAATGTAGTTTCTGTTAAAATTGTTTATTCCATGTCCACATTTTACGGGCGAGCACCTCAATCAAAACACAGAAATTCATTAACGAGTGTTTAGGAGTTATGTTCCTTAATGAATATATATATATATATATATATATATATATATATATATGCATAATTTACCGTTCTTAAAAGCTTGTTGGTGAGATCCCTGACAGCCATTATAATGTATATAATGTATATTAAAATACTTCATAAACATAAGTCTCTAAATTAATATATTTCCCTTTATACTTTATTGCATATTTGATCTCTCAACCTCTTTTTTAAACAAAGTATTAATCTAACATTAACATTTTGTCGGTTTTTATTTATCAATTTTTACTAATTTTCAATATAACATATTATTTTTAATTCCACACATACTTCTTTATGTCGGGATACGTCAATATTTCTTTTTTCGCTGTTTCCTTCGTCCCTGTATGTTAGTAGTTATGAAACTCATTTTTGGTTCAAACGTTCGGGAGTTCAAACGTGTCAGCGAACTTTTTTAAGGATAAAAATCCTGTGTAGGGCTTCCTTCATAAGCCAGGTAAGGCCAAGTGTCCCTTGTCGTAGATTTACTTTATATAACCTCAAAACTAAAGTAAGATTATGTGAGGAAAAGAACCACAAATCTGAAATAAGAGTCTTCCGATTTGAACTGTGATACTAAAGCTGTTAAAGACTGTCGATTTATAAATAAAATACTACTACTACTACTACTACTACTACTACTACTACTACTACTATATACTACTACTATTACTAATTCTTCTCTATATTCTCTGAAAATATTTTGATGAGAGGAGAATGCTAACATTATATTTTTCTTCTATTTGATTCCATTTTCTATATTTTCTATAATTATATATTCTATATTCAGAATATATTTCTATATTTTGAAGAGATAGGTAGGTAGCGTTATTTTATCAAAAGATTGACTTCCGAGTATTCTCAACAGTCTTAAAAAAAACTTTTGCAAGAGAGAAGGTTCTATATTGGAAAACCTTCCAATTTACTACGTGTCATATGCCACTACGCAGAATTTATAAACTATGTGTCAAGGCCTGCAATGGGCTGTAGCACCAAGCATGATGATGATGATGATGATGATGATGATATGTGCGATAGGTACGTTAAAATATTCAATACCCATGTACTAAAATGATAAACATCTAAACATTATTCTAGTAACAAAATCTACAAATATTATTTCATCCAGAATGGCTGTTATTCAATGCAGATAATTAATTGCGTATCTGCGATACGTATAGTAAAGATCACTAATGTCATAATAATTATCATGTCATTAACGCAATGTTTCTAATATCTATAGAAAATAACAATAAAGTAATGAGAAGTTGTATATCAAGAAATATCTACATGACAGATGGCCATTAGAACTTTTGCGAGAACCAAAATACGTAAACATTTAGTTAGGTCTACAAGTAAACAAAATTATGAAATGTATAGGCCTATACTTGGCGTTGAATATCGAATAAACTAACTCTATTGCTTATGGGATCCATCGGTTTAATGCCTTATTAAAGATCCTTCAGTGGTTCCTATCCACAACCAATTGAACCCTCTTCATATATCCGATACCCAGTCCCTAATATGCATCTTATTGTCTTAATGTTAACCTCCCGTGTACAACAAGGCCTCCCTAATGCTATTTTCCTTAACAAATTTACCACTTCGAATTATATGACTTGTCCATTACATTTCCCTGGACTTATGAACCCATTATTAGGCAACGATACAAATCATAGAGTTCCTCGTTATGAAGCTATTTCCATTAAGCAACCGAATAGTTACTTCAGAATCCTATTCGCAAATATTTTTAGCTTCACTAGTTCATTATTTGACAAAATACATATAACTGGTGGAATAACAGTTTTATATATCCATCCATAGTAATTCTGCTCGAAGGCAGGTCCTTCACTGCAATCATAGCATTTTCATGCTATGCTTGCAGCTTTACTAGGGAATTGTGTAGGTGCGGTAGCTTCCCGTTGCTTTCCACACCGGTGAAGTATGATGATGATAATGATAATGGTAAGGATAATAATGATAAGGATGATGGCCATATGATTTCGGGGATCGTTTGGGCCTTAAAAGTTTTCCTGACATTTGTCTTACAGGTGAGGAAAAACCTCACCCAGAAAAACTGCCCCGACCGGGGATCGAACCCTGGCCCGCTGCGTGACAAGGCAGCACGCTACCCCGAGACCACAGCGGTGGACGTTTTATATATATTTAATTAAATACATTATGGATTTTCATCAAGTAAACGCTAATTCAATTTATTAGTTTTATATACTTACAGTTTATAAAGAACTTGGGACGACAAGAGTCCCTGTAATGCATAATAGCACGTATTTCCAGAATTGAGTCTATGCTTAATTTCTTTGTGCATCCCATTCCTATTTGTAATTGTTATTCCTAGATATTTGAATTCAGCCACTTCTGCAAAATTTTCCATTTGTCATTATTTGTCCATTTCCATTACATAAATGGCCTACATTTCTATGTGTGAACATATGTTTAGTTTTATTGTTGTTTACTTAGAACAGAGGGTGCGTGTTGGCCCTCGCTGTAGCTCAATAGTGCATCATCAGCATAAACTAACAACTAAAATTTTTGATCGAATGAGTTATTGAATTGCAAAATCCAATTAAGTGTCAAAAATGTATTTCCATAATACAGAAAATGAAGGTTCGACTGCAGAACTCAATTATCTAATCAACACGTTTACCTAGGGTTTTTAAATATATTTTTCTGTAAGAATCAATCCAGAATGCAAACACTGTAACTGTCGTGGTTTTGAAGTCTGATGAAATTTTGTCATTAAAATCATGTTTAAAATTTAATCCAACAAAACTGTATAAAACGATAGACTGTAATTTACGCAAAAGTCTATTAGTGTAGGTCTAAATTATATAATTAACTAACTTACTGGTACTATCGAACCCGTACGTTCATGGCCACGCGAACCTATGCTCTCCATACATCACTTTCCTGAGCCAATGTTTTTCCAATCATCCTCCTGTATTATCAAATCTACTTCCCTGAAATCACATGATTGATGTTATTCTCCCACCTCATTCTTGGTCTACCAACTGGGCGTTTTCCCTCTGGTTTTCCTACAAGAAGCTTCCATGCACGTCATTCATTCCGCACTCGTGCCATATATCCTGCCCATCTCAATCTACGAGACTTAAATGTTCGAAAGTTTATCTGGCTTCCTATAAATACCACAAGTTCACTGTTATGCAGTCTTCTCCATTCACCTGTCTGCTCATCTCTCATTGGTCCAAAAATCCTAAGAACTTTATTCTCAAACACTCGTATTCTCCTTTCCTCCTTTAAAGTAAGAGTCCATGTTTCGCTCTACTGTAAATTGTACACCGGTAAAAAAAATAATTTTAATTTATTCGTCTATATTATTATGTTATTCATTTTCAACCATTAAAACTTTCTAATGCAAGATAATCAATCCTTATATTACAAGGCAATTTGCAATCATACGTTCAATTTACCTTTGATTAATTTAAGATTTTATGACAGGATGCTGAATCAGATAAAATTTGCCATAAACTCTTCACTTTTCGTGTTGACCTTTTTTAATTAATTCCAAGAACATTCAAATTCAGTATTCTGGAAGATATAAATTATCTGGAATTTTGATAACCACTCTTCAAAATTGTTGATACTACAGTGTAGTTTATTTCCCACGAGATGAAACAACTCACGTTACAATGCCTGTAGAAGTTAAAATATTAGACATTTCCCTCTCAGATCTGAGTAAACATTGGACACTTTTATTCTACTTCACTTTTAATTAGATCTACGTTCACTAGATATACTGACTGTAAACCTAATTATCTGAAATCATATGAAATTCCGATTGAGGGTCTTTCCACTTTTCAGCGGTTGCCCTTTTACCAGCCGGCTGCTGGCCCTTCACATCCACATGTGTCAATCACAGAGGTAGATGATCAACAGCCAGTGTAGGGGTGACATGTGGTTAGCATGTCGAGCCCCCCAGCCGTTATAGCTGGTTCCTCAACCTGGAGCCGCTACTTATTGTAGCTACCCAATTGCCTCACGATGCTGGGTGGACACCGGTCCCATACTGGCCGAAATACCATGAGAAAATGTCTTCCCCCATGGAGACTCGAACCAGCGCAAGTCCCGTAGCTCTGCGCCAAGGCTTCCTACCTTAACCGCTCGGCTACGGCGCGGGACAAATCATATGAAATGCTATCTTTAAAAACTTAAAAGTCTATCGAAATATGATTGCTAAGTAAAAACACTCATTAAGGATATATCTCAGTCACTGTCATTACAATTGTCACTAATTTCCAGTAATATGTGATTTCTTGATAATATGTTTGCATGCTAGTTTACAATTAACTAGCATTATCCATCAGAGCTAACCTTGCGCCACGAATCATGACATGAGGCATGACACTTCACGAAAAGCATGGTATATTTTACTTGTTATCTAGGTTATGTTTTACTTAAATTTAATTTCCTCACGATCTTCAGAAGACGTTTGTATTTCAGGGTCGGATGCCCCATATAGATACATCAAACTTGAAGAAGAGGTTTCCTGGAGGGTAGAACTTTTTTTTCCCCCTTCTCACACACAGAAGGTTTATATTTTATGAAAGCAGTATATTAAGAATTATTAAAACGCCTAATACAGCGTTTAAATTACATTGTCATTGTGATAATAAAATATTCGCGATTTTATAAAATAGTTTAAATTAAAAAGACAGTTTCATGAAAGGCAAAAATTTAGAAGAGGGATAGTTGGGAAATAGCACCTTTGTTAGGGGTAGATACTACACTGGTTCTCACCAACTCAGGGTTAAGTGAAGGAGATATGCAAGACCTTTATATGTGATGAAGCTATAACCAAGACCGTCCGTACGTGCTGAAGAACCACATCCTGTAAGAGGTGGTCCTGCTTTAACTGAATACAGCGGATCTAGACATGGCTGTCGGAAAAAAAAACTCCAAGTGTGAGTATTGGTAAGGGTGTAGGAGATGGAAAACTCCGAAAATATACCCGGAAAGAGGACTCTCGTCAGCTGAAGAGAAGGCAACCATCTAAGGGAAAGGGACCCTAACAGAAAACCTCCGGTCCTCCAGGTTAGGGGTTGTGCGTCGGGCTGAAAACCCACCACGTAAAGCGATTTTTCTCAAAAGTCTCACACGAGTAAGCCGGATGCACTGATGTATAATCCTGTAGGACGAATATCGGTGGGAAGACCAAGAAAGCGGGCTGAACAGATGTAAGATCGAAACAGGCAAATACTTAATCCGTGAAGGATGATGATGATGATAGTGGAGGAAAAAGAGACTCGGTTTTAAAAAATCATGTAAAATGTAAAAAAATCTACAATAAAAATATAAAGATAAGACCAAAATAATAATACTTTCAGCAAATGAAGTTTACAAATTATTGTAAATTTGTTTTGTAGCATTAATGATAAAGTAGAAGTGATAAACCAAAATTATGTCTTACGTAATTAGTATATTTCCAAATCATACAGTCATATGTACATAATGTTGTTCAAAATCCTTATCTTACATATTTTCGTATGGCACGGTAAGTACTACATATTCAGCCATGTTATAAAAGGTCATACATCATGGGATTATAAATGTATCATGCTTTTGTAAGCGTATCATAATTGGTTGTTAAATTTATAATTATATTGAAGTTGTTATAGCTGAGTAGACTAATGCGAACAACAAGAGTTGTAAAAATTGTAGATGATAATGTGTTCATATTTTTAATTAAAGCCGACCTATATCTAACTTTATTCGATATTGACAATTAAATCTGTAAGCAAAATTTTACAGGAAACTTGATTTTTCTGGATTAACTGAGATCCTTGTAAAAAAATTAAATATAATTATTTTTTTAATCGATGACTCAGTAAATCGATTGATGACTTCTCTTCTTTTCGTTCTCTAATAATATAAATTTTATTAATTTTAATTTCAGTTTAATTTGTATTATTTTTCTATATAATATTATGTAACATTTCATCGATGTGCATTTAGAAGAAACAGATCTACAACAGATCAGATTTTTAGTAAAAGACAGATTTTAGAAAATAAATGGGAATATAATGGCACTGTACATCAACTATATCTAGACTTCAAAAAGGCATACGATTCAATTAAGAAGAAAGAGTTATATAATAACCTGCTGGGATTCGGAATTCCCAAAAAAATTGTTAGACTTATACGAATATGTCTAAATGGCACGAAGAATAGGGCACTTTGTAGGCAAACAGCTTTCAGATACCTTTGAAATTCACAATGGGTCGAAGCAAGGAGATTCTCTATCTGCTTTACTATTCAATTGTGTACTAAAGAATGCCATCAGATCTTTAGAGGATGAAGGACGCCTACAACTCAATGGTATTAATAAGCTGTTAGTTCATGCTGATGAAGTAATATCATTGGGTTATAGCGAGGATATACTAAGGGCCAACACGCACACACTATTGAGTAACATTAAGAAATTGGGACTGGGAGTATACATCAATAAAAACTAGTAGTAGGACTTTATTAGACAAAAACTAAATATATGGTCACACATTACATAATGGAAATGGACAGCTAATGACAAATGAGGAAGTTTTGAAGAAGTGGCTGAATTCAAATATCTAGGAAACAGGTCTACAACAGATCAGATTTTTAGTATAAGACAGATTTTAGAAAAGAAATGGGAATTTAATGGTACTGTACATCAACTATACGTAGACTTCAAAAAAGCATATGATTCAATTAAGAGGGAGAAGTTATATAGTATCCTGCTGGAGTTCGGAATTCCTAAAAAGTTAGTTAGACTTACACGAATGTGTCTAAATGGCACAAAGAGTAGGGTGCGTGTAGGCAAACAGTTTTCACACACTTTTGAAATCCAGAATGGATTGAAGCAAGGAGATACACTATCTCCTCTACTATTTAATTTTGTACTAGAGCATGCCATTAAATCTTTAGAGAATGAGGAAGGCTTACAACTCAATGGTATTAATAAGCTGTTAGTTTATGCTGATGATGTAGTACTATTGGCCGATAGCAAGGAGATACTAAAGGACAACATGCACACACTAATGAGTAACATTAAGAAATTAGGACTGAAAGTAAATATCAATAAAACTAAATATATGGTCACACGTAGAAATACATTATATAATGGAAATGGACAGCTAATGACAAATGAGGGAAATTTTGAGGAAGTGGCTGAATTCAAATACCTAGGAACAATAATCACAAATAGGAATGAGATGCACAAAGAAATTAAACATAGGCTCAATTCTGGAAATGCGTGCTATTATGCATTGCAGAGGCTCTTGATGTCCCAACTCCTTTCAAAAATCGTTAAACTGAAAATATATAAAACTATTATTCTACCAGTTGTATTATATGGGTGCGAAACATGGACTCTTACTTTAAGGGAGGAAAGGAGATTACAAGTATTTGAGAATAAAGTACTTAGGAAAATTTTTGGACCAAAGAGAGATGAACAGACAGGTGAATGGAGAAGACTACATAAGAATGAACTACATGGTCTTTATAGGAAGCCAGATATAATAAGAACAGTTAAGTCTCGTAGACTGCGATGGGCAGGACATGTTGCACGTATGGGGAATGAAAGACTTGCATGGAAGCTTCTTGTAGGAAAGCCAGAGGGAAAACGCCCAGTTGGTAGACCAAGAATGAGGTGGGAGAATAGCATTAACTATGATTTGAGGGAAGTAGATTATACAGGGAATGATTGGAAAGGATTAGCTCAGGATAGGGATGTATGGAGAGCTTATGTCCGCGCGGCCATGAACCTACGGGTTCGATAGTGCCAGTGAGTAAGGAACTATAATCACAAATAAAGTCATACACTCTTAAAGTGGTAGGAATGGAGATACTCGTATATGCAGACATACGTACTTTCGAATCGTTAAATTTTAAATAAGAACGTTATCATCAGCTGCGAATGCGAGAGATGATCAAAATAGCCATAATAGTTATTCCACCATCCAGTCTTTCTGGAGGTTCCTTCAGTAAAATACATTGTCATCATTGCAGTGAGCTGGGAAGTTGTCTTCAAGATGAAATTAACATCTCTTTTTATACAAAATTTTCTCGATTTTCTTGGAATTAATTAAGTCAATCAGTTGCTTTAAAAATAAAATAAGAATAAAACGGCACAATATGCCTCGACCGGAAAATTGCTTGCACCACATTGTGCAAACATTGATTAAAGTCCATGACGAGGCGTATTTAGCAGGAAATGAAAGAAGACGAATTTATATAATGACCATTAATCGACTAATGTCAACAGCAATAATAGTGGATCCAACTACACTAAATTGTGTACCAGATTTCTGCGTTAAGTCGAAAATTCCTCTGCTGTACATGTGTTGAGAAAGCATATGGTACAACTGATAGCATTTCGTCCGTCGGTTGGGAACGTTAAACCATACGGACCCTTGGTGCTTTTCGACAGGAGTAGGCTACGTGTCAGCACCAGGTTTCACCTTCTCCCTTCTCTTTGTTATCATCCCTCATCCAACACAACACAAACATACAACATACAATCATCCTACGCTCTAGTCTGTATACAATACAAGAACACATCATCTTCAAAAAAGTGATCTGGCGAAGTGGTGCGTAAACATTGAAAATTGGCCACATCAACGTCATCTATCTGCCCAGCACGAAACTCGAAACTCAAAAAATGCAGTAGGTGGCATTAGAACACACGTAGGCCTACACCATAAGTTTCAAATACACGTAATCAAGGCCCAATCAAAAATTGTGGACGAAGAGAAAAGAAAAGTTACGAGTCTCTATACCATACTCCAGTCAAACAAATTAATTATATTTTATTAAATTTAAACAGGGAGGGCAAATTGCCCTAGCACTGCGACCTGAAAGATATGCGCTTTTTCCCATCTATGGAAATAATGGAATGAAATCGCATTACGAATTCTGCTATGGTGTTTCTGATTTCGATACACGTCAAGCATTTACACATGATTCACACCGGCACTTTTATTTTGGCCTGCGCACACGGTCTCAAGGAGGAGCTGCAAACCTTCCCTTTGACCCTATTCTACCACTGGCACTATCGAATCAGTTAATGGCTGTAAAGACATGAGCTCTGCACTCATCTCTATCCTGAGCTAATGTTTTCCAATTATCTCCTGTATAATCTATTTCCCTCAAACCTTGATTAATATTATTCCACCACCTCATTCTTGGTCTACCAACTTGGTGCTTTCCTTCCAGTTTCCCTACAAGAAGCTTCCATGCCCCTCTTTCATTATTCATTCGTGCCACATGCTCTGCCAATCGCAGTCTACGAGACTTAACTACTTAACTATTCTTATTATATCTGGTTTCCTATAACGACCATATAGCTCACTGTTATGTAGTCTTCATTATGCGTCTGTCTATTTTTCTTTGGTCCAAAAACATTCCTAAGAACTTCATTCTCAAATACTCGTAATTGTTTCTCCTTCCTTAAAATAAGAGTTCATGTTTCGCATCCATATAATATAACTGGGAGATTGACAATTTTATGTATTTTCAGTTTAACTTTTTTGAAAGGAGTTGGAACGACAAGTGTCTTTGTAATGCATAATAGCACGCATTTCCAGAATTGAGAACATGTTTAATTTGCATCTCATTCTAATTTGTAATTATTGTTCCTGATTATTTGAATTCAGCTATTTCGTCAAAATTTGCATTTGTTATTAACTGTACATTTTAATTATATAATGTTTTTCTATGTGTAAACATATATTTAGTTTTATTGATGTTTACTTCCAGTCCCGATTTCTTAGTGTTACTACGAAATTTATTTCTGAATTCTAGAGCTACAATCCTTAATTTTTATGGATTGGGGAGATAAGTATACAGCTGGTAAAGACATACAAGATAAAATTATCCATATGATAATTCGTAGACTATTTTGTTGCAATAATCCAAAATCATTTGAATGGGAAATTAAATACTTCAAATTGTTTTAACGTAATATCATTCTATGCCTGAGTATAATTTTATTCGTATTAGTTCTTTCATATCTCTGTTGAAACGATGAACACTTAAATTACTTAACTGATTGACTAATCAAATTGTATAATATTCTGTGTCCCTAGGCATCTTCAATTGTAAGGCAGGATTTAATTAAATTGAATATTTGTATCCACTTATACTTTTAAGCCTACTCAAAATAGTAAATAGTGCATCTTTAGATTAATCAGAACTTATTTTTATCATGATTAAGCAAAATTTAATAATTGCTATCTACAATATAGCTTCTTCTTCGTCACGGTTTAGGCTTATTTACTAGCCTGTTCCGGCTCTAAATTGCTGCTGTTTCCATCTTTTATTTGGTCTTACCCAACTTCTTCTTCGTTGTGGTGAATAGATGTATGCTGCTTTTGGTATTCTATTCTCAGTCATCCTTGCTAAGTGTACTTTCCAGTTTGTTCTGTATTTCACTATTGTTGTGTTTAATTCCTTTACTTTTAATTGTCTTATTTCTGTGTTGTGTTTCTTGTCAGTATTTTGATATCCTGCTATTGGTCTGAGGAATCTCATTTCAGCAGCTTGTATTCTGGCAGATTGTTGTGTTGTCACTGTCCATGTTTCGGATCCGTAAGTAATAATAGAAACTACCATTGTCTTGTATAATTTCAGAGTCTTTCGTGGCTTTATTTTTCACAGTTCTTTTTAGTGTTCCTGTTAAATAATTAAACTTATTTAGCTTGTTATTTATACCTGTTTCCGTTGAGACTATATAGTAACACAGAAATAATAAAAAAATCGTTATCAAATGATACTTATTAAAATTTAATCAAGTTCATATCTACTACTGTACTTGTCACGCCTTTATCTCTTCAATGAGTTTTATTAGCGATAGTTAACAAAATCTGTAACTAGGTTAGCGTGACATGTCCTCATTTCGTGTTAATTTGTAACATATTTTTAATATAGGTCAATACATTAATTCAACCCACCGCGCCAATGTTTATATTTTATTAATGACATCAATAGATCCCGGAACTTGACCCAATATATGCATATAGTAATTTCTGACAAATTGGCTACCATTTCACGCAAGGATTTTTTCATTGGATACGCTTCACAAAAAAAAAAAAGACCAACGCACTGAGTTATACTTAGGAATTCAATAACCCCACAAGTAAAACAAATTTATATAAAATTCGAAACATAGGACAATTATTGAACATGCCATTAAACATAAACACACGAAAAAACGCACAGATGAATTATAGGGGAAAATATTAATTCATGATAAGGGTGTATTGAGTTCATGAATCTCTAGGTTTAATAGTCCAGTAAGTTTGAATTTTAAATAAACAATTACGTATTTAGAATTAAAATGTTAAAATATTAAAACAAGTGCCTGATATATCATTTTAGAAGTATTTAAGATAATTTTAGGATAATTGAGTATTCAGAATTATATATATATATATATATATATATATATATATATATATCCATCCATAGTAATTCTGCCCGAAGGCTGGTCCTTCGCTGCAATCATAGCATTCTCATGCTATACTTGCAGCTTTACTAGGGAATTGTGTAGGTGTGGTAGCTTCCCGTTGCTTTCCACATCGGAGAAGGATGATGATGATGATAATGATAAGGACGACGATGATGATGGTGGCCATATGACTTCGGGGACCGTTTTGGCCTTAAAGTTTTCCTGACATTTGTCTTAGAGGTGAGGAAAAACCCCGATAAAAATCTCACCCAGAAAAACTGCCCCGACCGGGGATCGAACCCAGGCCCGCTGCGTGACAAGGCAGCATGCTTCCTCGAAACCACAGCGGTGGACATATATATATATCCCGCCATAATTTAACCTCTCCATTTGTAAGGATTTTTCCTTCCTCACGCTTAGCTGGACGCATACAGAGACATACATTGTCGGCGGAAGGTGATTTTATAACTCTGGATAACATACTTTTTTGACCACACAAGTATATGGAAGACATCCTAGCATGAGAAACCATCCCAATTCCTAAACAACGCGAACATTTATAACAAGACATACCGTTCATACAAACTTCGAAATTAAAGTAGACGGATATAATAGGGTTGTTACATTGCCTATTTAACTCATGCCCCAAATGCAAGTCAATGACAATCACGTTTCAATGAATTTTGTTTTACAACCAATCAAGTCGTGTTTCACCCCGATATTTATCACTTTAGTTTATCATATTAAAGAAAGCTCTTCCTTTTTTTTTTTTTTTTTTTTAATATTCTGAACAGATCATGGCATTATTTTGCAGTGACTGACTCTTTAAGAAATACTTGAATATAGAAATGTATATATTAAGGTGTAAGAGTCCTAGAATGCATGTGGCTCCCAGATTATATATATATATATATATATATATAGTGCACGAATGTAACCTGATACCGCTTGCGAGATATAAAACAAAAAAAATTGTAGCGATTGATTGTACCACAATAAAAAGAAACCATTGTTAGCACTTTCTTAAACGTATTATTTCCCAGGTATTAACGTTCCAGAAAAAATATAATTGACATATTTACATCATAGGACATCAGAAATTAATAATAACCTATAATGTTGGTTATAATATACAGTTTGATGTATTTCATTTTTTCTCCACTAGGGTGCATTCTTACAATATTGCGATCCTATTTGGCAATAAATAATATGGTCTGATTGCAGTAATGAACAAATGAAACATAACCAAACGTTTCTCATTTGTTTTCAGACATCAGCGTTTGCACTAAATATAAAAATATTTTAAAATAACTATATTTAAATAATGGTTTGTGAGTAAACAGCTTAATTGCATTCGTTAAATAGTCCTAACAAATACCACTCTTGATTTCCAAATTATCTAGATAAATTTGAAAACCTGTCCATTATTTGTTACATTCAACGTATTTATTCGAGAATCAGTCACTGGAAAATAATGCAGAATGTTCAGAATATTAAAAAGGAGGAGCTGTCTTTATTTTGGCAAGCATAATTCGATAAATATCGATGTGAAACACGACTATGATTGGTTGTAAAACGAAATTCATTGAAACATGATTGGTCATTGATTCCCATTTGGAGCTTGAGTTAAATAGTCATTATAATATTATCAATCTATATATTCCGTTATTCCTCCCAGTGGGAGTGTTTAACTAAGCTAAATTATTTACGCTTATTTATCCATATATGTCAGCTATCATCATCACCATCGCCATCATCACCACCATCGCCATCGTCATCGTGATCGTTATCATTATTATTATTAATTATTATTATTATTATTATTATTATTATTATTATTATTATTATTATTATTATTATTGTAGGCAGAACCGTCTGCCTCTGAGTCGGTTGTTTGTGCCAGCTACCAAAATCGCAATGTAAATTGGAAAATCAGACGCAGGTTGACTGATTGTAAATTTATGAAAGACTTTAAGAAAATAGCAGCTGGATTATTATGCCCGTATCATATTGAGTTATTTGATGCAAGTAGTTTTCCTCGCACAATTGTTACTTGCCGTATACAATATCTTGCTGGTGATATTTTTCACAACTTAATGGTAGTTGCAAATTATTTTATTTTCCTTAGCTTGTATTTGTTGATGTACTCCTTATTTGGCTTGAATTTTTTTTACTTTTATTTTTAAATTATTTTTCTAAATTAAAAAAATACAGTAAAAATTTTCAAGGTATATATATATACACACAAAGTACGTAACATTTTACTTACTTATTCACTGGCACTATCGAACCCGTAGGTTCATGGCCGCGCGAACATAAGCTCTCCATACATCCCTATCCTGAGCTAATGCTTTCCAATCATTCCCTGTATAATCTACTTCCCTCAAATCATAGTTAATGTTGTCCTCCCACCTCATTCTTGGTCTACCAACTTGGCGTTTTCCCTCTGGCTTTCCTACAAGAAGCTTCCATGCAGTCCTTCATTCCCATACGCGCAACATTTCCTGCCCATCGCAGTCTACGAGACTTAACTGTTCTTATTATATCTGGCTTCCTATAAAGACCATGTAGTTCATTGTTATGTAGTCTTCTCCATTCACCTGTCTGTTCATCTCTCTTTTGTCCAAAAATTTTCCTAAGAACTTTATTCTCAAAAACTCGTAATCTCATTTCCTCCCTTAAAGTAAGAGTCCATGTTTCGCACCGTAACATTTTAACATACTTAAATTATTAACCAACTTTAAATACACATTTTACAATATAAAAAATTAAAATAAATAATCTGACATAATATATTAATAATATTCTTAAACTCTAAATGAAAGTGTTTATATCTCTAGCACAGTACACCTACAAATGGCATTTTTTGTTTGTTTCGGGTGTGAACTTCCAACTCTAAATTTCAGAAGATCTAGCGCAATGCAAGATACAACAACGGGCACTAACATATTATCATGTGTAGAAAAAGCTGTAGAAAACATCGATTTTCATGGAGTCCACTTGTATCTGTAACCACAAATGTAGTACTAGCTATAGTAGAGTGTAGCTTGGGAATTGTCTCAAAGACAAACTAAAAGATCAGACAGTCTGGGGAATCCATTGCATCATTCATTAAGAAAAGCTGTGTACTAAAAGCATTTTGCTGAATGAAGTGATGACTGTTGCAGTTAAAACAATAAACATAATCAGATCCCAAAGAGTTTTTGACATATCTTGGTTACGAGTGTGTGACTTACCCTACTTTCAGTGAAGTGCAATGGCTCAACAGGGAAAAAATGTTCAATCGGTTCTTCGGGTTATTTGATGAAATTGCGACATTCATGGAAATGATAGGCTCAATATATAAAGTGCTAATACGTAATAAGAACGTTGTATGTGTATTAACCAATAAATCAAAGAATTGTGACATGCATAGAAAACTGTTTTAACCTAATTCAAAGCCAAATATAATTCTCTCCATTTAATGATTGAGGGGTCTAGTGAGAGAGGAAGCTATGGCACTTTGAGAAGAAATGGAAATAAATTTGATTTTATCAAGCATTATATTACTAAAGTATTTGTACAATAAAGAGGTAATTTCTTTCTTCTTTAACTTACTGTTGTGTATACTATGCAAAAGGAAAAATATAAATTTTAATATAAATATCACTGATTATTTCCATTTCTTCTCAAAGTGGCATAGCTCCCTCTCTCAATAGGCCCCTCAATTGATAATAACACTTTAAATTATATAGTTTTTCAATATTCAAGAAAATCGAATACTGCACTATATAGTTTTTCAATATTCAAGAACATCGAATACTGCACGATGCCAAAGAATGGTTGAATGTTTCGTAATAGTGACTAGCCGCCTCTGAGTGGACGGCCGCACACTTCTCGATCAGTGGCTCTCCTATTTACTCGCGAGTGCACATGGCACTTCATAGGAGGTATTTCAAATAGTATGTTAATATCACCGAAAATATCGATTACTATATTGGCGATGTCTACCGCTGTGGTAGCGTTCTGTCTTATCACGCAGCGGGCCCGGGTTCGATCCCCGGCCGGGGTAGTTTCTCTGGGAGAGGTTTTTATCGGGTTTTTTCCTCACCTGTAAGACAAATGTCAGGAAAACGTTAAGGCCCAAACGATCTCCGAAATCATATGGTCATCATCATCATCCTTATCATTATCATCCTTATCATTATCATCATCATCATCATCATTCACCGGTGTGGAAAGCAATGGGAAGCTACCACACCTATAATTCCCCAGTAAAGCTGCAAGCATAGCATGAAAATTCTATGATTGCAGTGAAAGACCTGCCCTCGGGCAGAATTACTATGGATGGATGGATATTGACGATGAATTTAATTTTACTTGCAGAATATGCAAATTTTCCCGATAGTATAGATATTTTCACAATCACAAATATAATTAACCAATTCCTGAACATTTAAGTAAAGCAAGTCCAGTTTAGCAGCAATTTATTGAAGCTGTAAAACTCAGTATCCCACGCATCCCATTATAAAACAATATATTCAAACTTGGGAGCCTCAAATTAAAATCCATCCGGGAAAACTTGTTCCTTGGATTTTTCCATCCTAAAAATGTATCTTTTTCATATACCTGCGTAAAAATCTGTTTGGCTTGAACTGCGACTGACATCACCGTCAGAACAATGTTATGTAATAACCAATAACAACAATGTTGTAATAAAGGTTACAGGTAAATCATGTAATCACAAGGAATCCCAACATAAGTTGACTGAAAGGGGCACATTTGCGCCATATAATTCTAGCGCATAAGCAGTACGACCCCCATATAAAATTACGGCCGGATTTGCATTAGATACTTTCAGTCAAAGAGCATAAAATGAGTACAATACTTTTCTGAAGTAAGTTCCCATTTTTATTTAAGGAACATATATTGATGCATTATTTTGTTCCTCGAATACCTAGTGAGCGATTTATTTAAGTACAGGTTCTCCCATTCAAAACTCCCACATTGTAATTAATCATAACTAACAAAGTATGCGGAAGTATGAAATGAGGCCGGTATTAAACGAAACAGAAACTCAAAGAATGTTCATTGCCACACACTAAAACACCCTCTATATGTGCACTATTAGTAGCACGAACAATATCAAGTCTGTATTCTGTTTCGTGCTATGTTCTGTCCAACATGTCCATTGGTACTGTTTCAATTGTGTCAAGGATACAGGTTCGTAAAGCATGAAGATCTTGTACTGGAGTCGCAAACACACGGTCTTTTACATACCCCCCGAGGAAGAAGTCCAGTGGAGTGATGTCTGGCGAACGCGGTTTTATGTAATTATTGTCCGACATGGGACAGATGAATTAACTGCAACAATGAAAACAAAAATTCTTTGAGTTTCTCTTTCTTTTAATACCAACCTCATTTCACAATTCCGCGTACTTTGAGAGTTGTGATTAATTAAAATGTGGGAGGTTTGAATGGGATACGGTGTATTTCAAATAATTTAGTAAAAGTTGACTCCTGTATTGAAGGGATATGCGGTATTCAAAGAGTAACGTAAACGTATGACCAGGTAAATGTTACAAATAATCTAATAGAAAAAATGAAATCGATTTTATTTACATACATCAAACTAAATATTATAAAGCTTAAAAAAAACTATTAGGCCTAAGTCTAAATGTAGCTTCTCCATCAAAAATGCCTATTCAAAACTGTTTGTATTCACGTTGCTATTGTTCAGTATTAAAGAAAAAAAAAGAGTAGGCTCTATAATCATTATCATTATACTTTAATGCGACCACTGACCTAGATTTTATGGATGAATGTAGACACATTTTTGTTTGTATATTTACTAGCAAAATAACATTTCTTATAGACTTGTATAATACAAATTAAACTTATGGCTTTGATATATAAATATCATAAAAAACGGACAAACGTAACTAAAACTTAATAATATGTACAGTATATTCTAATATCGAGTTTGGAGAATTTACAGTATCAGTATATTCCTTTTTTAAAAAATCGCTTAAAATTGTAAGATCCTAAATGTACAACTATGTCACAAAAACGTAGACGAAATGATATTAAGTAAAGCCTTATTGTTATCAAAAAGGAGAAAAATTCTATAAATATAAGTGTTGCAGAACTATCAATAATTTTATACATGAAATTTCAAGTCAGGGTTTCATGATCCGGAGTTTTAATGTTAAAGGACATTCATAATTGCATGCAACGTTATTCGTAGTTTTCTGATTTTCTAGTATTAAAACAAGAATACTACGTTACCAACATTTTACAACAACGTAACACCAGTACATGCAAATCTTCTGTCGCTACAGGGATTACACCTATTGAACTGAAATGAAAATCGTTCACTTGAAGTACCTGAACCATTTAGCGATTACTGTACACAATAACAGAAAATCGTCTTCGTCCACACCAGTTTAAAAAACATATTGACCTACTATGAAAATTAATTAATTGTATACAAATTATTAATATTTCGGCTTGTCTGATGGACGGCAGTTTAAAATTTTAGCAAAATACAGCGTGGATGATATCGAAGCTGAAGAAGTTCAGAAAAAGAAACATTACAATGCATAATATTATGGAATAATGCCTTAGTTCCGTATTAGGTCTCTCTTTGAAGCCATGAGCTAACCATTTTCGCTCGTTGACATCTGTAGAGGAATAAACGTTACTAAATTAGTAAGAGAGCACAGAAAGAAGTTAGGCAGATTTGGAGACGTCCAGGTGTATTTATGAATATCCTTACGCTGGAATTATGTGCTCCTTAACAATACGATTCTTTGATATGCCAATGTGACTAATCTAACCCCATTGTCATAATTAATTTCAAGAAGACTGAATTTTCCTATTGTTGGCCTGAATATATCGTTTCGTCCCACTTCGATATTAAAATCTCTTAAGACTGTTTTCATATGATATCGTGAAAGACTATCAAATACGCGTATTCTTCATAGAACTCATCCTTAATCTTGTCTTCCTTATCTTCTGTGGAACCATGTATATTTACGATTACGAAATCATGTCGTTTATCCTTAGAATTGTGTATGATGTCCTATTGCTAGCAAACTTAATGTATCGAAAGTAACAATTTATTAACATGTCATCGGGACAACGTAACCCCGCTTTCCAGGCGCCCCAACCTCAGAAGTGGGTTACAATTACACCAATACTAGGAGAGAACACCCAAATGTCCAAAAGGATAACGAGGGGCATTAAAAAATGATTCTGTTTCTTCTGTGTGTTGCCGTAACTTACATTCATTTAAAATAAATGACAATTTAATTTGTGCACTATCAACCCTTCATAAATTTCGTATTGAAGTAATTTCAAAAGGCATTAGGCTCTGCCTGTAATATTAGAATTAACTCTTAGTAACGCGTATGTCTTCAAAATGGTACATTGTAAATTGCAAATGTATAAACGCTTACTTACTTACTCACTGGCACTATCGAACCCGTAGGTTCATGGCATATGCTCTCCATACACCCCTATCCTGATATAATGTTTTCCAATCATCCCCTGTATAATCTACTTCCCCAAATCATAATGTTGTTCTCCCACCTCATTCTTGGTCTACCAACTGGGCATTTTCCCTCTGGTCCTACAACAAGCTTCCATGCACGTCTTTCATTCCCCATACGCGCAACATGTCCTGCCCATCGCAGTCTACGAGACTTAACTGTTCTTATTATATCTGGCTTCCTATAAAGACCATGTAGTTCATTCTTATGTAGTCTTCTCCATTCACCTGTCTGTTCATCTCTCTTTGGTCCAAAAATTTTCCTAAGAACTTTATTCTCAAATACTCGTAATCTCATTTCCTCCCTTAAAGTAAGAGTCCATGTTTCGCACCCATATAATATAACTGGTAGAATAATAGTTTTATATATTTTCAGTTTAACGTTTTTTGAAAGGAGTTGGGACATCAAAAGTCTCTGCATTGCATAATAGCACGCATTACCAGACTTGATTCTATGTTTAATTTCTTTGCGCATCTCATTCCTATTTGTGATTATTGTTCCTAGGTATTTGAATTCAGCCACTTCCTCAAAATTTCCCTCATTTATCATTAGCTGTCTATTTCCATTATATAATGTATTTCTACGTGTGACCATACATTTAGTTTTATTGATATTTACTTCTGGTCCTAAACGCTACAAAATTATAAATGTACAAATCAAAATAGGGGAATTATTTACAACATGTGACGCGAAAAATATGCTTAGGTTCCAATCATACACCATGCGCATGCGCTAACAAACGCAAAGCGGTTTATACTACGGAATTACGGGATGCAGCCAATATATACACGATATTTAACGAACCTAAAAGCTAAGGTAGTCCCGCGCCGTAGCCGAGCGGTTAAGGTAGGAAGCCTTGGCGCAGAGCTACGGGACTTGCGCTGGTTCGAGTCTCCATGGGGGAAGAAATTTTCTCATGGTATTTCGGCCAGTATGGGACCGGTGCCCACCCAGCATCGTGAGGCAATTGGGTAGCTACAATAAGTAGCGGCTCCAGGTTGAGGAACCAGCTATAACGGCTGGGGGACTCGACATGTTAACCACATGTCACCCCTACACTGGCTGTTGATCATCTACCTCTGTGATTGACATATGTGGATGTGAAGGGCCAGCAGCCGGCTGGTAAAAGGGCAACCGCTGAAAAGTGGAAAGACCCTCAATCGGAATCGGAAAAGCTAACCTAACGCAATATAAATATTCTAACATGTCAAAGACCAATCTAAAAATTAACCTTATGCAATTTAAGAACTCTAACCTGTGAAAGAATGCAACGCTCAAAAATAAATAGTAAGTTCTGAAATTCTGAAGTATTTGTGTACAGTTAATTAGTACGTACTGTATGTTGGCTGCACTGGGACAGTATGCGTTGTTGCATAGAATATTCGTTAAAATTAATATGGCTGCCACGTCTTGATGCTATATATGTAGTTAAATATCATAGATAAATATATTGCAATAATCGTTAGAAAAATGTAAAAATCATTGTAAATGGTGGGAAATAATTTGAAAAATGAAACCGTAATAATAATAGAATTTGACAGGAGTTTATGAAGGAATTAAAAAAGTCGCGTCGCAGGTTGTAAAGAATAGCTTAAAATAGTACATTTCTGATTTCAAAATTCAAAAATCACCACTTCTACTATAGTCTTAAACATGTTTGCATAAAATTACGGTCATTTCCTATTCGGAGAAAGTTTTGAATTAATATTACATATGTAACAGTAACAACTCAATTAAATCTAAAATTGAATAATATATTATGTTAAATATAAAGAAAACATGCGAATTTCTTATCCTTATTCTTCATCATTACCTCAAATTACATAAGTATGCAACAGCTGAACATATCAAGTCAATAGAGAACTGAATGAGTCTAAAATAGATATTTATGAAGGTGTGTCACTAATTTCAGCTATTCTCTTTGAACAAACAAAACATGATCACAGCATGACGAATAAAGCACTTGTTGCAAACGTCTCACAGTGACAAATGTATTCTTTTCCTGATCCCATTTCCAATGGAGTTTTTTTTTTCGTGAATGCATACAATTTCGTAAAACATTCATCAAATATATCGTTTAGAATTTACATCCTCTCTCGAATGGTAGCATAACCTGATGGGTGGTCTTTGATGAAAACCTAAGTCTCTACGGCCATCAATGTGTCAGAATATCCATTTAATATTTAATAATATTTTTCATTATGCTTGAGAAGAATTAACCTTAAGCTCAAATAAACAAAATAATTTAGACTTAGTTCATTTTCGAAAACTGAAATTAAATATTACTTTTAACAAAACTACTGTTATTCTCCAGTTATACGGATGCGAAGCAAGTATTCTATTATAAGGGAGAAGAAAAGATTACGAGTATTTGAGAATAAAGTTCTCGGGAAACTTTTTGGACCAAAGAGAGATGAACAGACAGGTGAATGGATAAGACTACATAACAGTGAGCTACATGATCTCTATGGGAAACCAGATGTAATAAGAACAGTTAAGTCTCGTAAACTGCGATGGTCGGGAGCATGTGGCACAAATGGGGAATTTAAGAGGAGCATGGAAGCATCTTGTAGGAAAACCAGAGGGTAAACTCCCAGTTGGTAGACCAAGAATGAGATGGGAGAATAACATTAACCATGATTTGAGAGACGTAGATTATATAGGGAGTGAATGTTCTGTGTGTATTTACATATGTATGCATGTATGTTCTGTGTACGTGTAGGTATGTATGCAAATATTCATGACCTAGGATATATGCAGAAAATTAAGGACATTCCATCAAGGGTTGACTGTGTGAATGTATGTAGGTATAAATAATTAAAAAGTAATCAACAGTTAAATTACCTGTAGGTATTTTATGTAGGACTGATTTTAATTTAAAAAAAATCCATGATACAATTCTGAAGTGCCATGGTATTTATTTAAACTAGCAGATATACCATAAGGACTTATATTCCACTCAACCAGTGAAAAACATTAAACAGAAAAAAAAACATAAGATCATAACATAGAATAAATATTCAATACTTTTAAATTTCATTACGAAACACCGTTGGGGTCATTATATAAAAGTTAAAATTATAGAATTAGTACCTGAGATCTCAATCATCCTCAACTATATGAAATGTAATTATTCTGGAGATCTTTTGGAAACATATGCACCATTTCCTACTCATAAAATGGTACTATTTTATATTTTTCCGTTTTTTTTAAATTGTAAGACAAATACCTCGAAGCTGTATGACTAAATCATGTCCGAGCATGATCTGGGCTCATAATTACCGATATCATATTCGCCTTGTATATTATGAATATGTGAATGAGGGCGTATATCCTTAAGTGTTTGTTTCATTGCGAATATTGATTTGGCATTGACTTGAACACACATCCGAACAGATCCTTAATTATTTATTTATTTATTTATTTTACTAGCGAGTTAAGTTTTTTTGGGCATTCTCTTCCATTCATCCAAAACTAATTAATGTTAAATAGGGATATTCAGAAAGAAGGAACAGACTTCAAACATTTATTTCTTCCAAACTACAAAAAATAGAAACACAATTCCAACGTTCCTGGAAAGAGAAAAGTTCAAATTTCACTATTTTATGCTATCAATATGGGCACCATGTGTTACACGACAATTATCAAAACGGTGGCTCATTTCTTGCCACACACGAATCAGCTGGTCTCTAGTTATCGAATTTTCAACAATTCGATGTCTCTGATTTTCAAGAGTGTCAGGCATAGAAGGGATAAACATACAGTCTTTTACGTATCCCCACAGATAAAAATCACACGGAGTTAAGTCTGGTGACCTGAGAGACAACCGGCGATGAAGTTGATCTTCTGCTCCTCCTCTTCCAATTCAATGTCCTGTTGTGTCATTTTAATACAATCAACATGATAAGCGACAGTGCCATTGCGGCTATTATCGGAATTTCAAACTTTTCTCTTTCCAGGAACGTTGGAGTTGTGTTTCTATTTTTTTGTAGTTCGGTCGGGAGAAATAAATGTCTGAAATCTGTTCCTTCTTTTTGAATACCCTATATTTTATCTTAGAGCTAACGGTTTCACAAATTATAAAAGTTTTAAAAATTAGTATTATGTGATCCAAATTTATATAATAATAATAATAATAATAATAATAATAATAATAATAATAATAATAATAATAATAATAATAATAAGTAATAGTAGTAGTATGTGATCAAAATTTAAAAACAATTTCGCATATGTGTGTTGAGAGGGTGGGGCACAAAGAGAGAGAGAGAGAGAGTAAATCCTCCCAAGGAAATAAAAGCAAACATCATTCCAATGTTCAGTTTATTATATTGAATGTGCAGTCCTACTCTGCATTACACGTACCCTGCATAAATCAAGCTGACATAATATTGATTTCAGATACATGAAATACAAGTCCTTCCCATTCAGTTAAATTTCTTTCATCCCCTTTCCTGGATTATTACTTGCATAACACCATGCAAAGGAATAATCAAGTCTTACTTCCATGAAATTCTTATCCCCTTGTAGTAGCCCAGACGTAACGAAAAGCAGGTAGAATGATGCCAATGAACTTTAACAACCCGTTAGATAAGCCAAGAAAAAAGAAGGAAGTTGGCGAAATATGTGTTTTATACACGTGACACCATTTTGTATGTTTGTCTATACAATGACTAAAGTACCGGTACTTATAAGTACGTAAATCAGATTAATCTAGAAAATACCACTTCCTATAAAGGACAAACCTATTCATGATTATAGTTAATCATTTATTTTAAACGAATTTATAGAAGCTATTAAATTGGGAACCAGAGGCCAATAGCTGTTTTTGGTCTCGGACCGAGTTAAAACGTTTATAGAACTCATGCTTGAACCTTGTAGTAAGTTTCGGTGAAGTACTCAGAACTTCATCTAGCAAATATCCACTCTCCTCGCATTCACATGTGGCCATTGAAATACGAATGAGAGAATGTATTGCGCAAATCAATGGGAAGCTACCGCATTTATAGAGACCCCTAGTAAAACCGGAAACATAGCATGACAATACTGATTTTGCAGTGAAAAACTTGTCCTTAGGAAGAAAACTATGTAAGAATAAATATTTTAAATTATAATGGAAATCATCTTGTTGCATAATAATTTCCAGAGCCCGGATTTTGATGACCTAAAAATGTTTAAAATTTGACCTATAAAATGAAGGGAAAAGCAACGGGTCAAGCTAATATAAAGCGTGTAAAATAAAATGAACTGAAAACTTTAAAATAATGGCCATAAAAATCTTAACTATCCTATTTCATTAATTCATTTTGAGAATTTTCCTCATCATTCAGGGTTTTCTCCAACCAATCTTAGTAATTAACTTGAATTTAAAAAAATACATAAATGACTACGGACTTACAGACTATTAGTTTGCAACAAACATTCATAAATGCACCTTAATTAAAGTTCTCCATCGTTGTCTGTCCTCTGTATCTCCATCTGTTACACCAAATTTCCTCATTGAATTTTGAATGTTATTCTTCCAGATTGTTCTTGGTCTTCCTTTTCTGCTCCTTCTTTCAATTTTCCATGCATAGACAACCTTTGGTAGTCTTCCAACCTACATCCTTCTTACATGTCCATACCATTTAGCCTTCTGTGTTCAATCTCATCCATTATACTTCTTTCTGCATTCATCAATTTTCTAATTTCTGTATTTCTAATTTTTTCCAGTCGAGAACTACATTTATTTATTTCAATATACACATTTATTTTGCCCACTTGGTCGCTAATAGTTAACAATGATGTGAAAATTTTGAATTTGTATAAAGAAAGAAATACCCAGGCTCATGGGCTAGTGGTCATGAGGTCCCGGGTTCGATTCCCGATCAAACCATAGGATTTTTTCCTTAAAGGGAATTATTCCTGTGGTTGTCCATGGTCTGGAATTTAGGTTAAGAACTCTCCTGGCGCTTCATTATCATTTATCATCCATCATATCGCCGGGGCAACGTAACTCCGCCTTCAAGACGCCCCAACTTCAGAAGTGGGTTACAATTCGCCAATTCAAGGAGGGAATACCAGAAATGTCGAAATGACAACCTGGGGCATTGAATAAATAAATGAATAAATAAATGAAATATCTAAAAACTGTTTGTTCCACCAACAAAGCTACGTGTTCAGTGAAATGAGGCCTACTTAACCATAACTCCTCTTCCTAAAGAATATTCGTGTGGAATTCACGTCAATTTGACAACAGAATGAAACTTCAAATATTTAAATGTTGGCGTTATTTACAGTTCCAGCAATATAAAATATGTGAATACATTCAATGAAATTTAATGAAAAATGAAATATTGAGTTAAAAGTCATAAAAATTATATAAGTATGTAAAAGTACAAAAAAACCTAAAAATAACATTATTCAGTTTACTATAATCAAAATACCCAACACGCTTGTATAAAATTAGTTAATATCAGATTGATGAGACCCGAATCAAAGAATAGAAAATTCATTCATATTCACCTAATGAAGTTCTAAAACATTTTGTGAATAGGTTAATTACACAAATGAAATAAATCTAAATGTGAAATTACAATGCTATTATATCGACCAACTTAAATGAGATTTCGTATAATTGTGAATGCCAAGGTTCTGATAAATCTGGCCTCTGCTTCATGCTTACACCGAGTTTCTATTTTCGTCCTCGAACAAACCTACCCCTGACCTAATAAAAAGGCGAAACTGCAACAAGTGACTCTAGAGATCGAATGTCTGTCACACAGATATGCTACTTTTACTTTACACATTTACTTTGGAAACTTGGAGATACAGATTTTCTTGTATCGATAAAATGCTATTTTAAAATTACTTATTCACTGGCACTATCGAACCCGTAGGTTCATGGCCGCGCGGACATAAGCTCTCCATACATCCTTATCCTGAGCCAATGCTTTCCAATCATTCCCTGTGTAATCTACTTCCCTCAAATCATAGTTAATGTTATTCTCCCACCTCATTCTTGGTCTACCAACTGGGCGTTTTCCTTCTGGCTCTCCTGCAAGAAGCTTCCATGAAAGTCTTTCATTCCCCATACGTGCAACATGTCCTGCCCATCGCAGTCTACGAGACTTAACTGTTCTTATTATATCTGGCTTTCTATAAGCATGTAGTTCATTGTTATGTAGTCTTCTCCATTCACCTGTCTGTTCATCTATCTTTGGTCCAAAAATTTTCCTAAGTACTTTATTCTCAAATCTTGTAATCTCCTTTTCTCCCTTAAAGTAAGAGTCCATGTTTCGCACCCATATAATATAACTGGTAGAATAATAGTTTTATTAGTTTTACATTTTTAACTCACACTGTGCTATAATACGTGTAAATAACTTCTCTTGTTTATTTTTTATTATTATATCCTAAGTACTTTTCAAAGCACTTTTTTGAAAACGATTAGGTTATATTTTAGATGCTTTTCTTAAAGCCTATGTAATACGATTGAAGAAGTATTATGTATGACTTGAGGCAATGTTAAGCGTCTGTATTAAGAGCTGAAATGACTTATTTCCTTAGAAAATGTATGTAGGAAAAATATAAAGTACTGAAGAGGGATTTTAGTTCAATTTGATTAGGATACGGATGGTGGATCCTTTATACCTACCTAATACCTAATACAGGCTTTCCACTTTACAGCAGTTCGCCATTGATTCCTGCTTTCCAGAGATTCCTATCTTCCCTTGTCATTTTTCCATACTCCTCTTCATCATGGCATCATATATTCCCTCATACCATATTCTTCTACTTCTCCCCCTCTTCCTTCTGCTTGGCACCATCCAATCTAGCACCTGTTTAGGCCACTGGTCTTCCGACATCCGTTGTGCATGACCATACCACTGTAAGGCTCTCTTTGTTATCCTTTCGATAACAGTTTCTTGTGCATTCATTTCTTGTCTGATATATGTATTCCGAATATGTTGTAGCCTGGATATGCTCATACTTCGTAATCCATCCATTTCTGTCGCCGAGATTCTTTTCTGCATCCTTTCATTTATTGTCCAGCTTTCTGATCCATATGTAAGTATACTTCCTATTATTGTCTGCACAATCTCTTTTTTGTTTTTCTCGTAAATTTCTATTCCATAAAAGATCATTCAGGGATCTAATCGCCTTCCTTGCACAAATTTACTCTGTTAATAATCTTTATGCTGGATTATAAAAATGGTCATATGGGCTCCGGACTAAGGTCTCAGGTTATATCGAGTTGGGAGAGCAAAGACAGACACTCTCGGCGATACAGTACACAGGCAGACACTCTCGGAAAGACTCTGATACAAACGCAGTACGCTCTCGGCAAGAAACTGTTGGAACGCAGAATCATCAAAACGCTTTTTAGATCGGTACTTATATTTTAACCCGACATAACATTTTGTAATGAGATAAATTCATTTATCTGTATTCGAAAGTGTTAAAGTTCAGAGTGCCAAAAATGCATTCCTGCCGGGTGCCAAACAACAGTGTAATCTTGTGATTTCTTGTTAAATGCCACCACCTTGTCATTTCGATATTCTGGCATTTTCTCCTGGCATGGCGTTAGTGTAACCAACTTCTGAGGTTGGGGCGCTTGGAAGGCGAAGTTACGCTGCCCCGATGATATATTTTATATGCTGATGTGGCAATGATGCGCCAGGAGAGGCCTTGATCCTAAACTTAACGAATATGTTAATGATGATAATGATGGCCAGATGATGTTCGGGGACTGTTTGGGCCTTAAAGGTTCCTTGCATTTGCCTTACAGTTGATGAAAAACCCCGAAAAAAACATCACCCAGGATACTTGTCCCGACTGGGGATCAAACCCTGGTCCACTGGGCGAAAATGCAGTCCGCTACCTCGAGACCACAGCGGTGGAAAATCTTGTGAAAATTAAATAAATATTAACCAAGCTAAATAAGTTTCTTTCGTTGGTGTTGCTCTCCTCGTAATTCCTCTGTTACACCTTTGAAAATTATTGCCCTTGCTCTCCAAACCCGATATAACATGAGATCCTAGTCCGGAGGTCATATATCCACTTTATAATTCAGCATAAAGGATCCCCATCCGTATCCTAACCAAATTGAACTAAAATCCCTCTTCAGTACTATGCATTTACATATAAAATAAAAGAAAATACTGTAGAGAACATCTAAATTGAAAACATAGAAGTGATCACATGTCAAAATGTAAAGAGGTGTGTTAGAACTTCATAGAGGAAACGAAGTGTTACCGGTTTGTGTTACTTAGTTATGTCCAATGGAAGCCAACGGGTCTCTTTCACGACATGAGCGGGGAGAAAAGGACGAAAATTGATGATAATCTCAACATGCGAGAATACGCGCGTCACGTCGGTGGCATATATCGATTAATATCGACCTCGGTCCACTCACTACTTGGGATATTTTTGTTATTATGTTCTTGTAATATGTTTACTTCAGTTTCTAATAATTCTAATGGGGTACGGTGGTCATACACATAATGTAAATGCTCATTAACTATCACTCTTACATAAAGTGATTGCCAATCAATTATGAAAACGTGAACATTACATTTTGTTTACATTAAGATAATTTAGATTGCATTGGCACAACTTAATATTGCGGTCAAATGTTCATTCCTTAAGATCAGCACTGCAATTTTCCCACCATTAATTGATTTTTGTCCACCGCTGTGGTCTCGAGATAGCGTGCTGCCTTGTCACGCAGCGGGCCCGGGTTCGATTCCCGGTCGGGGCAGTTTTTCTGGGTGAGGTTTTTATCGGGGTTTTTCCTCACCTGTAAGACAAATGTCAGGAAAACTTTAAGGCCCAAACGGTCCGCGAAATCATATGGCCATCAACATCATCCTCCACCTCACCCTTATCATTATCATCATCATTATCCTTCACCGGTGTGGAAAGCAACGGGAAGCTACCACACCTACAATTCCCTAGTAAAGCTACAAGCATAGCATGAAAGTGCTATGATTACAGTGAAGGACCTGCCTTCGGGCAGAATTACTATGCATGGATGGATGGAATTGATTTTTATGGTTATACTATCTCTCTGGTTAAAGTCATTGGTGATAAAATGTATTCTTTATAGCTATTTTTAACTAATTCAACTCTTTTTTCCCTATACTTTAGGTTAATGATTCTAGCTATTAATAGTTTTACGTTATCCCCAAACGTCGTTTAGAATTTCATAGATTAACATACTCTCAAAGGTCTTTAGAATTTGATTAATGAGATTATTTAATCCTTTATAGAGATGATTATATATATCCATCCATAGTAATTCTGCCCGAAGGCAGGTCCTTCACTGCAATCATAGCATTTCCATGCTATGCTTGCAGCTTTACTAGGGAATTGTAGGTGTGGTAGCTTCCCGTTGCTTTCCACACGGGTGAAGGATGATGATGATAATGATAAGGATGATAATGATGATGATGGCCATATGATTCCGGGGACCGTTTGGGCCTTAAAGTTTTCCTGACATTTGTCTTAAAAGTGAGGAAAACCCCCGATAAAAACCTCACCCAGCCCCGATCGGAGATCGAACCCGGACCCGCTGCGTGACAAGGCAGCACGCTACCTCGAGACCACACAGCGGTGGACATATTACATATATGGTGACTTAAATATTAATCGATTCATTTTTCTTGTTCTTTTATTTGTAATGTCTATAATATTCATAATTATTAGTCTAAATATTTATAATATTTATTATTAGTTTCATCTTATTAGTTTGTGTTTTAGTAGGAGTAACTTTTTTTACACTATTTTAAACTGTAGTATTTATATAGCGTAGGACAAGATTAGAAAGATGAAGATTTAAAAAAGGCGGAGAAAGAGAGAGAGAGAGAGAGAGAGAGAGAGAGAGAGAGAAAGAGAAAGAGAGAGAGAGAGGGGGGGGGGAGGGAGGGAGGGAGGGAAGGAGATAATTTATATAGGCTGGTTCATTAAAATCGTACAAAAATGAAACAATACTTACAGAATGCTGTTTCGAACGTACGTCGCCGTGGCGTAGTCGGTAGAGTCCCTACCTTCCACTTCGGCGACCCGGGTTCGATTCCCAGCGGGATAGGGGATTTTAAATCTCCACCTTGGGTCTGGGTGTGTGTCCTGTCTTGTGTTTGTATGTGTGAATAAGATAAAAAAAAGATTAAACAGGTAAAACAAAAAGTAAGAACAGTGTACACGAAAGAAAAGAAAAATAAATAAATAATGTAATTTCTAGGTCATAATATACATACTGCTACGGTAATAATTAAAAAAAAGAACAATTTGAGATAGTAAACTTATGATCTGCGAAACAAGCTCGTAAGTATTTGAGTAAATATGTATTTACAATTAGTTCGTTTTCTGGCTTATTTAGTCTTACAACGACAATAGGGTGCGTCAGAATTTTACGCCGATGTCATTATTGCATTAAGGTTGGTGTCCGGCTGTAGAGCAACTGTAGTGAGATAAAATACAGTGCAATGTAAATATGTCATCATGATACTGTAGCTCCATGCAGGAGCATTTGGCATCAGTAAGAGCTTTCCACCGGACACAATTACTGGCAACAGCATTCACTTTATGCCAGTGTATACGTAGTTGTAAATAAAAAAGGCACCTTTAAGTAAACAGTAAGTGCATGTAAACATGTACGTTGTCGTAAATAAGCCGGTAAACGAATTTAATGTAATGTACATGAATGTGATAGACAAGTTAGCTTACATATTCATAGCTGGCTTCGCAGATCCTAGGTTCTCTACATAAAATTCTTCAGTAGAACATCGCCTACAGTATGTCCTGTTTACTTTTTTCACGCTCTTACTGAATCACCTTGATATATAGTATATTACGATGCGAGGTTTGGAAGTGAAACCTCGCTATCGCTCGGTTTTTAAACATTTTACTCGCTTCTGTAAAACACTTCACAAACGTGCGTTGTACATTATTTTTTGCGCGATGGTGTTTTCAAAATAATAAATAATAGTATAATAATATCTTTGTTGGAAATATTTGCGTTCATTATAAACAACTGACTAACGTTAACAGTGTGGACAATGTTTATTAGTTGAAAGTACAGGAGGCCGTGACATCAATTTAGTGATAAAATGGCGGCAAGTACGTATTTATTGTTTTATATTGTTTCAAATAAAGTTCAGTTCATTTAAAATGTAGTGATTTGTTTTGTATAATGTATATTAAAACTACCTTCTGGATATTTTTTGTATATACATTGTATGTAGTATACATAGAGGGCAGTGGTTTTACTTCCCACACGCGTTTGTAATATGTAATATTACAGAAGGCCTATAGTTTTTACAGTACACTTATTTAGGTTGGCAACGCCGAGATGTAGGAAGTTGAACTTTCAATCATGGTCGCCATTGCTGTAAGTACGACAAAACGCACTACCGCGCAAAAAATAATTTAAACAATGTCATTTTTGTACGTACTTTAAACTTAATTATTATTATGTGGTATAAAAGTATCCAAATTATGTAATATAGTAGACAATTGCATTTAGCTTATGTTTCAAAGTAATATTCCATTGCATTAATGCACCGTAACCTCTCGCTTTATAGGTACTTTTACGTACCACACGCCACCCGGGCCTTTCAGTGACATGACCTATAAGGAGAGGGACTTTAACTATAGATTACACATATACGTTTCTGACCTCACAAGGGCATGGAGGGCCTCCCCTAATGAGTTAGCAGCTCTATGTCAATGCCTTCTTCTAAACAATACACCAATAAATCAAAACTCACCAAAACTCAAGCGAACAGGGAACCAAAAAAGTAAATAAATAAATCAAATAAATGAAGAAATCAACGAAGAAGTGTGGGAGTAATTTACAAGAGCACGATCAAAAATTCTTCAAATTTCCGGACCCATGCTCAAAAGTCAAGCTCTAGCTGTTGCTACGTCCCTAGAGAATAACTATTTCAAGGCATCTTCAGGTTGGCTGTACAGTTTTAAAAGATGACACATTGTAGTGTGGAATGAAATTTGCGGGGAATCAAAGGATGTGGACAAAAGTATAGTTAGTGAGTGGAAAAATAAACTGCATACTTTAATTTCAGGATACGCGCCTAAAATACATTTTTAAAGCTGACGATACCGCGTTACCGTCGAAATCGCATGTACATACTATACTTCAGTTTTCACCGACAGCGGAACTAATATGCGGTACTCTATAATCTAAGATTGGTTAATTTTTTGTTTTCTTATAATGCGGAATTTTGTCTAATGTGGGAAAAAAATTGGTGCCATGCGATTCCGTTTTGAACAAGTATTACTGTACTTCTAAATCAACATTAATTATTTCTAAAAGGTCAAGATGATACCAAATAGTTTTAGACGGCCATTGACATTTGGTAAGCCCCATGGGGGAGTGGAGTTGACGATTGGTACTATTAAGGTTTTGTGTCCGATAATTGAAGTGAGACTATGGTGTAAAAGAAACAGAGTAAAATGTTTTTTCTGCAACCAAGACAAATTCTCAAATAGGTATTTTGTAATACTGTAAGTTTATTTAGTTAATGCCTTGTATATCCCATGTGCTAAAAAGCAAAATATTTTTCTTCTTTCAAGAATTGTCCTTTTTCATGCTTTGGTAAATTCTCGTATTAGACATCATCAACAATCACGGATTAAGCCCATGTGGCTTGTTCCGGTCTCATAGATTTTCATTCAAAAGTTGGATCCATCTCTTCTTCGGTCTACCAACATTCCTGCGACCCTTTGGTTTGTATTTAAGTATAATTTTGGGAATGCGATCATCTTCCATTCTTTGAACATGTTATTTCCATTTTTTTTCTACATTATTTTATTCTATCTAAGAGTTTAAAGATATTTAGCTCATTTCTAATATCTTCACTTCTTCTCTTATCTAGAAGTTTGCAACCAGCCACACTACTCAGAAATCTCATTTCAGCTGCTTCTATGATCTTCTCTTCTCTTTTAGTTAAAACCCAAAATTCACTACCATACAATAGTAAGGGGACTGCCACTACTTTATACAATTTTAGTTTTGTTTCTTTTCTTGTGCTTTTAATATCCTTTTGATTGTTCCGCACATATAATTAAATTTATTAAGTTTGTTAAACATATCTTCATTTTTTAAAATAGGAGATTTCATAACCCAGGTATTTAAAATGATTCGCTTGTTCAATGAGTTTCCCCTCCATAATTATTTTAGCTCTTACGGTATCTGATCCCTTAAAAGCTAGGATTTTCGTTTTACTTATTGATATTTTGAAATTATATTTCTGTATAATGTTATTTAATTGAAAGAACGATTTCTGTACACCATCTTCCGAACTAGATATTAGAACTTGGTCATCTGCAAAAAGTAAGGTATCTAACATCTTATTTCTTATTTTGAAATGCGAGTCCAAATTTATCTGCCAATTATATATGATATCGAAAATATAAATATTAAAAAGGGAGGATAAAAGTGGGCATCCCTGTCTTACACCTCTATTTATTGTTGCTGTTATATTGTTTTTATTTTTGCCTCCAGTTTCTATTGCTATTTTATTTTCTACATATAGACTTTTTATTGCAGTTATTAGGTGCTGAGGTACTCCTTCCTCTTTCATTATATTCCACAATTTATTTCTGTTAACTTTGTCAAATGCCTTTTCAAGATCTATAAATGCCATAAAAGTTGGTAGATTATATTCCCTATGTTTCTCAATTATTTGATTGATAGTGAAAATGCAATCTGAACAGGATCTGCCTTTCCTGAATCCATTCGGGGCTTCTAGAATAATACTTTCCATAATTACATTTAAACGATTTTTCAATATACTTGCATACATTTTATAACAGGTACCCAAGATATTTATGCTCTGTAATTTTCACAATCATGACGATCTCCTTTTTTATAAATAGGATATATTTTGGCCGTCTTCCATTCTTCTGTGATATGACCAGTCTTCCAGCATATATTCAATAAATCTAAGATACGTTGTTTTAGTTGAATAGAGCCATATTTTATTAGTTCATATTAATATTATCAATGCCAGGAGTTTTTTTGTTTTTACAATGATTGATGACAGTTATTAATTCTTCGAAAGAAATTGGATCTATATTTTCGTCAGTTAATGATAAGTTTATTTCCTTATCATCTGATTGTTCTGTCCATAGACGTTTGAAATAAGATATCAATTTATCCTCAGAGATTATGTTCAATTTGAGTTTATCTTTTTCCTGATTATTAATGTGTTCTAGAATCTTGTAGGCTTTATATTGTCGTCCATGTAAATCATGTTCCAGGTCACTGATATATTTTTCCCATGAACTCTTTAATTTTTCTAATTTATCTTCGAGCAAGGGCATTTCTTTTTTTGTATTCAATCAGGTTTTCATCTGTTCTCATATTCAAGTATCTCAAGTATGCATCTTTTCTTTCCTTAACCAGTTTTGCTATTTCATCGTTCCAAATTTTTAATCTTTTATTATTATATATTTTATTTCTAGTTCCAAGTGATTCTGAAGCAGCCTGTATTATATTATATTTTAATTCTTCCCATTCTGTATTAATATTTCTACTTATAGCATTTTGTTTTATATATAGATCTAGTCGTTGTTGATATAAAATTTCTAATCGATTCATCTTGAAGTAGGTGCACTTTAAAAGTTTCTTCATTTGTTTTGTTTGCCGTATTAATTTTACTTCTTTTCCACTCTGCTGGTATTGCTAATTTAGTAATTAGAAGGTAATGGTCAGAACCAATATCACATCCTCTAAATACTCTTATATCAAGTACTAACTTATAACATTTTTCATTGACTATAGTGTAGTCTATTATGCTTCTTTGTCCTCTTGCTGACCAAGTGTATTTATGTATATCTCGATGTGGAAAATTGTAATTATTAAATTATTATAATTTGTAAAATCTATTAGAAATCTTCCATTTTTATTTTGGGTTGTTTCTCCATGTTTCCCCATTATATTTTTAATAGGTTTATTGCCTATTCTGGCATTATAATTTCCAGCTATTATTAAATACTCATTTGGATTAACTTTATTAACTTGTTTCTGTAGATTTTCATAAAAGTCTGTACATTCTTCTAATTTACCTTCCCCTGGATTATAAACACCTATTATCGTTACATAATTTCTCACCGTTTTTAACCTTATTTTTATTATTCTTTCATTCAAATACTCATAACTGTGAATTCTATTCTTCCATTGTCTTCTTATTAATATTGCAATTCCAGCTGCTGCTCTTTTCTCTCGTGATACCCCATCATAAATCATTATATATTTCTCTAATTCGACTGATCCTTTTAATTTCTTTTTAGTTTCTGGAATTACAGCAACATCTACATTCATTTTGTCTAGTTCATTTTCTAGTTCAGTTTCTTTATTTGTGATACCTCTGGGATTCCAAACTCCTATTTTCATTATTTCATTTCTGCCTAAATCTTTGTTCCTGTTTCTAGCCAAGGTTGTCAACGTTGGGACAGTCCTGTTTCCATTATCTATGAGACTTTTAGTAATAAAGTATTTTCTCTGGGAACGTTACTGGCGTTCCGCAGGGTGAGATGTACGATGGGATTGCCATCTTAAGGCTAGACATCATAGCCCCCAGTTGTATGAACCCCAAATGGTGCCTCCTCCGCACATTTATTTCTGTCCTTTGAGGTCTTCACACGTTACCATGTGCAAGGGACCATTCGATCAAATACTACACACCGGGCCAGTGTGACCTTAAGCTCACCAGGGAAGGGACGCTAGACCCTTTGATGATACTGCCTCATAGAGGTTTCTCATCCGCTACCCATCTCGTATAAGACTTGAAAGCATAATAATAGCCCCTTCGATTGGTTGCTGGTCAAAGAAAGGCATGACATTTCATGGGAAGGACCCCATATAAAGTAAAATCTGTCTCCAGAATACAATTTTAGAGAGATCTAATCAATTTAAATATCTTGGATATTATCTCTCTATCTGGGGTGAAAAGGATATCCCTGAAAAAATTACTAGTTATAATAAAAGTTTGGGAATTACCAATCAAGTTATGAAACCATCCCTTGTACAAAAAAACACCAGATTACGTTTATATAACACTTTGGCTAGACCAGTGTTGACCTATGGTAGTGAAGCATGGACACTAAAAAGACAACATGAAAGCAGAATAACGGTTTGTGAAATGAGATTCATGTGCAGAACAGCGGGTTACACCAGATGGGATCGGAAAAAAACACCGATATCTTAAAAGAATTGAAGACTACGCCAATTATGGAATATGTTAAACAGCACCAACTAAATTGGAAACACCATCTTGACAGAATGAGTTCAAATCGGATCCCCAAAGCTATTTATAATTATATACCAAGAGGACGAAGATCTCTGGGCCGTCCTATAAAACGCTGGAGGGAAAATTTTCTATAGGATCGTAACAGGCCTTGGCCTAATACTTGGAAGGAAGAAGAAGAAGAAGTTTATTTATCAAGCTTGAATAAAAAACCTCTGTGCAAAATTTAACCGACCTTCATCCATCCAAGTAATACCTTAGTTTACCTACCTGACGTCTCACAGGACACGTGCTAAGCACGTGTCACTCATTGACATCTGTAGATAAATAAGTGTAACTAAATTACCTTGGTTATGAAACTCCCGCTAGAGAGAACCCAAATCCCCACGAGGAACCTACGGCGTATATATATATATATATATATATATATATATATATACATACACACACACATACAAGTTCATTTATGTGTGTAAAAATCCACCAGTGAATATGAAAAAACAAAATGTTAAAAATATTTCTGCACATTTGTGCTAAATTCAGTAGATAGATGATGCAATTTATTGCCTTTTTTTCAGAAGAAACAAAATATATATGCATTTACATTGCGCAAGGGCCTGATTGGCCGTACGTGCATTATTTTTCCATGAATAAAAAAATAAAACTAATCATAATATAAACAAATACCTACAAATAGGCCTACACCTGTATAAAAAAATAACAGGCTACATATAAGTAAAATCTATGTCTACACTACATCACAATAATACATATCTACACTCATCCATGAAAAGAACATGTGTATAAATAAATAAATAAATAAATAAATATATATATATATATATATATATATATATATATATATGTGTGTCTCAAAAACATAGAAAACCCAAACAGCAGGAACAGTTAGAGGCTTTTCTAATATGAAGGGGCAATGTTTTCATAAAATCAATGACGTATCGATTGACACTGGTAACTTCCATGGCTAGACGTACTGAAACATTATTATTAACATTATTATTATTTTATTATTATTATTATTATTATTATTATATTATTATCATTATTTTATTATTATTATTATTATTAGTATTATTATTATTATTATTATTATTATTATTATTATTATTATTATTATTATTATTATTATTATTATTATATGTAATTCTAGTACTATAATAGGTAGTTATTACATCAAAAATCGTGTACAGTATTTATGGCACGGGTGCCATAATCGTTGCTAAGGAAACAGTGACGTCATTACAGTCACCTAAACATTGTTTTACATAAGTTACCTGCAAGATATAACTAAAATATTCAGTCGCTCGTACAACCACCGACTAGAATGCTTTCGTATCGTAATAGGCCATCTCCTGACAACAATGACAACGTTAAAAAAACTCAACCTTTTTTTTTTTGCGCGCGCGCGTTACTGCGTTCTGTCGTATTTACAGTAATGGTGACCATGATTAAAATTCAATTTCCTAAATTTCGGAGTTGCCAACCTAAATAACTATACTGTAATATTACACATTATCTACCCGCGGGAAGTAAAACTACTGCCCTCTATGTATACTACGTACAATGTATATACGAAATATATCCAAAAGGCAGTGTTAATATATATTATATGAAAAAGACTGCATTTTAAATGAACTGACCTTTATTTGAAACAATATAAAACAATAAATTTACACTTGCCGCCATTTTATGTCTGATTCGTGTCACGGTCTGCTGGTAGTCTCAACTAAATTATTTTCGGCATTTACCATATAAACATTGGGCACACTGTTAACGCTAGTCAGTTGTTTATAATGAACGGAACTATTTTCAACAAATATATTATTTTACCATTAATTATTATTTTGAAAATACCATCCCGCAAAAAATAATATACAACACACGTTTGTGAAGTATTTTAGAGAATCTTGGAAATTAAAAAGCTTGCTATCGCTCAGTTTTAATTATATTCTCGCTTCTGTAAAAACCACTTCCCAACCCCGCTTTGTAATATACTATTTTTTGCATGAAAGCAAAACTCAACATTATTTTGGTTGATAGAAATTAAACTTTAATTTATCACATTTGAAAATCTTATGTCCCATATTACTGTTATTACTATTACTACTACGACTACTACTAGGGTATACTACAGAGATCTTCTGATTTAACCTTGTCTTGCCTATTGTCATTTGTTTCCCAATCTGAATTTTAATTTCAATTAATTCTTCCACTTAACCGTCTGCAGGGGCACACCGTAGCTTAGTAGTTAAGGTACTGCGCTACAAGTCGGAAGGTCGAGGGTTCAAGTCTCGGTGGGGTCAGGATTTTTAAACTGACCCAAACCTTCCGGTGGCACTATGGCCCTGGCGTCGACTCAGCCTCTAACGTAAATGAGTACCAGACGCTTGTTCTGGGGGTAAAGGCGGCCGTCACGCAGGCCTGACAACCCGGCTGACATCAAGTGCCGATTGTCTAGAAAAAGTGGGAGCCTTAACCTCCTACTACCCCAAGGGCCTCCTGAAGCCTGTAGCGGGACTACTTTACTTTTTTTTACGTAACCGTCTGTTCAGACTTCCAACCTCCTAATCGCTTCAATAAAATAACTCTACGTAGCTCCTCTGCTCGTTAGAACGGATGCTCTGGATTTTCAGGAAACAATAATGATTTCGCTACATTTGCTTGTTTCGTAATTTCTGGTCGAATCACATCATCTCAGCAAAATTTCCACGCATCTCATAAAAATCTTCAAACAAATAAACGTCGCACTGGCAACGACAAACAGTTGACTTACTCAAAATATGACGTCACAATATGTTCCAGAATCATGAAAAAAATTATTTAATGTTGTACATTAATTAATAAAGAAGAGATTATAAGCGCATAAAATGTTGTATATAATCTTCATTATGAACACTATTGAAAATTAGCGCGTTCGCTTTATTAACGCTCTAAACGATCACACTTTTCATGATTATCAAAACTGCCCATTTGTTACATAAATAACATCTTAAATTACATTACATTTTCGTCCACCGCTGTACTCTCGGGACGACGTCGTTGTCTCCAGTGCAGTGAGTCCGGATTCGATCCCTTATCAGAACAAGTTTTCTGAGTGAGTTTACTTTTTTTTCTGAGTTTTTCCTCACCTGTAAGACAAATGTCAGAAATCTTTAGTTTCAAACAGTCCCCGAACATCGTCTGGCCATTATAATCATCCATATCATATTCGTCGTGTTTAGTATAAATTTATAAGATAATTATGTATCTTGTCTTAAATATTCACGTTATCTCGGAGATTGCCCTGACATGTGGCATGTATTGAAGATGAAAGAGGTGCAGGGGAGCTTCTGGTAGGAAAACCGGAGGGAAAACGCCCTGTTGGTAGACCAAGAATGAGGTGTGAGGATAACATTATCCCTGATTTGAAGGAAGTAGAAATATACAGGGGATGATTGCAAAAAAATTAACTCAGGATATGGATGTATGGAGAGCTTATATCCGTACGGCCATGAACCTAAGGGTTCGAAAGACCCAGTGAGTGAGTGAGTTAGTAGTAGTAGTAGTAGTAGTAGTAGTAGTAGTAGTAGTAGTAGTAGTAGTCGTAGTAGTAATAGTAGTCGTAATTGACATAATAATAATAATAATAATAATAATAATAATAATAATAATAATAATAATAATAATAATAATAATAATAATAATAATGATAATAATAATAATAATAATTATTATTATTATAATTATTATTATTATTATTATTATTATTATTATTATTATTATTATTATTATTATTATTATTATTATTATTATTATTATTATTATTATTATTATTATTATTATTATTATTATTATTATTATTATTATTATTATTATTATTATTATAGTAATTTATGCAGTGTTGACCATATGCGGAATTGTCTTCAAAATAACGGAAGACATTTTGCAGTATCCTCGTTCTCACGCACAGACCTCTTTGTCTTGCATCCCATTACTGCACGGCTTAAAACAGGGGGTGAAGGATACCCACGCGCTGGGTTCTTGGTAAAGCTTGCAGACACATTTTGCCATATATAACCATAGAGCACAACAATATCGGTGTATCATCATCAACACAACATCAGCTATCGCTTCATAAACTGAAGGCCCGCTGTTACCTACTTCCATAAACAAAACAGGAAAGAAATACATGAAGCAGGTTGTATTTACGTTCCAAAAACTAGGACAATCAAGTCAAACACACTCAAGTGCCACTGCTAATGTAGAGGAAAAATGGATAGGTCGCCCAACTGATTTAACAATACGGAAAAATATATCATACAATATAAAACGGCGCAGATGGACATTATATATCCCTTAAGGACTGAGGGCTCCTGCAGCTGTCAGGGTAAGCCATGTATACTGCTTAGGTGAGCTAATCTTATAAAGCAATATTATTTGTCTATGTTTCTTCAGGTTTACTTGTGTTGGTGTTTGATTTCCGCGCAAATTTCGAGCTCATTTTTCATTATCTTCCACACTTAGATCCCCACACATTGTACGAAAGTGTCAGCCCATCTAGTTCTCTGTCTGCCCACGTAACTCTGGACGATTCTGAGGTCCCTTATTTTGTAGGTTCACAATGTTTCACTTTCCGGTCAATTTATAAGACCGTAAGGTATAGAAATTAGACAATGTATGAAACTTATATAATATTAACATTAGAATGTAGTATCCACTATTATGGTCTCGGGGTTAAGTCGTATCGTACGTGGTGAGTCCAGATACGATTCCCGGTCGGGGCAAACTTCCCAGATGAGGGTTTTTCGTTTTTTTTTCTTTCTCATCTATAAGACAAATGTTGGGAAATTTCAAGGCCAACATTGTCCCTGGATATCATCCGGCCATCACCATCATCCATATAATATTCGCCTTGTTTAGTATGAATCAATAAGTGAATTGTGTATCCTATCTACGTTTGTGTTGTCTCAGAGATGGCCCTGGGATTGAGCTGATCACTCGTCCAGGAAGGCTCTCCATGATCTTATGTGGTCTAAATAAAGTAATGCGTGATCCAGAGTCAAATAAAATCCCCTCCCAACAGATCCTGTCTCTGTAAGTCCCCGGGGTCATAGAACATGTAAAAGTACCTATAAAGGGAGATGTTAAGAAGGTAAAGAGAGAGTGAGAGAAAAGATGGAGACTTTGCGTGCTAAGTCTGGTCAAGCACCTGTAACATGAAATGTAGGTTGCTCCAACTAACTTCAAGTGCAGATAAGTTGCATACCTTGACGGAGCTCTCTCTCCCTCGCGAACGACCGCAACAGCACGCAAAAGAAGCATGCTGCTACACTTGCGGGGAGTTATTGTAATACCTCAGTAATTACTAAATAATATCTGAAAATGTAAAAAACTAGAACATGTAAATTAAAAGTATGCAATGAAACCGGGCATACTTAACATTTCATATTTAGAACATTTCACTGCTAAACCAAAGAATCTTACTAAAGGCCCATCATGGAATTATTATTTTCTTCGAGTGTGTGCTCTAGGGTTGGGAACAGAGTTCGCTCCTTATCGTGATTACTAAATAACTGATAGATAAAATAATTACCTTATCCTATTAGGAAAAGAAAGTACTGTTGAGAAATTGCATCACGATAACTACGTGTTTCATCATCAGTATGATTATTATCATTATTATTATTATTATTATTATTATTACTATTATTATAATTATTATTGGGGCACGCCGTGGCGTAGTTAGTTAAGGTAATACACTACAAACCGGAAGGTCTAGGGTTCGAGTCCCGATGGGATCAGGATTTTTAAGCTAATCCAAACCTTCTGGTGACACCATGGCCTTGGGGCCGACTCAGCCTCTAATGGAAATGAGTACCAGACGCTTGTTCTGAGGGTAAAGGCGGCTGTCACGCGGGGCTGACAACCCAGCTGACATCAAGTGCCGATTGCCTACAAAAAATAGGCGCCTTAACCTCCTACTACCCCGAGGGTGTACTATAGCCTGTAGTGGGATCGCTTTACCCGTTATTATTATTACTATTATTATTATTATTATCATTATTGTTATTATTATTATTAATATTATTATTATTATTATTATTAGTATTATTATTATTATTATTATTATTATTATCATTATTATTATTATTATTATTTGCTGTAGTGACAAACCAGATACAACAAGAACAGTTAAGAATCGAAGATTGTGATGGGGATGTATGGAGAGCTTATGTCTGCGCAGATATGAACCTATGTGTTCTATAGTGTCAATAAGTTAGTTATTTACTGTCAGTGAGAGCATCACTTCAGTCAGAAAAGCCCTTCCCAACTCCATGGCACGGATTTATAAATAAATGAATTACTACGCAAAACATGTTAAATACAAAATGGTTTAAATTTTAAATTAAGCTAAATTTTACGTTAATTCTCATATTATACTTTAGTAGAACAAAGTTTGGTAATATAGGATAAGCATTAAAACAAAACAAAGATAGAGAGAAAGATTCAAGAAAAACTGACAAATTTCAAAATTATATTAGGTACATATCATGCGTAGGTTGACAAAACAAGATGTTAATGTATTTTTGGGAATATAGATAATATCAGTATCAAGAAAACAGTTTAGTAGACATTTCCTTAAGACGAATAAAGGCTACAAATTAAACAAAAAAAAAATTAAATTAAAGAAAGAAAAAATCAGATACAAACACAACCAAATAAAATAACATTAATCCTTAATTTGGCGAAAACACTAATTTCTCGTGTCTGTTATTTAAATGTGTCGGACCGCAGTGAAAACAAAATCATGTATAACTTAATGTTGAGTGATTCCGGGTTATGTGGCCGTGGTCCATAGTTGGTGTTAATACCAGACGTTATGAATACACACGAATACAAAGAGAAAATAATAGAGATTCTGACACCAGATACATATAAACCTATCAAGCGAGACCCTACATCCGGTATTCTTCGAAAAACCAACAATCTTATCAAGCAATCGTCCTTGCCAGAAGAAATTAAGAAGAAATTACGCGTATCCGAAGCTCAACCTCCAAGAATCTATGGTCTTCCAAAAATACACAAGAACAACATTCCACTCCGGCCAATTGTCAGTGCCATCGGTTCCCCGACCTACTTACTGGCAAAGCATCTCACAGGACTTCTGAAACCACTCCTTGGAAAAACGGACAGCTACACAAATCTGAATAAAAAGGTATATTTGCAAAATTTGCCGAACGTTCCCATCCAAGTAATACCTTGGTGTCCTAGGCCAGTACAGTATGAGGCGAAATGCTGATCGCAGACCGCTCAATGACAACTATACGAAAATAAGTATAACTAAATTAGTAATTAACTATCTAACTAACTCAATGACACTATCGAACCCCTAGGTTCATGGCCGCGCCTATATAAGCTCCCCATACATCCCTATCCTGAGCTAATGTTTTCCAATCATTTCCTGTATAATCTACTTCCCTCAAAACATGGTTAATGTTAATCTCCCACCTCATTCTTGGTCTACCAACTGGGCGTTTTCCCTATGCTTTTCCTACAAGAAGCTTCCATACACGTCCTTCACTCCCCATTCGTGCCACATGTCCTGCCCATCGCAGTCTACGAGACTTAACTGTTCTTATTATATCTGGCTTCCTATAAAGACCATGTAGTTCACTGTTATTTGGTCTTCTCCATTCACCTGTCTGTCGATCTCTCTTTGGTTCAAAAATGTTGCCAAGAGCTTAATTCTAAAATATTCGTAATCTCCTTTCCTCCCTTAAAGTAAGCGGTTGAATTTCTCCCCTATAGGAGGAGAACGCCTAAGGCTCACTGAGGAACACAAGGGCATACTACTAGGCCTACTACTATAATTCTCTCAGAAAGAAAGTTAAAAGCCGTTAGTCCCGTAACAAAGAGATTATTGGTACCGGTGTATGTTAAAGAACTCAAATATGGAAAGAATATGAGGTATATACAACAAAATTAGATTAAAATAACACATTTTAAAAGATTTCGATACAGTATCCATGGCACAGGAGCGCCGATTTATCAATTAGAGCAATATAGACTTATATAAATGCCATTGCTGCATTGTTGCGTACAGCGCAAACATGCGGTGAACATAGGAAACTTCAAAGTGAGAAAAACGTCACACGAGCTACCAAATGCCAGCTTAGGTATGATAGTTTGAATTATAAATTTATCAAGATATGACTTTCTTTAGAAACGCGATATAGATGATATTAGAGTTTACTTTTTTACAAGAATTCTCAAAGAATTACAAAGAGAATCAGTCATGGAATATGTACAAAAATACAGAAACAACTAGAAATCTCAAGTAAGAAGAATGGGCAGAATAAGAATACCAAGTCAAATCTTAAATTACCAGCCACCAGGCAAGAGATCTTTGGGCAGACCCTTCAAACGTTGGATTGAGACCGTAACAAGCCGCTAGGTCTATCGCATGAAAGGAAGAAGAATAAGAAGACTTTTTACGTAACAATGTATGTATGTACACCACATGTCTCGCGAAGGGACATGGGTGCTCCCTAGCCAGAGTTTCTTAACCAGGCTAATTTAGTTACGCTTATTTACCTATAGATGTCAACATGTGGTTAGCACATCACCTCAATGAGACATCTAGTAGGCAACTAAGGTCTTATTTTGATGGACGAAGATCGGTTAAATTTCGCACAGGCCTTTTTATTCAGCCTTTAAGTTCTTTTACGAGCCTGAAAATCTTCAGACTCGGGACTCACGGTTTAAAGTCTCTTCCGGAAACTTGTCCTTTGGATTTTTCCATCCTAAAATTCCATCGACCACGATGGAGTTTGAACCCGCGACCCTCGGGACTAGATATTTCAATGGGTGAACTAATAATTATTCATTCCATTCTTTGGAATACGTATCTTGAAAATTCAGTTCTGAATTTATCTATACTATGATTAGCAGGGACTGGAATTTCATGCATTTGCATATACATTCTCAGGGCTTAAATCTATACGCTTAAGCATTATCTATACGAATAATCGCCTCTTGAGTTTATTAAACATGGATTTGAGTTGCATTTAACTGAATGTTTTGCCATATCTATAAATGAAACATACGTTAATAATATCATACCTATGCTGCGTATTTATAGAGCTTTCGAATATTTTCTCTAGAACAGGAAAAGGCATGTTCGCACTGTCATTCTAAATGTATGGATTTATTTTTTAATATCAATAAATTCCACTTCTACTACTACTACTACTACTACTACTACTACCACTACTACTACTACTACTAAACTAACTCACTGTCACTATCTAAACCCGTAGGTTCATGGCCGCGCGGACATAAGCTTTCCACACATCCCTATCCTGAGTTAATGCTTTCCAATCATTCCCTGTATAATCTACTTCCCTCAAATCATAAGTAATTTTATTATCACACCTCATTTTTGGTCTACCAACTGGGCGTTTTCCCTCTGGTTTTCCTACAAGAAGCTTCCAAGCACGTCTTTCATTCGTGTCACATATCCTGCCCATCGCAGTCTACGAGACTTAACTGTTCTTATTACTGTGTACCTAGCTTCCTATAAAGACCATGTAGTTCACTGTTATGTAGTCTTCTCCATTAACCTGCCTGTTCATCTTTCTTGGTCCAAAAAATTTCCTAAGAACTTTATTCTCAAATATTCGTAATTTCATTTCCTCCCTTAAAGTAAGAGTCCATGTTTCGCATCCATATAATATAACTGGTAGAATAATAGTTTTATACATTTTCAGTTCAACGTTTTTTGAAAGGAGTTGGGACATCAAGAGCCTCTGTAATGCATAATAGCACGCATTTCCAGAATTGAGCCTATGTTTAATTTATTTGTGCATCTTATTCCTATTTGTGATTATTGTTCCTAATAATAATAATAATAATAATAGCTTTATTTTACCTGGCAGAGTTAAGGCCTTAAGGCCTTGTCTACCACTCAACCAGGTTTTTAAAAAAAAATACAAAAGAAAAGTCTTAAATCTAAATTACAATATATATATATATATATATATATATATAAACGATTACAAGTTATGAATACAATACAATTAATATTTATAATGTATTTTGATTTACTCTAAATTTAACGAATTAAATATATAATATGTACAAGATATATATATAAAAAAAAAAAAACGAGGAAAAGATTAATGACATAGTATAAAATTAAATAAATAGAGAAAAATTAATTATTAGACAACAGGTAACTGTATAAGCGTGACTTAAAGGTGCCAAGTGTGCGGCAACCCCTGATATCTTGAGGAAGGAGATTCCAGGAGCGGGCGGAGGCTACTGTGAAGGAAGTAGAATTAGGAGGAAGTGCTATGAAGAGGAATTGTTAGCAGACTGCTATCTTGTGACCTAGTGTCAATATTGTGGTAGGAGGATAACTTCTCAAATCTGGACGCCAGGTGGTAAGTAGGAATGTAGGAATTCAGGAGCTTGAAAAGTAGCGAAAGAGAGTGCAATTTACGTCTGTCAGTAAGACGGAGCCAAGAGAGGTTATTAAAGTGTTCGGAAATATGGTCATAACGGCGGATATTGAAAATGAATCGAATGCAAGCATTATGAAACACGCTGCAGTCTCTGCGACAAGGCATAGTTTAGATCATTATATATAATGTCACAATAATCGAAGTGTGGTAACACAAGATTCTGCACTAGGATTTGTTTTAACGAAACTGGGAGAAAATTCTTTAAACGTCTAAGATAAGGTAAGATGGAGAAAGTCTTTTTACATATGTGTTTCACTTGTGTTTGCCAGGTTAAATTTGTGCGTCTAGATGTAGTCCAAGATCTATTACTGAAGAAGAATAAGGGATAATTATATTATTTATAGTAATGTTTGGAAGTGTAGATATGTCAAAGGTTGTAAGCAGTCTTTGTTGTCCTATTAGAATTACTTGTGACTTGTTAGGATTTAGATTTAGACCGATACTTGAAGACCAGTTAAAGATGGATATGAGATCGTCATTCATTTTCATCAAGCTGTTATAGAGAGAATGAGGAGGTGAATGTAGGTAAATTTGGAGATCATCAGCATAGAGGTGATAACGGCAGTGCTTTAGTACAGTTGGCAAATCATTTATGTAGATTGAGAAAAGAAGAGGTCCGAGAACACTGCCCTGGGGGACTCCAGCCGGCACGTTACGCCAAGTCGAAGATCTAGAGTTTAATGAAACGTATTGTTGACGACCGTGCAGGTATGAGTCGAACAAGGATACAGCGCTGTCAGACAAATGTAGGTGCTTGAGCTTTATCATAAGTAAGTCGTGGTCTACTGTGTCAAAAGCTTTGCTGAAGTCAAGTAAGGTTAAAGGAGTCAATTGACGTCTGTCCACGGCTTCACGAATATCTTCGGTAATTTTTAGCAAAGCTGTGGTTGTGCTATGACCAGATCTAAAGCCGGATTGATAAGGATCAAGGAGGTGATTTTCTTGGAGATAATCAGTCATTTGCTTATGTACAATATATTCCAGGGCTTTAGATAATGTCGGAAGGATGCTAATCGGTCGGAAGTCATTACAGTTAGTAGGTGTACTTATTTTTGGTATAGGCCGAACTCTAGACTGTTTCCATACAATAGGGAAGATAGAAGTTATAAGGGAAGCATTAAACATATGAGTCACTGTGGGTAGTATAATGTCAATGATTTTATTTAGCATTAAAATGCTGATGTTATCTGTTCCTTGCGCATTGGATTTAATCCGCTTGAGTGCTTTTTTAACGTCTATAGGCGAAATGTCGTAAAAAGTAAAATTTATCTCTTCCTATATGTGGGGATGGGGATAAGTCTTTAAGAGTGTCTATTTTTAGTCTTGTTGGCTGGAGGTGTCATGGGTATTGAGGTTAAAATGTTCATTTAAGTCATCTACAGAAATGTCTATAGAGTCAGTTGAGGGATTCAACTGTCTAAGTCCCATTGCACGGAGCTTTCGCCAAGTGTCCCGTGCACTTATTTCAGGTCCGATTATACTGTGGGCGTGTCGTAGTTTGGCATTACGTATAGTTTGTGTAGTTGTGTTTCTAAGTTGTTTGTACAGTTGCCAGTTCTCGTCATTTTTATGTCGTCTGTATGTTCGGTTTGTTTTGTCTCGTTTTGACATAAGTTCACGTATTGAATCATTCATCCAGGGAGCAGGGGAGCGGGAAAATCGTCGGGTTTTTACTGGTGCATGTCTGTCGTATAGTTGTAGTATCAGTGTATTAAATGTGTCTACTTTTTCATCAACTGATCTAAGATTCCATATTGAATACCAAGGTAGTTCTAAAGCGTCTGATTTTAGTTTAGTATCGTCTATGTTTTGTAAATTTCTGTACGTAATCAATTTAGAGCGTCTTTTAGGACATTGGAGTGAGTATTCTACGAATACAATGTCATGAGCAGATATGCCAGGAGCAGGAATTTGTCCATATGACAGTACTTTCTGTGGATGTGTAGTCACAATTAAGTCCAGTAGAGTGTCGGAAGTAGCAGTATGGTGGTGTGGCAGAGAAAGGAACAATGGTCATATTAAAGCTTTGGAAACATATTTTTAAGTTGTATGGCTGGTGAGTCAGTCTGAAGAAGATTTGTATTAAAATCGCCTGCGACAATAACGTGTTCATAATGAGGCAATGAATCGTTCAGAGCGTTTTCTAGATCCGAAAGGTGCCCAATTTTTGGAGGTTTGTATACAATGCATAAGAGACATTTTTTTAGACTGGCTTGAATTTCTACGAATAAGAACTCGGGGCGAGCGGAATATACAGAAGGGGACTTGTGGACAATTCTTGGATTAAGCTCATTTGATATAAAGGCACAAACTCCTCCACCTCTTTTATCTATTCTGTCATTTCTGAGCAGTGTATATCCGTCTAGGTGAACAAGGGACGAAGGTATGGATGGGGTGAGCCAGGTTTCCGAAATTAAAATGGCGCTCAGTCCAAGAGATGAAAATATGGTTTCAAACTCATTAAAGTGGGACAGAATGCTTTGTGAATTTACGTGAGCGATTTTAAGTGATGATTTATCAATATAAAATGCATTCCTAAGTAGACTGGTAGTTGTTTTTGGAGGGGAAGGTAGGGATTGAGGAATGTTGCTACCTGTGTTAAAAGCTGTCTGCACAATAAGAGGGTGATTGGAGAAGGTGAGTGAGTCAAGGGTTGCAAATAATTCATCATTTGTCAGCTCAATGTTGCCAATAGCAGAAAGTAAAAATAAACTATGTACTGTAATAACTCTAATAAAATTAAAATAATTTAGCTAAACAAATAACTTAAAAAATGAAAATAAAAACAAATAAGTTGTCCTAAATAAAAAATAATAAACTTAAAACTTACCTAAATTAGAAATAAATTAACAATATAATTGTTAGCAAAGAAAAGACAAATAAAGTAAACATATTTTACACTCAGGTCCTATCTAGTTGATATCCGTAGAAGATCTAATTTTGCGTTTTTCGCCATTTACTTTGGCTATGACGGCACCGTCCATTGTCCATACATTTTGAATACCGTATTTTTGTATACTGTCTTGTAGCAGGCGATAGCGACACTTCGTTAGGTCCTCGCGAACAGTGACCCCACTTCCTTTCAACTTTTTCTTGCTTAGAAAAACTTCACTGCGCTTGCGGTAACTAACAAATTTCACTATTATAGCCCGCGGTCTTTCTGCATTATTAACACCAACACGGGTGACTTCTGTCAATGTCTGTCACTGATAGATCGACACCGATTTTTTTTGGCCACCTCGATGGCTTTCTGGTCAGTGTCCTCTCCGGCCTCTTCTTTTACACCAAAAATTCTGAGGCATTGACGTCTCTGGTATTGTTCTAGATCGTCTAATTTATTTTCCAACACCTCAATCTTTCTGTCTTTTTCATCGAGGGTCTTTTTCAGATCCTCAATTACTTTAGTGTTGTCCTCGATGGTCTTCTGCAGTTCCGCCACTACCTGGTTCCCGCAACATGGACACAAACACCTGCAGAGTGCCGGGATCCTGCAGCGCCTCTTTCACCACACGTTTCACTGCTTCCTCCGTAGAACTTGTCGAATCATTGTTTGAATTACGTGTGTTTTTACCCATGTTGTTAAATGTACACACTTTTGGCAATAACTGATATAAATTTAAACTTAAACTGACTACGAATATACAACTTTAACTATGAAATAACGAAGACACCTGCTGAAAAGTAACTTAAAACCTGGAGCGTAACTTGTGCGTGTTAGTAGCTAGCCGCCATGACTTATCTGAATTCAGCCACTTCCTCAAAATTTCCCTCATTTGTCATTAGCTGTCCATTTCCATTATATAATGTATTTCTACGTGTGACCATATATTTAGTTTTATTGATATTTACTTCCAGTCCCAATTTCTTAGTGTTACACAATAGTGTGTGCGTGTTGGCCTTTAGTAGTCTATCTCCTAGCTATCGCCCAATAGTACTACATCATCAGCATACTACTACAAAAACAATTCAAGACCGAAAGCAATTACCCAATTGAAGTTCTTATTATTCATAATACAAATCTCTTCATCATCAATAATCACGAATTAAGCCCATGTGGCTTGTTCTGGTCTCATAGATTATCATTCAAAGATTTGAATCCATCTCTTTTTTTTGGTCCCAATATTCCTGTTTCCTTTTGGTTTGTAATTAAGTATAATTTTTTGCATGTGTTCATCTTTTATTCTTTGAACATGTTCTTCCCAGTTTTTTTTCTAGAGTATTTTATTTAATCTAAAAGTTTAAAAATATTTTTAGCTCATTTCTAATATCTTCACTTCTTCTTTTATCTAGAAGTTTGCAGCCAGCTACACTTCTCAGGAATCTCATTTCAGCTGCTTCTATCTTCTCTTCCTTTTGGTTAAAACCCCAAAATTCACTATCATACAACAGTAAGGGGACTGCCGCAGCTTTATAAAATATTAGTTTTGTTTCCTCTTGAGTTCCTCATTGAGTTTTGTTTCTTCATTAAGTTCCTAATTTTTCCTCCGTCAAACGTCTTACTGTGCCAAAGGGGTGCATGTTTTCTCTTTCGCGCACGACCCTTTCCTGGATTAGACTTGAGAAATATATCCGGGAGCAATAAAAGTTTAAATTATCTCTTTACAAAATGCTATAATACAGTGACCAGCATTGAAGGTGCTAACAAACATTTATTTCACCCGTCACCGGACAGAGATTGACCATTCCCCAAGACTCGAACGATTATGCGGCTAGATTGCGTGACATTTCTTTTAAGGCCGATCTTAAAAAAAAAATGCTGTATTACAATGAGCAGCATAGAAGGCGCTATCAAACATTCATTTTTTTCCAATATCGGACAGGGATTGGCCGTTCGCCAAGGCAAGTGTCGGGAAATTTTAAGGTCAAAATTCTCCCCAAAAAATATCCAACCGATATAACCACAACATGTATATTCGTCTTGTATTGAGCCTATCGATTAGTGGTTGGTGTATCCTGCCTTAAATGGTTCATATTGTTTATCCGAGGGGTTCTTCACGTCTTTGTAAATGTTAATCAGAGACAAAAAGCCCTAATCCGACAGGTCGTATCCTTCTCACGATTAATTACGTGATTATGCGAGTAGTAACTAGCATCTCTTGGTACCTCCGAGTTTAAAGATCTAACCATAAATGCTTAACAAATAATAAAATAGCATTATCGGAAAATTGTCCACCGCTATGGTCTCGAGGTAGCGTGCTGCCTTGTCACGCAGCAGGCCCGCGTTCGATCCCCGGTCGGGACAGTTTTTCTGGGTGAGGTTTTTATCGGGGGTTTTCCTCACCTGTAAGACAAATGTCAGGAAAACTTTAAGGCCCAAACGGTCCCCGAAATCACATGGCCATCATCATCATCCTTCACCGGTGTGGAAAGCAACGGGAAGCTACCACACCTACAATTCCCTTGTAAAGCTGCAAGCATAGCATGAAAATGCTATGATTGCAGTGAAGGACCTGCCTTCGGGCAGAATTACTATGGATGGAAACTCTGAAATGTATATTACGATTCGAGGTTGAGAAGTAGTTTTTACAGAAGCGAGGATATGATTAAAAACCGAGCGATAGAGAGGTTTTTAATTTCCTAGATTCTGTATAACATTTCACAGACGTTCGTTGTACATTTTTTCGCGATGGTGTTTTCAAAATAATAAATTATAGTAAAATAATAACATCTTTGTTGGAAATATTTGCGTTCATTATAAAGAACTGACTAACGTTAATAGTGTGGGCAATGTTTATTAGTTAAGACTACAGTAGGCCGTGACACCAGTCATAAAATGGCGGCAAGTACGTATTTATTGTTTTATATTGTTTCAAATAAAGTTCAGTTCATTAAAATGGAGTGATTTGTTTCGTATAGTGTATATTAACACTACGTTTTGGATATATTTTTGTGTATACATTGTACGTAGTATACATAAAGTGCAGTGGTTTTACTTCCCGCACGAGGTTTGTAATATGTAATATTACAGTATAGTTATTTTAGGTTGGCAACCCCGAAATGTAGGAAGTTGAACTTTCAATCACGGTCGCCATTGCTGTAAGTACGACAAAACGCACTATAGCTCAAAAATAATATACCGTGTCCACAGAAACATTCCGTGGTTACAACATGGTATAGCATCGCAGTCAGATGATGGATTTATATGAAATTGGTATCATTAGAAAGAGAAACTCAAAGAATTTATAATTAACACATGTAGACTGAAACAATAGAAGGCAGCACAAACAGAAAGAAAAAGAGCTGTTTTCCCGCTATTTCCCTCGTCATTAAGACATTGTTGGAGAAAAAGAAGTTGTGTTAAATGGTATGAATGTTAAAATGTTAAGTGTGTGTGAATCGTGCAACATTTAGAGGGTTATGGCATCTTGATGTACGCGATTTTTTTTTAATCAACGACTTGCAGGAAGATGAATTGGGCCCGCTGGGAACCAAGATGTATTTTTCAGCTGGCCTCCGAGGTCTCCTGACTTAACCGTCTGCGACTTCTATTTATGGGTCATATAAAGAACATTGTCTATATACCTCCAACTCAAAACTTGCAAGAGCTCCGAATTTGTATCACTACCGCTATCGAATTCATCCTCATAGATATGTTGGAGCGTGTGTGGCTTGAGTGAGAATTGATGTCTGCAGCGTAACAAGTGGAGCACACATCGAGTGTATTTGAAGTATGTTCTAAAATGTTTGAGTTCCTCTTTTTAATGACACCAGTTTCATATAAATCCAACAACTGAATGCGACGCTATACTTTGTTGTAACCACAGAATATTTCTGCGGACATGATGTATTAGTAAATTACACATTTAGTATATTTTACTGAAGAAACTTTCCAGTTTAATCCAATATCGTTATCTGCTTTTATCATTATTTATAATAACACGTGATAACACTGTAAACTAATATAATTATTGCTTCGTGTTGAATATTCTATGCAAAATTTTAGTCATATCTGAAGATAACCAAGTTATAAATATTTGGAGAAATAAGGTAATATAAACTATTCAGTGTGATATATATATAACATGTTAAACTGCAATTATTTTCGTAAAATGTGCATAGATGTCATGATAAAGCTTGTAGTTATTTGTAAACGAGAAGGTCAAAGTATGCTAAATAATTCCTTTTGTGAATGCAAGGCGAGGCCAATTTCCAGTGAATAATAAAAATTCCGATATCATGTTTCAATATCAAGGATTTTTTTATAATGCGCTTTATTATATTTATACCGATACCGTACCTATCATGTTTAATGTATGAAACTATTAAAAGAAAGTATTACATTATGAAAAATTTCTTTAAACATTTATAAGAGTCCTCCATGGAGTTTCAATCATATAAATCTGATCTATAAGGCCACCAAAACGTCCATTCGTTTTGAGAATTAAAATTATTAAATAGGCCTATCTTGTATCGGTATATTACGAATATTTTTCCCGCATTTCAATACCCCGTCGGCCCTGAGAAGACCAGTTATACCATTTTCGCCTCTGATTTCGAGATTCGCGGTTTAAAGCCCGAACGGGGTTGATGGATTTCTTTTAGGAAGAAAAAAAGCCTTCCTCCGGAAGTGAAGTCGATGATTTACTGCACATAAAAAATCAAGAGTTAAAAGAAGCCTCTGACCAAAATTCATCAGCTCTTTCACGCTCAGATTTGAACTGCAACAATAATGATCTGAAGTGTTAAAGAGCGCCATTATATAAAATACGTCACTACTTCCCCGGTTTGTATCTATACAGAGTGTGACTAAATTCCCATTACAGATTTTGAGTATGTGTAGTTGCACTAAGACGGTTATTACATTTAGCATAGGAAATCATGTCCGGAAACGTGCCGTTTTCCCGCTACACGCAAAATATCACAACACACGATGCTCTCACTCTGACGCCAGCTGCTTATCGTCTGGGTCCACAAGAAGGGCTCGGTATGATGAGCACCTACGTCAACACAGATACGGTACCTTCCATACCATGTTCTGGTACACGCGATCAACAATCCTTGGTCCTGCAATTTCTGCCGCAGCCATAACCCGCGCCAGTACGTTTTTCCTCGGATGCCACAGGGGTCTCATGTGACTCCACAGGTAGTAGCCTAGCGGGGTCAAGTTGGGAGAACATGCAGGGTCTTTAGCGCCAAAAATGCGGGAGGTTGAACCTGTGTTTGGTATTTTGCGTGCGTGTAGCGGAAAAACGATGCGTTTCCGGACATGAGTCCATATGCTAAACGTAACCCCACGTGGTCCCCACTACACGTTGCGAAAGTCTGTAGTGAGATTTTAATTACACCCTGTATATTGCTACATAAAACACTAGCGACACCAGTATAAAAGGCATTCAAATTTTGGTAGTCTTATACATCGATAACCCAGTCTTATATGAGGCACAGCCTATAGAAGCCAAGGAATAATAAGTACGCTCTTTGTTACTTATCTCCTCTACGTCTAATACCTTGGTTTTCCATAGTATATATTATTTACACCATCTTGTGCATTACGTTTAATAATAACAATAAATAGCATACTATTATTATTATTATTATTATTATTATTATTATTATTATTATCATCATTATTATTATTATTATCATTATCATTATTATTATCATTATTATTATCATTATTATCATTATTATTATTATTATTATTATTATTATTATTATCCGTTGCTATTTTCAGCACTTCGTGCACTATACATATCTTCGGAGTTACTTTCAGAAGAGAAATCATGAGGGTTCTAAAACTAAATTGGACCGCATTCTACAAAAAAAGTAACCAAGCCACAAGACAACTGAAATGAGAAAAATGTAATTAAAGTTAAATGTTAGTAAAAATGCACAAATAAAAATGAACATTTACGTACTGCTTCAACTAACAGAATATAAAAGAGCTTTTATTTTATGAGAAAGATGGTAACTGAAATATTATTTTTTTACTTCTGAGATTTTACACTTCTTTTCTTGTTCTTTCTGCAGAGAAAGAGAAAGTTGGCATATTCTGCGAGTGTTTTCTTAATTGTTTCATAGATGGCGAAGAATGCGAATGAACTTTTTTTTTTTCTTTTTTTTTTTTTTTTTTTTTTGCTGGACGTGGAGTGATCTTGATACTTGACGAACAATAATATAGCACTAACTCATGTATTTCAAATTTGAAGGTTGATTCCTTTTTGTAGAATGTGACCGGATTAAAAATTGTAGTGGATAAGTACAGTACTAACCACAATGTTAAGTACAATAGCCAAGTCTGGTCAATTTGTGTACAAACAATTATTCTTACAGTGACAGAGTGTGGTTCCTTTATTTTTTCCTTGATATAGAACATTGTCACGAAATCAGTGGTCGTTGTGTCGTGTAAAGGTAATTAATTGAGCCATAAATAATTAAATTAGTATCAATTTATACCTGGCACACATGAGAGATTTAAACGCTTCATGCCAACTGCAGGACGTACGTTCCCCCGGACAAAGGTTCGTATTCAAAATGCTTTCTACACAGTCCCCTCTACAAACCCTAGAAGTTTCTAACGGGAATTTCAGAACATACTAGGCCTATAGCACTGAGGAAATGATAGAATTATGCGTTTTAATGAATCGTACATAAAAACACCAATACTTATCAACATATTTCAATAATATAAATTTAACTAAGGATAACAAAATCCATAGTCAATTTTTATTTTTGTTGGTATACTACATAAAATGTTTACCTCTTGAAATAGATATTCTTTCGTGACACTGGAAATGGAACAGAAATAATATGTTTATTTTCAATGACGTACTTGTTTTCATGTGAATATTTGTGAACATGAAACCAGCCTCAATGGTTTTGTAGTCAGAACTTCTGACTACAGTTCATGAGGCCCTGGGTTCGATTCCCGCCCAGACTACAGAAATGTTTTCCTTAAAGTGTATTAAAGTTAAGTTTAGATTTAAGGGCTCATCTGATGCTTCGTTATCATTTATCACCATCATACCATCGGGTAACGTAACTTCGTCTTCCAGGCCCCAACCTCAGAAATTTGTTACAATTCTAGAAGAGAATGCCAGAAATTTCGTAAGGCAGCCTGAAGACATTGAACAAAAAATATGTTAGCAATTAATCCAATCTACGCCAAGTAAACCACAATATTGCACATGAATCAATAATTTCAAGTAGATATAAGCCTATAGAATATGATAATCTCTTCGGTCCAGAAGTGGAATTGTGACAAATAAAATTTTATTTTTGCGTATAATGGATTTTTTGAGAGCAAGCCAATAGTAATTCTGAAATCAACATTCGTTATTAGGCTCCAAATTTGGGGGGGGGGGTGTATATGTCAGCCAGAACTGATTTGGAGAGTTATAATTTTAATTCTGTTTTACATAATTTATCAAATGCCAAAATTATTTACATTTTTACTCATCAAGTATATAAATAATTTAAATTTGTACAAAATGGAGGTGCTAATTTAATGTTGGTTTAATGTTTATCATTTATGATACAGTAGATTTTTATTTTTATTTATATAATGCTGCCACATCTTTGGATGTGATTATATCTCGTTTGGTCTAATTCTTTTAAGATTATGAATTCGGCGTAATATTAATTGTAAAAAATAAAATAAAAATATGAACATGAAGCAGAGAAATTTAACGTTAAGATAAAACATTTCACGGCTATCACGAGTTATTTACAGCATGAGAAAAATATCTCACGTATCAAATAGGATAAAAGGGAATGAAAAGATTAAACATATATATATATATATATATATATATATATATATATATCCATAGTCATTCTACCCGAGGGCAGGTCTTTCACTGCAACCATAGCATTTTCATGCTATGCTTTGCAGCTTTACTGCGGAATTATAGATGTGGTAGCTTCCCGTTGCTTTCTACACCGGTGAAGGATGATGATGATAATGATTTTTGGGGACTGTTGAGCCCTAAGCTTCCTGACATTTGTCTTACAGGTGAGGAAAAACCCCGAAGAAAACCTCACCCAGGAGCCTGTCCCGACCGGGAATCGAACTCGGGCCCGCTGCGTGACAAGGCAGCACGCTACCTCGAGACCGCAGCGGTGGATATATATATATATATATATATATATATACACACACATACATGAATACTATAAAATGTTGTGGAGGAAGTATATGACAATATATAAATATGTAATATATAAATATATAAGCGCGAAACAGAGCTTTATAATACATGAGGAATTCTCCGGATTGCCAAGGTAGATTGGGGTAGACTTGATGCCATTAATTTTTGGGCAGATTCTATGCCACCGCCCCACTTACATAAATTCTGTTCGAATCCCATAGTGGTAAAAGTTTATGAAATCATTTAAACCTTCTGGCTACATCATGGCCCTGAAGTCGGTTCAGCCTCTAACAGAAATGAGTACCCGACACTTGTTCTGGAGTAAAGGAGGCTGTTACGCGGGGCTGACAACCGGGCTGACATAAAGTGCCGATTATCTAAAAAGATGGTAGTCTTAACCGCTTACTACCTCAAGGTTATCCTAAGCTCTATAATGGAATTACTTTACTTTAAACAGAAAAAGAATAAGAACATTTTTAGTTTCATTCTGTATATGAAAGAAAATTAAACTTTAAAGATGTGTTTAAACCTCTACTGGTCTTTTAGCCATATGTATCTAAGCAAATACCCAGACATATATATTCAACTTGTAAATTCAAACACCTAAGTAAACACACAAAAAATAGAAACAACGTAAAAATACAAGGAATTTTAATGGCATGTGTGTATAGAAACATTTATTACTTACACGATAGATAAAAGAACTAGCAATATATATATATCTAAAATTAAGTAATTAATTATATGACAATACTGAAAGGCGTTAGGAATATCCGACAAAATGCATAATAGGAATATCACAAACGCGATGTTAAATATTTGGTCACAACCTATTTTTAAGAAATATAAGTTAAAAATGAAACGTAATATAATGACTAAAAAGGCTTATAACAGTCTTTAGTCTTGGTTCCACTTATAAATAGTTGAATAATAATAATAATAATAATAATAATAATAATAATAAAAAGTGATCCCACAACAGGCCCGGAGGCCCTTGGGGTAGTAGGAGGTTAAGGCTCCCACTTTTTCTAGACAATCGGCACTTGATGTCAGCCGGGTTGTCAGGCCTGCGTGACGGCCGCCTTTACCCCCAGAACAAGCGTCTGGTACTCATTTACGTTAGAGGCTGAGTCGACCCCAGGGCCATAGTGCCGCCAGAGGGTTTGGGTCAGTTTAAAAATCCTGACCCCAACGGGACTTGAACCCTCGACCCTCCGGCTTGTAGCTCAGTGCCTTAACCACTACGCTACGGCGTGCCCCTAATAATAATAATAATAATAATAATAATAATAATAATAATAATAATAATAATAATAATAATAATGAATAGAGTTATATATATATATATATATATATATATATATATATATATATATATATATATATATAATAGCCTACTATATGGTATGCAATTTGAACTTCTAGTACAAAAAAAAAATATTTTCTCTAACTATATCTACATATATTTCGTTTGTATACATGGAATGAGGTGTACAAAGAAATTAAACATGGGCTCAATTCAGGAAATGCGTGCTATTATGCATTACAGAGACTCTTGACGTCCCAACTCCTTTCAAAAAACGTTAAACTGAAAATAACTTATATAAAACTATTATTCTACCATTTATATTATATGGATGCGAAACATGGACTCTTACTTTAAAGGAGGAAAAGAGATACGAGTATTTGAGAATAAAGTTCTTAGGAAAATGTTTGAACCAAAGAGAGATGAACAGACAGGTGAATGGAGAAGATTACACAACAGTGAACTAGTAGGTATTTATAGGAAGCCATATATAATAAGAACAGTTAAGTCTCATAGACTTCGATGGGCAAGACATCTGGCACGAATGGGGAATGAAATACGTGCATGGAAGCTTCTTGTAGGAAAACCAGAGAGAAAACGCCCAGTTGGTAGACCAAAAATGAGGTGGGAGAATAACATTGACTATGATTTGAGGGAAGTAGATTATACAGGGAATGATAGGAAAACTTTAGCTCATGATAGGGATTTGTCCGCGCGGCAAAGAACCTACGGGTTCGATAGTGCCAGTGAGTTAGAGTTGTTATACCTACAGAGTATATAATATCTAATATGTTATAAGGTAAATTAATAACTCATTTTTCAATTAGGTTATAGTACACCAATATTATTATTGATAGTACAAATTTTACAAATGTCTAATATGATGCAAATATTTGGTTCTCGTATCTTTATATTTTTATATATGGATGCAGATGTATGTGGGTGTATAAATACGGCAAGAGTATCTACTATAAGAAACTAGCTATCACTTAAGAACTTTACCCTTATGATAGAGGAAGAAATATGCTGTACTTTGACATGTTAATCTACAAAATAAAATTCACTAAAATATGACTTATGTGCTTTACCCTAATGCCACAGTTTATATGACCATAGTTAGGGGTAGTTGTTTTGTTATTTCAATCAAACTGTTTGGGGGGAAGAAACCTCTAGGGGATGAGAATGGATGACGTAAAAGTAATCGAAAATAAGCTAGAGCCATTTTTCGTGGTCGCTGAAATGAATAGTGGCACCCTCGATGAAATTTAAATCCAAGTTCAGTTTCTATTGGCATACGAATAAGAGAGAATAAAAACAAAATATCGAAATGACCGAGGTTAGTATAGAATCAATAGTTACAAGCGTTGCTAAGTTGACTGTGACAAGAATGTAGAAATAAATAAACCCCGGGAAACGCCTAATAAAACTGGTCAACATGATTTTTGTCTCAGGAGTACCAATAGTTGTACTTAATGCAGTTTTTTATCGTGTTTTCAAATATCTATTGGGAATTTCTCCATCACCCACAATTTTTTTTATTTCAATTTCAATTAATGGATTTAAATAATTATTTCTTTAATAAACCCCGATTTCTTCCCGCAAAATCTTGGCGCAGTGAACGATGAGCACGGGGAACACTTCCATCAGGAGATTTCAGCTATGGAAAATATATATCAAGGCAAATGGATTCCTAATATGCTAGCAGATTATTGTTGGGCCATCAAGAAGGATGCTCCACAGGCGAAATACTCGTATAACAGAAAATCGTCATTTCTTACTTTCTAGGTGAGTCCGAATGTTCGAATATTGTGTAGTTACGAATGTAGAAAATATTAAAGTGTTTGAAATTATAAATTCCTGTCTCTCGGAAACCTTGCGCGATGGAGAAAACCCGATATCATATTTGAATTCAGGAAAAAAAATACTATCAGAATCACATATTTTTCTTTCTGAGAAAAAAAAACTTTCTTTTTTGTTGCTCAGTGAAATCGGATAGTAGACTAACATTAAAAATAATGAAATTCCACATAGCAAATAAATGTTACCTGCAAGAAACGAAATTCCTCTCAATATATTCGTAAAAGTTCATTTGTAATTCTTGCAACGGAAATAAATAATTAAATTGTTGGATTATTAATTCTATCTATTACATAAAGAAGTCGCAATAAAATCTATTTTTTTTTTGTGGTTTTAAAACCTTTCTGAAGTTTGAACTTAGTAATATGTTTTTGCAGGTGAATGGAGAGCGGAATCCTAGCGAGGTTTATAAGGACTTCAGATCTATGGTACTCCAGATGCTTGGAGTGCATGAACAGAACAATGAGGGACAAACTACCACAACTACTACTACTACCACTACTGCCGCCAATATCGCTGTAGCACCTGTCTTGGTCGAGAAAATACCAGAACCTACTCCAGTACCTTATAAAGCACCTGCCAAGGGCTTCCCACCTGTAATATGGGTCATAGGTAAAGTTCCATTAAACAGAAATTATTGTTGATGTGACATATAAGATATTTAATATATTATATTGGACGAGTCCACCGCTGTGGTCTCGGGGTAGCGTGCTGCCTTGTCACGCAGCGGGCCCGGGTTCGATCCCCAGTCGGGGCAGTTTTTTCTGGGTGAGGTTTTTATCGGTGGTTTTTCCTCACCTGTAAGGTCTATAATAGACTATGGCACATATGTTGATTATGATAAATCTTTATTAAATTATATTCATTGTAGGCAAAGATGATCGCATCATCGGTACAGCGAATAATGTGTATTTCATACAATACATTTCATAACATGTTTGTCCTTAATGCTTTTCACTATTTCATTCAAGAAACCATTAATAACCGAATGAATCTTCTTCTTTCTTAGCACTACATCCTTTCAGTTTGAATTTGGATTCCTTTAAGACAAATGCCCATTCTTGTCTATCCAATGCCTTCCTTCTCCATCTCTTAACTCCCATCAATTTCAAGTCCTCTTCCACACCATCTATCCAACGTAACTTCGGTCTTCCTCTTTTTCTCTTTCCTTCTGATTTTCAACTCATTGAATCGCCTGTTCTTATGCTTTCTTTACTGTATTTACATACTTGTATCTAAATGATGTAAACTTCATATTCGTGTTAAACATTGCTAGATTTAAATCTGAAATCTGTTCACAGGCGGCCCTGGGAGCAACAAGTCTGCACTGTGTCAAAAGGCGGTGAGACAAGCACCGGGATGGGTTCATTTTAGTATTGGCAGGTTACTTCGTGCAACAGCCGAGACTACGGACCCTCGTCAGGGTAACGAATCTCATCTCATCAGACAAGCCATTTCATCTGGTGAAATGGCTCAGCAGGTATCGTAATTTCATTCAATACGTACCCTTAAAATTCTTAACTTAAAAAAAATCAAAATTCTTAATCATTCAAACAAACTAAGTGTTCCGTCATAAATTTAGTCTCCCTCCTGTAAAAGAATGTCCTAAATAATAAGATTCATCTAATATCTTATCTGTATTAAACAGGGTTAGTTTCAGCATTCGACGTATGTCAAATACAGAAAATTTCATTCCATGGCTGTACAGAGTATTTGTCTAAATAAACCTCGACGCACGCTACTAACTTAAATTTTAACCATTTTGAAGCGCTCTGAAACACAGGCCTGACACTCACAAACTAAGCACTAAAACGAGTTTTGATAAGAACGACAGGTACTTTCTTGATTTATTTTTTCTGATTTAAATAAAAAAATAGGGTCATTTTAATACCTAAAAGTTTTATGATTATTGTAAAACAACCCTTTAGAGGGGGAAAAATGTGAAAAACTATATAATTTAACAAAAACATTATTATAGTATTGAAACCAGTACAAGAAAGACATTTTTGACTGCCTCAAAATCGCAATTATAAAAAATAATTGGGGATGGGATTCTATGCCACATACCACCAACATAAATTCAAATAAAAATGGAAAAACACAATTAATTGTTGCAGTATGTGAATAATTACCTAAGAGAAATATATGTGTTGATTTTTCCCAAAAAAAATATATATATATATATATATATATATATATATATATATATATATATATATATATATATATTAAAAATGCCTTAATATAAATTGAGAAGTTGAGCTCAAAGTAACCTAAAATTACCATATTTGCAATGTAAAATGTGAATAGTTATTGCACAAATAGTGCAGCCAACTTATCTAAAAAAAACTAGCTAACAAACAAGCGAACGCTAAACTAGTATACTAACTTACCCATTTTCTCACATCAACTGCCCTCTAATGTATGTGGATTCTTGGCATAGAATCCCCTAATATCTGAACATACACGTTGGCAATTGGCTCTGCGGAAACACGTGTTATCACATTGGCCAATACGACGCTAAAAATCACTTGTTCTCCGATCGAATATTCACTGGTGGCAGGATGGCATATAATAGCCTAAGGAGTTAATATAAATGCTGAAAATGTAATTTGTAATGTCAATGTCTAAATTATCAAGTGATACCATAATCCAATGCAACATATAGGAATAGTATCCTCAAATAATATTGAGTTATTTTGTAATTTGTAAAAAGTCTGATTTTTTCAACTTACCTTTCAGACATACGTTCTACAACTAGTGGAATCTCAGATGACAACGAACATGAGTGCACAAGGTATTCTGATGGACGGCTTTCCTCGGGATATGAATCAGGTCTACGAATTCGAAAATAAGGTAATATCTGGAACAAAACATGATATAAATTAATGTCTTGTTGAGTTTATTTCCATCCGTTGTCTCGGGGTAGCGTCGCTGCCTCGTACGCAGCGGGCCAGGCTAATACAACTAAAGATATCATCTTCCTGCTTTACACGCTGACGCGCTAATATAATTCTGCTAATCAGGCAATCCAGGAGCAGACCGAAAATTTTCTCTAATTGAAATCCCCGTAAACCCTCATACGATGACAGAGAACTTCTATTCACATTATAACAGGGTTGCTTCCATTAAGACATGGTAATGGGATTGATTTCGTGTCATATAAGCTATTTACGAACACAATAATAAAATAATTAATCTACTTAGGTAAATTTGTTCGTATCCAATATTTAATACAACTAAAAATAAAAAGAAATCTGCCTGATTCGGCATTTGAACCCAATATATCTTAACTTTACGCGCTGACGCAACTAACCAATTGTGCTATTCATGCAATCTAGGACTAGACACAAATATTTCCCTGTTATAAATCCCTGTGATCCCAGGTAGTAAATTTATATTCACATTACACTAAGAAAGCATTATTATGGAGTTTACTCCATGCACATCAGCTAATTACAAACACAATACAGAATGCCTCTAAAGTCACTATCCATTTCCATTTAAAACGCTACTACTTTTTTTCTTTGCATAAGCTGTTAGCTTAGTGCAAGATAGTTAGAACGGAAGAACGTGCTGCCATGTTTGTGCACGAGCACGCGGATTGTCATATGAAGACGCCAGAGCTGAATTTACCCATAAATTCCGTAAACCAGCCCCAACCAAGACACACATTCATCTGCTTGTAAACAAATTTATGCGAATCGGCAGTGTGTGTGATGACTGATGAGGCGCGTCATGAACGACCACGCGTATCAGCAGAAACAGCGCAGCAAGGTTCAAATTGCCAGTGATAGTCCGAATGCATCAACTCGATGCCTCAGTAGGGAGTTAAATGCCCGTCGCAATACAGTGTGGAAAATTCTACGTTTCAATTTACGAAAATGTTCTTACCACGTCAGCTTGATTTACGGAATAGTATCACAGGAGCAGCAGACTTCTTTGCGGTTTAAATGTTAACGCCAACATTTCGTTTCACAGCTGAAAGATGGAGTATGTGTTTTCACATAGATGGCGGCCATATAAAATGCATTGATTTTTCAATCATTGCTTTCCTTCGTTGAAATGACAGTGACTTTAGAGATACCCTGAATTGAAATGAATCTACTCGGATCAGGATATTATTATTTTTCCCCCTGTTGACAGTAGTAACTATTGCAGGCGAAAAGCTTGCCTGAGTAGATTAATTTAAATATTTCATTTCATAAGGATGTAAGGAAAAGAAAAAAAACTTTGGTGAATAGTTACTTCTAGTTTAAAGTAAAACCTTAACACTCCATTCGGGTCCTACGTAATGCCAAGTCGAAGGATGAGATAATATTATGAATCCCTTATTATTGAAAGTGTCCACCGCTGTGGTCTCGAGGTAGCGTGCTGCTTTGTCACGCAGCGGCCCCGGGTTCGATCCCCGGTCGGGGCAGTTTTTCTGGGTGAGGTTTTTATCGGGGTTTTTTCCTCATGTGTAAGACAAATGTTAGGAAAACTTTAAGGCCCAAACGGTCCCCGAAATCATATGGCCATCATCATCCTTCCCATTATCATCACCATCACCGTTCACCGGTGTGGGAAGCTACCACACCTACAATTCCCTAGTAAAGCTGCAAGCGTAGCATCAAAATGCTATGATTGCAGTGAAGGACCTGCCTTCGGGCAGAATTACTATGGATGGATTATTGAAAGTCTGTGGTGATGGATGCCGACTAACCGGGTCGGTCGCAACCATCCCAGGGACAGATGAAATTAAACTAAATGGGTGACATGAATATGAATAAATGGTGGAATGGCGTTTTTTGGCAGGGAAAAACGGTAGAATCCCGAGAAAAACCTGTCATGGCTCCGATTCGTCCACCACACACACCACAAGGAGTGATCGAGACGCTAACTTGGGACCCAGGGACGGGAGGCGAGAGACTAACAACGTGTGACAAGTTTATTTAAAAATAATATGCGTTCTTCAATACTCGTTTTTTTATTTAGCAGTGCACTGAAATAATATGCAAAAGCTCTTATTTTAAGGAAGGTAAGGAGATTACGAGTATTTGAGAATAAGGTTCTTAGCAAAATTTTTGGACCAAAGAGAGATGAACAGACGTGAATGGAGAACACTACAAAAACAGTGAGCTACATCATCGTTATGGGAAACCAGATAAAATAAGAATAGTTAAGTGTCGTAGACTGCGATGGGCAGGACATGTGGCACGAATTGGGGAATAAAAGAGATGCATGGAAATTTCTTGTAGGAAAACCAGTGGGAAAACGCTCAGTTGATAGAGCAAGAATGAGGTGGGAGAATACCATTAACCATGATTTGAGGGAAGTAGATTATACAGGGGATGATTGGAAAACATCTCAGGAAAGTGATGTATGGAGAGCTTATATACGCGCGGCCATGAACCGACGCGTTCGATAGAGTGAGTGAGTTAGTTAGTTTACTATAAAGTATAGTTGTATACTATATTTATAAATTTTATTTAGAAGTTATATAAATTTCTGTTAAGGGAAACATGGGCTTACAAGATACAAGAAGATATATACAGGCAAAGACCTAATCCGTAAAGGATGATTATCAACTTTTAAGATTCATGATGTGTTCCGTTGAGGTTGAATCCTGCCGATGATGGGACAAGGCCCGAAAGCGCTACAGTTAAATGATTAATTAAGTTGAGGAGACGGACCTTTCAGGTGAATATTCTATAATTTTATATTAAGGATGATTATGCTGAAAAAATATATTTTAATAAACTGTTTTTATTTTATACTGCATTTTTATTATATAGTACAGTTTTCTCAAATATATTTTTCTTGGTAATTTTATTATTTTGATGGAAGCAAAAATTAAAAAATCGTCCTGAAGTAATTGAATGTCGGGAATATTAATTCATCCGGACTCATTTGGTGACAGTGTTGTTCATAAATGTAGGAAATATAGACTTAACTCTTGAAAATGGGTATTACCATCAATTAAAAAACCTCTAATAACAGGTCGAAGTTATATAACGTCACGCTATGTTTACTTGGTGTCAATCGTGCTTCGTTCTCTTCTATGACGTCAGAAAGACTAATGGTATTACTCCATGATGTGACAGTGAAATTATCAGATCTCAAGTTAACATACAGTGTTCCGAAAAAATCAAAATGGTTATTCCCAAGGTTTTCGTGCGTACTTGCTCCACATTACCTGTGCATGAATTATCAGGTCAATTATACATATAGAGTGATTAGAAGGTTTTCACGAAAATTTAGTTGTATGTAAAATAGAATAAAAGAATGTGAACGTCCTACTATAGCGCCCTCATATTTGAACTGAAACTTGACTTATTTGAAACCGGGTTTACAATTTTAGCTTGCCATGCTAAAACAGACGCAGGTTCCGTCTCTAATGCCAAATTAGAACGTTAAGTCTGCGTATGTCTGTCTAAATAACTATAACACGAATGAAATGAAAGTTCACGAATGTAAATATTATCGAAATAATTGTATAGGCCTACCGTTTATTACTTAGGTTACCATTTACTTCAGATATTATAAAAAAATAACTTCTTCCGCAGTCAAAATTATGTTACATATCGCCTAAACAAACACGGCATTGAACCTTTGTAGGAAAAAATCACTATGAGATTTAATTTAAGATTAAATTAAAATGCTTCATACCTCATACAGCTAAATAGGGTAATTATAACCAATAAAAATGAAACAAATTAAGAAGAAAACGAATCAGGAATTTATCAGATAAATGCAGGGATTATGACAAAATTTGCATAGGAAAAACAAAAAGAAATTTGAAAACAAGGGTGAAAGAACATCTTAGAAATGTCAAAAATGGTGAAGTGGAAAAGTCAGCAGCAGCTGCTCATGCTTGGTCCGAAAAACATCTGATCGAATCAAAAGCCAGTCTAATTAAACAAATAGAAAAACAAAAAGGACTCACGGTTTGAGAAAAAAAAACACGTTCAAAAAAAAAAAAAGAAAGAAAAACTTATGAACTTCGAAATTCCCGCGGGTTCTGACTGGATCCGGAGATTTATCGGTCCACCAACTGAGGGAAGAAGTAGTTCTTCTGATCGATATAACAGTACTTGAAGATGAAGTCACCAAGGTTTTGAAACCGCGGTCTACGTAGAAGACTGGATATGAGGTGAGGTATGAAGCATTTCAATTTAATCTTAAATACGGCATTATCTTTAATTCCGCTTCGGCAATAGACTCTGTTGCCCCTTTTGTTTTCTATCCTGATTATGATGGCGATGATTGTACAATATTTCAGTAGCATAATCACACTGTCCATATTTCTGACGAATTCCATTTTTTTTCCGGATAAACCATATAACATGCTGAGAGAATGACTTCACATTAGACCTAATCATATCTGAAAATTATAGAGAAAATAAGGACGAAGATCATAAAAACTGCGAGAAATTTAATGCATAGCTCCCTACGGCAGTCAACCTCACTGGATACCCTTTGGGGAAAAAATTAAGATGATTGAAACAGTGTATTTTATCGTCAATTTCTTAGAAGACTGATAGAATGACAACCACGAAGAATGAAGGCGGTTATAGAGGTAGAAGATTTTTTTTTCTCCTTATAGAACAATTTTATTTAGCTCGATTACATACAAGGGAAATTATTTTTACTTTGTATGTAATTTATCCTCCAACCATAATTTAACTCATTATCAGGTAGGATATCACATCACTCCACATGTATAGTATAGTCATATTATCTCCACCTCTAACGTATGGAATTCTTCACCACATGAAATCATGGACTGCCGGACGTTAGAATCATGTAAAAATAAATCTACGCTTATATTTTGATTTACATTGGTTTAACTTTGCCTTAACCCTTCATACATATATAATGTGCATGCATCAATTGGCGATTCGTGCACAATTAAATTATTAATACTAATATTACTATTATATTATTATTATTATTATTATTATTATTATTATTATTATTATTATTATTTAGTGTATTAAAAGAAGTCATTTCTGTATGTTTTATATCGTCTTAATATTTTCATATTTTATAATTATTTTATATATATATATATATATATATATATATAATATAATACAAATATTTACCTTTCTTTTATATATTTTTTTTTCTGGAGAGGCTATTTGTCACAGCTAACCAAATTCCTCATGATAATGAATAGGCATCGCGTCGGTACCTTATAGCCTACTGGTTAACATTCTATTTAAAACAATTATTTTAAATAACAATAACAAATCATCGAACTTCCCCAGCTAATAAATTAATGCATGTGTGAATTTAAAATCTCTGGAATCGAAAAAGTCGGGCGAGGCTGTGTCGGGGAGCTCGTCCGTTGGTTTACCGTGAAACGTCTGTCCGCCAGTCGCATTTAGCATATTAAATAGCTACAGACCAGGTTCCACAACAAATGTATTATATTATATTATGTTATGTTATGTTATGTTATGTTATGTTATGTTTATGTTATGTTATGTTTAGTTATGTTATGTTATGTTCTGTTATGTTATGTTATTTTATATTATATTTAATATTTATTATAATTATATTAAATATTTATATTATATTATACTTATATTATATTATATTATATTATATTATATTATATTATATTATATTATATTATATTATATTATATTATATTATATTATATTATATTATATTATATTATATTATATTATATTATATTATATTATATTATATTATATTATATTATATTATATTATATTATATTATATTACATTATATTATATTATATATAAATTATATATATATATATTTATATAATTTAATTGCAGTAAGAAGTGACGTAAACTATCACAATGGCAGGAAATTCATACAGGAGTGAGACAAGGATGCCCTCTATCGCCAATTTATTTATCATACATATGAATCAGATAGAGAATGGAGAGAACAACGTCACGGACATAAACAATTGAATAGAAATATGAAATTAGATACGTTAATTTTCGCAGATGACGTAGCATTAGTGGCACAATCAGAGGACGAATTACAATATTCAGTATATAATTTTAACAAAATACCAATCAAACATAACATGAAAATCAATACAGAGAAAACAAATTTAATGGCTTTTCATAAGTAATGCCACGAGTGATTTCCAAATTATCGATAAATTCACGACTCACGAAGTGAGGAGTGAATTTATCTAGAGAATTTGGAAATCAAGAGTGGCATTTGTTAGGACTATTTAACGAATAAAATAAAGCTGTTTACTCACAAATCATTATTTAACTACAGTTATTTAAAAATATTTTTATATTTAAAGTAAACGGTGATGTTTGAAAACTAATGAGAAACGATAGGTAGCCTACGCTTCTACTGCTTCTTTTGTTTATCACTGCAACCAGATCATACTATTTATTGCCAAAGGAACGCAATATTGTAAGAATGCTCTCTAGTGGAGAAAAAATGAAACACATCAATCTGTATATTAATTCATTTTTGATGTCGTATACATTTAAGAAAGTGCAAACAGTGGTTTCTTTTTTTGGTGGTATAATCAATTGCTACAAATGTTGACATGTAAGCACTATTATATACAATCTGGTAGCCGTATTTGTTATAGGCTCAGTCACTGCAAAATAACGGTCAGACCTGTTCAGAATATTAAAAAGGAGGAGCTTTGCTTAATATATGATAATCCTAACGTTGATAATTATTTCGTGAAACACGTCTCTGATTGGTTGTAATACAGAAATCATTGAAACGTGATTGGTCATTGACTCCCATTTGGGGCATGAGTTAAATAGTCAAGGAAAATACCCTGTACTTAGTAAAATTTGTATCGATTCAAAAATATTGGAAAGAGTAAATTTATTTACCTTCTTCGGATACATAGTAGCATATTTGGATGAAGTAAACATAGCATATCAAATTATTAATTTTAATAAAACCATGGGAATAATAAATTCAGTAATGAAATCTTCGCTAGTCCAGAGAGATACCAGAGTACGGTTATACAAAACCTTAGCAAGAACTGTACTTTGCTAAGGCAGTGAAGCATGGACTTTGAGGAAAGAAAAAGAGAGCAGGATAACTTCCAGTGTAAAGAGATTTATGAGATATACAGCAGGATATACAAAATGGGATCACAAACCCAATGATATCTTGAAGGAACTACATTTAGAACCGGTCATTGAATGCGTACAAGATGCCAGAACAACTAGATGAATAATTTGCGATGAATGAGTTTAGATAGAGTTCGCAAGGCCATGCTTCGTTATTGTCCAACAGGGAAGAGATCTCTGGGACGTCCAAGGAAACGCTGGATACAAAATTCTTCAGTGAGATCGTAACAGGCCTATAGGCCTAAGACTTGGTTCGATGAAGAAGAAGAAGAAGAAGAAGAAAAAAAAAGAAATAAAATTAAAGCGAGACATTGACGGCGTACCAATTTTTTTTCGAATACTGTTTTGAAACGTTCGTCCGTTGCACGCCAATGGCCCTCTATCGCCTCATTTCGGCATATCCGTCAGCTCGCAGACGTCTTCGAAAAATATATGGGTGGCACTTTATTTGCTATGTCAATTTGTTCAGGTACACCAGCGGTATACGTGCTCGCTGTCGTTCACTGAGCTCGCTGTGTGAGTATTTCAACGCTCCCGAAATAATTTTGCTCACTCGATCGGACATTGGAATATGGCCAATGCCTTCGTCTTTCCAACGATATGGGCAATCTAAATATCCGGCTGACTCTTGCAGTAGTTAAGGCCGACATATCGATTTTTTACAGTTTCTTACACGCATACTTTACGTTTTTTACATAGAAATTTTGTCCAAAATAGACTTGTTATTATTTAAATCGATAGATCTCGACAAATTTTATACACAAGCACATACACCACCGCGCTACCATGACTGAGTTGAAAATTAAAATAAAAGGAAAGAAGCGAGATCCCCGGTTTTGCGCTCTCTCCGCCAAACCGCTCGACCTCGTCGTATCAGCGAGATGACATTTGCTAAAAAAAACATAGACTTACTTTTATGAGACTAATAGCTAGAGCGTTAATAGGGCAAGACGATATAAACGTTTTCCTTACGATACATATTTCTGTTTTCATGCCGTATGTTTCGGTGTGATATTAAAGACGTATCACGAAAAAGCCTTCTGAATGAGGATTTATGTCTCTCTAATTTTCTGCGTCTAAAAGTATACTTCAAATAATTTCAACATTGATGGTGTATTGTACAGTAATAAAATTCTAAAAGCGCAAATCAAAAATAATTTGAGCATTAGGTATAATGTATGCATTCGGACAAGAGAACTGTCAACGAATGCTGTCCCTTTACATTTTTAGTATTCTCTCCTCTCTTTCTCCACGTAAACATTGTAAATGTCCAAAACTTATACGGGATAAAGTCAAGGATATAATAAATAAATTATTTATGCAGAATTAATTACGGTATTTTGTATTTTGCTTCTTATATATTTTACATCGATCCAATTGAGGACAATCAAATCTATACTAGAAAATTCCACTGAATGATACAATAATCTTGGAGAATATGTAAACTCTTATAATAATGATACCAGGAAAATAGTAGACCTATCATATTTTCGAGGAATCAAACAAGAGCTTTGTCATCACTTTACCCTTACATTATTAAAAAATAATCGATTTATTACTAATTATTTTTCCATGTGATTTCGTTCTTTCTCTCACTTTCTTTTTCTCTCTCTCGCTCTCTTTCTTTGATTTTTTTTTCTGTTTATGGTCAACATTTCTCTAAATAATGTATATCAAATGCTACTTCAGCCTACTTTTTATAGAATAAAATTAAATTCCTGAAATATGTTAATTTTTTTTTGTAATGGACACTCCTTATGTCGACCTAAACACTTCAATGATAATGCGCACTGATGAAATCGATGATCGCGAGTTTACACACGAACTAGGTATGTGGGTTTTAATTCAGAAAACAACAAAAAATATCATTCGTCCTCGAGTTTGAGTTTTTAGCCAAAATTATAAGCTCATATACAGAAGGATGGATGGGCAAACTTAATTTTGTCAATGAATATAATAAATATAGGTTACAGCTACAAAATTTACAAAACAATACTTCTCTTACATGATGCTTTCAAAACAAATAATTATAAAATTCTTTCAAATTCACTTCCACCCAATGCCTGCATGTAGACCTAACTTAAATTTTTTAATTGGCTAATTCTCATAGACCTTTCCTATTCTGAATTTTCAATAAATTATAAGAATTTCAATTAATGTCTACAAAATGCTATCTCATTTTCATCTATAATAGAACTTTTTTTTTAATTATTACATATATTTGAGGTAACTTTTTTATCACTCGCCTCATAATTTTCTTTTTTAAACTAGTTTCGGAACTTTACACTTCAGTTCCATCTTCAGTAATTTCGTGACCGTTTTCTGGAGTTTTGGAGAGAACACCAGAGAGAAAGAACATCTCAGGAACGTCAAGAAAGGGAAGTAGAAAAATCTGCCCATGCATGGCCCGAAAAATCATCTTATCGAAAAGAAGGTCAAATTATTAAAACAAATATAAAAACCAAAAGAACTCACTGTTTGGGAAAAAATCTACATTCAATAAAAAACGAAAATGAGAAATTAATGAACTTTGAAATTCCCGGGGAAAATGACCTGATTTCGAGGTTTTTCAGTCTACCAACATAGGGAGCGAAAGGTGGCTCTTCAAGACAACAGAACAATGATCACGAAATTACTGAAGATGGAACTGAAGTGTAATCAGAACTACTTTAAAATAAAAAAAGAAGAAGATTATGAGGTGATTGATAACATTTTTTACCTAAATAAGTATACCTCATAGTGTGGATTCCTAAAAAAGGTAACTTAAAATAGATATATTGTTCCAGAATGTACACATAAGCTGAATAACATAATAAATAAATACCATAAATAAATTCATATACACAGATTCCTTTAAAAAAACACTACCACTTGTGCCAAAGTAGGGAAATAAAAAATCCATAAAATAATGAATCAACTGTCTATAGAATTTTTCATTGATGAGCCACTAACATTTATTATGTCTACTTGATAAAAATTAACATCATCATCATTCGGTATCATGGCAGCTGCCGCCGTCTTCCGGAAACCAAACGCCATTCCTCTCTGTCCATCCATTGATCTTCCTCCAATCCTCTGATATTCATAGCTGCTTGTACCCCTTCTATCCAAGTTTTCATCGGTCTTCCTCTCTTCCTCCTTTCTATTGGGATCCATTCCATAACAATTTTAGGCAATCTTTGCTCTGGCATTTTTTTGACATGGCCATACCACTGTAATCTTTTCTTTTCTATAATGTCTATGATGTCCGGCTCCTCTTGTACACCAATAATTTCCCTTATTTCTTTATTTCGTATTCTATCCATTCTAGATTTTCCAGCTGATCTTCTTAAAACCTCAATTTCTGTACTTAAAATTCTTTTCATTTCCCTGGTAGGAATTTGCCAGACTTCAGCACCATATGTTAAAATGCTCTGAATTATGGTTTGATATATATATATATATATATATATAATTTTCTATTTTTTTGTAATATTTTTGCTCCACCAAACAAAAATTAACAATAGAATAAGTAACATTGTAATAATTTGAGGATATTCTGTAATTTAAACAAAGTACGTATAACTGACCACATTCTTCATTTGATTAATGTTTCAGTTCAAACAACAACCTATAGTGATTCTCCTAGATTGCTCAAAACTGCAGTTGGGTAGAGGCCGGCTTGACGACAGTGTGGCTGCTTTCAGACGCCGATTAGAATTGTTTCGAGAACTTTCACTGCCTATGTTGAAAACGTTGGACAATGAAAATCGTCTCACGATAGTAGATGGAGATACAGACACGCCAGCTGTTCAAGAAGACTTCAATCGTGTTGTTCTTCAGCAAATAGAACATCTCAAACGCACAGGTGGAATGATTGTGCCACAACAACCAATATCCAAGACTCAACAGCAGAAAATACCTCCTCAAGTAGCGAATGGAACAAATCCTATTCTCCCAAGAGGGCAGTTCGATGCTACAATTCATGATTTAGAATCGGACGATGGCCGTGAAAGCAACGGAAATTTGCCAAATGGTATGCCGGTAAATACCATCAGTAGACAGGTTGCAGCAGCTGCCATTCATCATGTCGGAAATCAACCGATATCCAATGGTGTTCCTGCGCATTTAAGAGGAGCAATACCTAATGGAGTAGCTGGAGCAACCAGACAAATACCTCCCTTGAATAATGCTTTAGAATACACAAATATCAACCCACCTAATGTTATTGGAGGAAGACCTTCACGAGATACAATCAGAGACATGTATGCAAATGTTGAGAGTTATCCCATGGATCCGCATTTAGGATAACGGAAACGCATATCAGTGTTATTCACAATAAATTATGGATCAATAATTTGAAATCTCAGGATGATTCGCAATTTTGCGAAATTAATCTGTATATCCTGACCAGAGGAATAATTTGTTTAAGAACTAAAAATAGTGGTTTATGTTAACAAATAGTGATGATTCCGTTATTTTAATTGATTGGACATAGGATTCAGTGCAATACGAGTATATGTATGGGTGTTAAGAACTGACCTCTACATTCAGAACATTGTATTAAATTCTGCTAGAAATATTGGTATATGACACTTGTTCGATAAACTACATATTGGCAGTTTCACCAGACTCTTATTTCTAGCTGATGTTAGTCCAACTTGCCAGTCTGAATTATGCTTAAATTTTAGAAGCGTGGAAGCTACATTAAAGAAGAAGTGAGCTAGATTTTACAAAATATTTTTATTTTTTATCAATAATTTTAGTATTTACTAACAGTGATATAACAAACTGCATATTTTGGAATCCCTCGATCTCAAGAACACAGCAGAACTAATAAATGTAACTTTAATGATAAAAGTCAAATTAAATAAAAAGTAAAATTAAATACTTTATGTAGTACGGAAGACTACTGAAACATCCATCCTAGATAAAAATTATAAAGTAGCATAATTTTCAGTTAGAATCAAGTAATGACATCTTAGTATTTCCATAATATTTTATGTTTGTATGTCATATTGCATATTGTAAGTTCGTTCAATATGAAATGGGCAGAAAGTATCTTAAAATATACAAAATAAACCATATAGGCCTACGGAAAATATTCTACACATTCTAGGATTTAATCACTTGATTCGAAATGTAAAATATAATTAGCAATCTGTTTTAGTATCTGAATAACATTTTCTAAAAAATCATAAACGAACAGGAATAATCTAATAGATATATAATTATCAGGCCTCAATCTGAAGCATGGATTAAAAATAAATTAGTTATACTGCTGTGGAGAAAAAGTGCCTTCATTCGCCGTGTTTTTATCGAGTATGATGATGGCATCATTCTAATATGCAATATTGTACTTGTGTATTTCTAGAACCCATAAGATATATTATACTGTGTACGGTATATATTAGAGTTCAAATTATGTTACACTATGTATATATCCGAAAACAAAGTAATAATTGCAATTCAATAAATTCTACACATGAGGCGACTGGAAACAAACGGGGCGAGCAAGTGCAATTTTTGCAGTATTGAGAAAAACAGGTTTAAAATTGAAGTTGTATAAGAAAATTATAGGTAATTCAAAATGGTATGGTAACATTCATACTTTATCTACTCCTAACGCATACAGTTAATATCCTTTTGCCACTAAATAAAATTTTGATTCAAGAATGTAATTATGCACAACACTTTTGCGAAAAATAAATCACTTACACCCCTTTGCTTCTAACTGCCTCATATAAGAAGAACCTAACGGTAAATAGAACAGAATGCATCGAAATAAAAAAGCAGAAACATTCCATTGGAAGAAAAAATAGGTGTATGTTAGAACTGAACTTGCTTTTTTATTGTAGTTATAAAATTTGCTTGAAATTATAGTGAAATTCATACCAAGACCTATCTAATCCATGCAATGAAAAAATCTAATTTTTTATCAAATATAATATCTAGAACAAGCTCTTGTAGCAGGAAAAAAATCCTAACTCTCGAAATTAGTGAAACTACATACGATGAGGAAAATACATGGCTGTGACAATCTACTTCAACTTTAGAAAACTTATAAGTGATAATTTTTTACTAACAAATTAACTTACATTCAGATTTTCTCCTTAAGTTACATTATTAAGCCTAAAGATATCCAATTATGTTGGGAACAGACAGTATAAGACTAGGCCTATATTAAAATACCGTATCTTATTTCTTGAAGCAAAATAAATAGAGTAGTAATGATTTTTTTCAATAAAAATGTTTACCTCATCTCCTACATAATATAAAATATTTAAATTAATATTATTTAGATCAAGCCTACTCAAGTGTACATCTCTGAACAAACTCCTGATTCCTCTTTGAAGGGTAGGTAAAAAGATAGCATGAGAAAAGAGATGGCCTCTCCCAGAATTCAACTTACTTAGCAGGCCTGATTTAGATTATAGCATGTACGAAATGAAACACACTAATTTATGAAAATGTAAGAATGAGTGCCCAGTTGTTAATATGATTTTAATAATTATTTTGTACATATACCATTGTTCTTAATTTACTTTAATTATAATATTTAAACAGGGTGACTTCACAAACAATTATGTCACTTGCAAAAAGTTAATGGTACTTCATTTCTATAAAAAAATGACATCTAACAGTTCCAAAACTATACTAAATGATAGACATTATAACACAAACAGAAGACAATACCTATGTAACAATGCTTCATTTTAACATAGTCTGTTCAGCAAAAAATCTGTTTACTGCATACAGATATTTTAGTTATCCAAAAGGAATCAATCCATCAAGTTAGTGATAACATAATAATACAACACACATACACACCCTCAATATATTTCATACAAAATTATTCACTGTCAATAAAATGTTGGACTGAAAACAAGCAACTCATAAAGTTATATATGAAACTATACCAAATTGATTGTTCTGAAACAGTCATTGAAATTAATAATATCATTTTTTTGTTCTGGCATCCTTTTCAATCCATATTTGAATCTGAATTAATGAATATCAAAATATTTGATAACAGATTATATTTTTACAAAACTGTACAAAACTGGTTAGCCGAAGACTCGTGGTTCCCGCAATTCAAATCCTAAACCACATTTTTAGATTCCATTAAGTCAATTTTGTTATTTCTCATATCAAGAAGGAAAGATTGTTCTCACGAGGCTGAATGAACCAAATTCCAGACCTTATATACACTCTTTCTATGGTAAAGACGGAACTTGAATCCAAGATCCCTGGAATGCCAGTCGGACATGCTAACCATTAAACCAAACAAACAATAAAAAATAATATAATCATATTATATGGGATATGGGAAAACATGTGAAATTTATGGAAAACTTCAGACTATCCTAAACTGGAGCAAATATTGTATTGGTCTAATAATTCACAACGTGCTTATTAATAGTGTGGGAAATAACGATTCACATCTACTTTACTATCAACATCAATGAGCACTTATGGATCATATATCATAAGATCATAACTATTTTTTCAACTCAATCATTTTATATAATTTGGCTTTCGCTGTTAAATTCTTCATCCGATTCAATTTTTGTAGACGTGTTGAATTGGATGACCATTTAATAGTAATTAAAATACATTTGCTTCAACTCTCAACTAATCCCATAAAATTATCAAATCTACGTGATTTAAAATAACCTAAGTACAATTTCGTCTGTTACTTTTTGCCGGTGGAAACAAAGAAAGCAACATGACTATTAATGGATGCTGACTAACAAAGTATGCTCATTTAATGAGTAAGTCTCAATAAAGTTTCTCATAATTCTCAAAAAAAGTATTTATTCAAAAATTCAACTAAAATAATCATTAAAAAAGTTCTTACTTTAAATAAATTACTATTACCAATATTTCCACAGTTTATATTAGTAATGCAGTGCCAAAAAAGTCAATTTTCAACATTATTATACTGTAGATGTTTTCCATTATGAAGTATTATTAACCAAACACGTAAAAGAGAGAAGAGACAATCATAACAGTACGATCTTTAGAAAGAATCAACAACCTGTTTAGGAAGAATAAATCCAGAAAATGTCCAGAGAAATTATAGTCCTTTGCCTATAAATCAGATTACGTACAAATAACATGGAACCATATTACTGTTTGGTCACACTAATGAAAATATTTTGACAAACATTATAAAATTATTCTTTGTTTTCAACTTCAAGTTCAATTAATCTGTAAGATATTAACTCCTATGACAGGGGTTTTCATTTTTTTTTCTTTTAACGGGGCTCCCCTGTCAAAAGTGAAATATGTCAACTAAAAATGCATGTTTCTATAAAATAAATACTATCAATATGGTTAAATAGTTCATTAATGGAAATTTATGTCATTAATACATGTGATCTGCACATTTTAATATGATTAGTCGGTGCCAGTTCAATATAGTAAGGTATTCATGTTAAAAATTAGAAATACAGGCAGAGAGGAAACAATATTAAAAATCGGCATATTTCAAAGTTCAGGAGAGTCAATGTAATGTATGAACTTATTTGGAGTCACACAATTTATTGTATTTGGGCAAATATTTCGAAATGGCAGATGCATTTATTTCTGGAGATTTATTCTTGAACTGTATTTGGACTTGATCACTTCCATTGCGAAAAATCCGGTTTGACAGAGATAGAAAGTTGTAAGAATTACATACATAAGGACTTTATTAAACTAAAAGTAAGATACATACAATGTAATTTACAAATATGGATCACACGGGCAGTAAGCCGTACGTACTGTTGATAGTCCGTTACAATAAGTTGATGTTTGGTGTCACATTTTTAGGGTCTTTTCTCAAATTGCTCGGACATCTTCTGAAAAAAAATCAGTGCCTCCGCAAGGAGCTGCGCCACACAGCATGTAAACATCTCTCCTATGGTATAACTGGATACTATGTTTCATAATATGCTGTTTATGCAGTATTTTAACATGTCATAAATGGCCACATATTTCAGCACAGCTCCTCACCTTATATCTATCCGATGCATGACAAGATAATTCAGGCTCAGATAAAAATCAATGCATCTGTAAGATGCTTCCGAATAGTTTTGAATTTTTCTTATCTTCGTATTATTTTACAACTCCACACAGAATATCAAAAGGGCGGCAGTGGGCGACCATCCTGCTTTTATTAATCCTTGGTAGCCAGTTTAATACTGTGCATATGCAGAGCAAAAAAAATGAAGATACACTATAAAATTTGTATGCGTGTGTGTGTGTATATATATATATATATATATGCCTCTCACGTTTTTATTCAAGATTTTTCTAAGATAATTGGCCTACATTAAAATCTCAACATGCTGCAGATCTACTTCCCCACTACTTTTTTTATAAAAATTCTAACTTGCAAACTTCATAAGCAAAACCCTAACGATTTGGCCACCTAATAAAATTTCTGTACCGCTTCCAGTGATGTGTATACCATATTAAGATGCAATGTTGCTACATTTTACCAATTGTATGTCTCCAATTAAAAAAAAACAACATATTTCGTAGATAGAAAATTGTATAATTCTCCAGAGGGAATATCATGATGGTGTTCTTATCAGCGATTTTTTCAGCCTTAAAAATAGGTATAAGCTATATAAAAGAACTCTATTAACTGTTGACTGCCATTAACTTCAAGTGACAATACTGAATCGAAGAAAGCTGATCTACTAAAGATTCACAGGTTCAAATCCTTTCAAGGTAGTGAATCTTAATTTTATACAAATCTTGAACGCATGAAAAAACATTTCATTGAAATAATATTAAACATTTCAAAACTCGATATAATTATTATCGTTTAAATACATAGTAGGAACTTAAAAACGTTTCTGCCTCCAATGAGCTACCGGTATTAGAACAAACCTGCAATCAGGTTATTTCAACATTTAACATTAGAGGCCCGGAATATATAAAAAAAAAGTGTACTGAGCTAAATAAATGACACAACGCACAATATATTGTTGAAGGGATTTCAAGTGTTTCAAGCATGTTTATTAAGAGTGATAATTGTGTTATGTACGAAACTGCTAGCTGGTTTGGCAGTATTTAATCTATTTTATATAACACAATTAGATTACTTGTAGGTTAGAAATAATTTTCAATTTATGTTCAATTACAATGTAGATCTTAAAAATATAAATAAAGTACAAAATTGATTATCATACACTTATTATTTGTTCCCTTTCTAAAACATTAAAAATGGTAAAGTAGTCCCACTAAAAGCCTTAGAAGGCCCTATGAGTCGTAGGATGTTGAGGCTCCTACCTTCCTAAACTATCGGTATGAAATGTCAGCCGAGCATTCAGATCTGTGTGACGGGTCTTTAGCCCAGAACATATATCTGGTATTCATTTCGGAAAGTCTGAGATGACCACAGAGCTATAGTGCCACCAGAAAGTTTAGGCCAGTTTAAAAAGTGTGATTACATCGTGAATCCAACCCGCAACCTTCCGGCTTATGGCGAATTTTCATAACAATACGCATTTTTCATTTAAAAATGAACGTTGTTTTGGGTTTACCTCGTTTTCCCAAGAAGATTTTTCAATTATTTTCTCTATACTGTACAGTATTTAGATGGATAATCCATATTCGTATGAGAGAAACATATGCATAATAGAAAGTAAAATTCTAAACAATGTGCCCTATCAAACATTAAAAATGTATAGGATAAATCTTAGTATTTTTTATGATTATTTACGTACTTCGTGAAATAAGAATTAACTAGCGGAACTAAGACTAGAAATGTTCGTGTAAATAACACAGTATATTCATTGTATCTGAAAACATAAAAGTAATCACTGGCCAAACTATTGGTTAATTCTCGAGAACACTTCAATCATATGTTTTAAGTTTTATTTTATGAAAAATCTTGAAACGGCGGAAGTAATATTGTGGAAAGAAAACAAGTTAGGTTACGGACCTACACGCAGTTATATCGCACAAATTCGATATCCAAGCGTTAGACAATTAGTGATCAATTTATAACTTTATAAGTTAAATGAATAATAAAAAATGTTTCCTTGGATTAAACATACTCACTTCCTTAAACTAACCATATATATTGATTTGTCGCATTATCTTAAATAATAATTGGTACCAGTAAAATGAATTTGAGGCCTTATCACTGTTATGTGTTTATTATGGTGGAAAGCCACAAAATTAAAATAAAGGATACTATATTATGGAAATTATAGTTGATAATTAGTTATAATCCTCAATGAAGTATAATAATTATTTACGGTATGTAGGACCTACTCATATAATTTGCTACAGAAGAAGGAAAATTATCCACTGTTAATAACATGCTCAAGAAACTCCTCTGCCAACGGATTGGATGACCAAAGTTACTAACAAGTAGATATTTCGTTCACCATTATTGAAATATAAACAAAGATTGCTTAAATTAGTACTGAGGGTAAAATAAATCTAATCCTATGATCAGCTTCCAACCGACGTTGACTGAGATTATGGGAATGCGTCTGAATATCGGTATATTAAGAGGTACGCTTGTAACATGCCAGATGCCTCAAGAGTAGGCATGGAATGTTGCGCCATAAAGTGGAAAATTGTCCAGAGAACATTACATATGAAATCGGCAAAAAATTATGAAAATTGAACTGACATATTTTAAAAGTTTGCCTTTTTTTGTTAAACTTTATGATATATTGAACACCTGAACTGAATTTCATCCCTCTGTCAAGAGAGGGATTTTAAATATGGATCCCACACATACTTTTTTTACTATGGAGAGTCTGCACGCACGAACTCAATGTCAGGCAGGGCCTCCTCTGAGACAACACAACATTAAGACGAAACACACCATTCACATACACATTCATCCTAAACATGACGAATATGATAATTATTATATGATGTTCGGGGACCGTCATGATAGTCTTACAGGTGAGAAAACCCCCCGAAAAAAATCATCACCCACTAAACTTGTCCCGGCCTGGGATCAAACCCGGGTCCGTTGCGTGACAAGGCAGCACGCTACTCCGAGACCACAGCGGTGGACTATTAACAAGTAAATGTTTTTTTAAACGTATTAACTAGTAAACTTTTTTTACGATAAATTTATATCGTCGTAACTATGAATCTATTAAAAGATAGAAGTTAATATTTCATATTATAATATGTTATAAAATAATGTATTCACTATATACAGCATAGGGATACATAAAATTAAAAATATATATTGCAAAATATTTACTGTCCTATTTGAAATGGAAAGTCTCCGAAGGTTTTGAGGGATAACATAATTGCAGTAATGTGTTAGTGCAGTATATTGTCTGTTACACAAGAGATGTTAAGATAATTCCACAATTAGAGCTGAACTTATATAAAATGTGATCAATCAGCAAGGAGAGACGTAGCTGTCATTTACTGGACAAATAGTTTATCAAAATGGTTTCTTATTTGATCAAGTGAGTTATGCCTTCCGCTTTTTTAAACTTGTCTCTCACTCACAAGAATTCCGCACGAGTCCAAATCTACGTGCACTAATCTGGTTATATGTTCATTATATACAAGTCACTATTTATTTCAATGAAGAAAGGCAATGATTGAAAAATCAATGTTATTGTGAAATATTATGAAATATTACACATATTCTACTGGATTGCTACATGATCGTCATCCAGGTGAAAACACATACTCCATATTTCAGCTGTGAAACGAAATATAGGCCTTAACATTTAAACCATAAAAAAACCCTGTTACTTCCGTGGTAGGATTCCGTAAATCAAGCAGACGTGATAAGGACGTTTTCGTTGAGTGAAACGTAGAATTTCTCACACTGTGTTGCGAGGGGCATTCAACTTCCTACTGAGGCGTCGAGTTGATGCGTTCTGACTATCACTGGCAATTCGAACCTGCTGCACTATTTTTGCTAATACGCGTGGTCGTCCATGACATGCCTCGCCACACACACTGCCGGTACGCTTTAATTTGTTTACAAGTAGAAGAACGTGTGCCTTTGTTGAATCTGGTTTACGGATTTTTTTTTGCTAAATTCAGCTCTGGCGTCTTCATATGAGAATCCGCGTATCCGTGCACAAACAATGGCAACCCGTTCATCCGTGCTACACATGTTGAACTAAACTAACAGTATGTAAATAAATAATAGTAGTGTTTTCATGGAAATGGATATCAACTTTAGATACACTCTCTATATTAAAACTATAGGCATTTCATTACTTAGGTATCAATAAATAAGCGGGTCCTACAGTGTTTGCCGCACCCCGCATTTCCATCGACATTCCATTCATCCTCTCCAATTGCTCTGTCAACAGAGCCATTCTGATTCCTTCTATACGTCTTTCTCTTCTCCGTCTTTCTCGTCTGGATTATATTCAAAGTTCTCTTTGGCCATCTATCCTCATGCATCCTTTTCACATGATCATACTGCTCATTTTTTATTCTCTCGGTTATTTTTTTTTTTGTAAAAATCATCCCAGTTCGCCTTCGAATTACTGCATTCGGCACACGATGCAATTTAGAGAACCTGCGTACTTTCCTTAGGAAGTCCATTTCCACTGTCAGAATTGTTCTTTTATTTTTCCCCGATAGTTTCCAACATTCATACCAAAATGATATTGGTTCCACCACAACACTATATACGTACATTTATGTCATATTCGTCCACCGCTATGGTCTCGAGGTAGCGTGCTGCCTTGCCACGCAGCGGACCCGGGTTCGATCCCCGATCAGGGCAGTTTTTCTGGGTGAGGTTTTTATCGGGGTTTTTCCTCACCTGTAAGACAAATGTCAGGAAAACTTCAAGGCCCAAACGGTCCCCGAAATCATATGGCCATCATCATTATCATCATCCTTCACCGGTGTGGAAAGCAACGGGAAGCTACCACACTTACAACCACACTTACAATTCCCTAGTAAAGTTGCAAGCATAGCATGAAAATGTTATGATTGCAGTGAAGGACATGCCTTCGGGCAGGATTACTATGGATGGATGGATGTCATATTCGTATTAATGCTCATTTTATTCTACCACAATATCTTATTTTAAAGGAAAATATCTTTCTTCCATTGCTGTACTGGATTATGTATGTCTTTCCAGGTTATTCACTCTGCTGATATAATGCTTCCCAGATATTTTAATTCATTACATTCCTTGATATTTCAAATATAAAATCTCGTACTTTCAGATATTCTGTTTTGGCTATGTCATGTTGATGCCCCATTTCTTATACTCCTCCTCCAATTACTTAGGTAATACAGTCTAGTAAACTTTAGTAAATTAATTATAAGCGAGCATTAAATGATTCTGATGTACGCTAATTAAATATAACGATACTCTGGATTACTATGTTTTAGAATTCCAGTGCAATGTCCCTTATTAAGATACTGAAATATTCATGATTTCATGAGTACTGAACATACTTTACAAAATATCTAAAGACGAAAAATAATCCCCTTGTAGTCACATTAAATATGCAGACACGCAAGAATGTTATCATAAAGGACAAGATTAAAAGTTTCTTAGACATAAAACTTGTTGGTTCCGTGACTAAAGTTGTTTCTCACTGAGGAATCTCTCAGTGACATGTTCTGTCTTACGTAACATTTTTCTGTGTAATATTGATTTCATAAAGGTGCTATATCATGCACCATTAGTATGTACAATACACGAATGTTGATCATATGTCACATGTCACCATTAGAAAAATCAATTTCAACACCTCTACATCTAAATTAATTTCAGCCTGATTAATATCATGTACACTGAAATATGGCTCTAAAATAAAATAGAGGGAGTAATAACGCACACTCAGTAACCGTTAAACTTATTAAAATACACCATCGATATAATTAGATTATCAAATATTTCCATGAATACAAGAAACTCATTAATTATTACAGAAGACATGTAAAAGTATATTACAATGCGAGATTGGGAAGTGGTTTTTACAGAATCTAGGAAAAATGTTTAAAATCGAGTAATAGCGAGGTTTTTAATTTCCGCGATTCTGTAAAACACTTCCAAACGTGCGTTGTACATTATTTTTTGCGCGATGGTGTTTTCTAAATAATAAATTATAGAAAAATAATAACATCTTTGTTGGAAATATTTGCGTTAATTATAAACAACTGACTAACGTTAACAGTGTGAGCAATGTTTATTAGTTGAAAAACAGGAGGCCTTGAGAACAATTATTGATAACGTGGCCGCAAGTACGTATTTATTGTTTTATATTGTTTCAAATAAAGTTCAGTTCATTTAAATGCAGTGATTTGTTTCGTATAATGTAGCCTATATTAACACTACCTTTTGGATATTTTCTCTATATACATTGTACGTAGTATACATAGAGGGCAGTGGTTTTACTTCCCGCACGTGGGTGTAAATGTAATATTACAGTATAGTCATTTAGGTTGGCAACCCCAAAATGTAGGAAGTTGAACTTTCAATAATGGTCACCATTGCTGGTAAGTACGACAAAACGCACTATCGCGCAAAAAATTAATTTAAACAATTGTGCTAGCATTAGCCCTATAACTAAAACACACAACAAATTGATAAAGCTCTATCAACTGGATAGGTTTCAGGAATTCAACCCTAATCAAGTTTCTGATTTCCAGATAATATAGAAAGAGCTCTGTAATTGTGTCATAATTTAAAAATTTGACTTCAAAATTCAAATAATTGTGGTCGGATTCAAATTCGAGACCATGAAAACGTCACCTCAGACACCATTAAAAGTTACTCTAATGACTTCAGTTGTTAAAGAGCATCGTTAAATGAGAAATTAACAAATAAAATATTAAAAATAATAACATTGATTACCTTCACCGTTGTATCATATCCACAGCGGTGGACAATGCACAGATATAAATTATAAAATTTAAAGAATGTTTTTAATATAGCCTAATATTAAAAGTGAATAATGATATTTTAGGGAAAACCTCACGTGAAAATAATAAAATCGTTACAAAATGTAAATTGCAAGAAGGAAGTTACCTCTATCAATATGAAAAATATATAAATCATCATCATCATCACTCCAGGGATTAGGCAATTGCCCGTTCCGACTTCATAATGTATCAGCCCGACGTCTTCTAGGTCTTCTAACATCACGCCTTCCTCTTGCTTGATAATTTCTTGCTAACAATGGATATCTCTCCTTACTCATTCCATCCATGTGATCAATCCATTTCTGTCTGTAATTCGTGACCTTATCCAATAAAGGCTGTACTTTCAATTCTTCTCTTATATCCTCATTTCTTATTCTATCAAGTCTTGTACATCCTTTTACTTGTCTTAGGAACCGCATCTCTGCCGTCTGTATTCTATCCTTCTGTCTTTTCACTGGAGCCCAAGTTTCACATCCATACAATATTGTGGGAACCGCCATAACATTATACATTTTTATCTACAGTAATTCAAAGATTTAATCGTACCTGAAAAATAAAAAAAAAGCTGGAAATATAAATTCTAAGACGATAAAGTCGACGATATGTTTTTTAATGAACCTGAAAATGTCAGAATTAAAGTAAGCTGAACACAGTGATATTGTGTGTACATCAAACTGTGGCAGATGAATAAACAGAGAAACATAAATTATATTGTTTTGGTGCAGTCTTCGCCATGTATGTTTTCTAAATATTATTGTTGTGTCTAGTCTATATTTTTCATCTTATAATATTATAATTTTTAGATATATGTATATGCTTTAGCGAGAGCATTTTCTCCCTATTCACAGAAATGTCATACTCTTCTCCCAAGTTTTGTAATCTAGAGTTCGACATTTCTTCCGACCTTTAAAAAATGTACATATTTCATAATATAATATCCGTGTATAGGCCTAATGATAGAGACGGAAAAAATGTGGAAAATGTATAACTCTAAAGAAATATTTTTCTTATAATATTATCAGCGTATAAAACTTAATATAACTGAAAATATAAATTCTAAGACAAAAAAAAATCAACAATGTAAGTTAATTTGGCTTCTTTGATTATAATGTTTTAAACTAAAATGTACAACAGTTTTCGCAGTCTCCTCCAGGAATAATTTAATTTCCACTCCTGAGTGCTGTGTTGCCTATAGTGCCTGAAACAACGAACTAGCAACAAAATTTAATGTTAAGACATTATGTATTACCGATGTCAATGCGAAATATATAATGATAATATTTAGATATCCCATTCTGACAGCGAGCAAATATCGGCCTACTACAGTCAATAAATATTGACTGTTCATTCTTATTTCCCTATACAAAGATTTGCCTATGTTGTTTCCTTCAATTGTATTTTATTTCTAGCAAATCTCTGCTCTATAAAAACATTCTTAAATAAATAATAGTTTTAAAAAACTAAAACAACACGCTTTATTAGAAAACCGAACTAAAAAATGATAAATAATTTTAATTTCCAACACGCTTGGGATAAAATTAAAGTGGTCAACAACAAAAAAATCTCCAATACATATAGAATAAAACTAGAGTTATCATCAAAAAGAAAGTAATTTTACCATCAAAGGTGTGGGGTGCTCTATATCAATTAATATATTTGATAATAAACATATATTGGTAAAAGTGAAGTCTCTAAGAAGAAAATGTAAAAATCATAAAAAAAAAATCACCCCACGCTTTTGATGGTAAAATTATTTTCTTTTTGTTCACTATTTAACTCATGCCACAAATGCTAGCCAATGACCAATCACGTTTCAATGAATGTTGTTTTACAACCAATGACAGTCGTGTTTCACCTCGCTCTTTATCGATTTCTCTTTATCAGCTCCTGCTTTTGTGATAAAGAAAGCTCCTTCTTTTTAATGTTCTGAACAGATCAAAGCATAATTTTTCTCCAACAAATACATCGAATATAGCAAATAATGAAAAGATTCCTTGATTTTACTGAGTTGTTTACTAAAAAAATAAATTAATAACCCGTAGTGTTGATTATGATATATAGTTTGATGTGTTTCATTATTTCTCCACTTGGGTGCACTCTTACAATATTGCGATCTTATTTGGTAATAAATAATATGATCAAGCAGCAGTGAATGAACATAACCTCACATTTCTGATTTGTTTTCAAACATCGCCGTTTACATTAAATATATAAATATTTTAAAATAACTATAGTTAAACAATGATTTGTGAGTAAACTGCTTAATTTTATTCGTTAAATAGTCCTAACAAATGTCACTCTTGATTTCCAAATTCTCTAGATAAATTCACTCCTCACTTCGTGAGTCGTGAATTTATTGATAATTTGGAAATCACTCGTGGCATTACTTATGATAACTCTAGTTTTATTCTATATGTGTTGGAGATGATTTTTTGTTGACCACTTTACTTTTATCCCAAGCGTGTTGGAAATTAAAATGATTTTTCATTTTTTTTAGTTTGGTTTTCTAATAAAGCGTGTTGTTTTAGTTTTTTAAAACTATTATTTATTTTTATTTTTTAGTTTTAATATTTTACAGAATAAGATAAAAATGTAAATATCTTTAAATTCGATAGTATTGTAGTATGAGCTAAATGTAATACTCTTCTAAAAAAAATCCTCCCAGCCGGACCTATGGATTACTGAAATTATATACCGCTAGAGTTCACCGCTCTACCAACTGAGCTCTTCCGATTGACTAAAGTCCGCAATCTATTATATCAGTTTTCATTTTTTTTCTGATGATTCTGGCCAGGATTATAGAAACAAAATATGAAGTTATTGTAGAGTCACGGGTCGTTTACAAGTATACAAAGTTTCAAGTCGATCCAATGTTTTTGAGTGGGTGAAAATTGTGTTCAAAGATTCCGTTACATAGACACAAAGACACTTTTTTTCTGATGATTCTGGCCAGGATTTTAGAAACAAATATGAAAATATTGTATTGTCATGGGTCCTTTACAAGTATACAAAGTTTCAAGTCGATCCAATTATTTTAAGTGGGTGAAAATCGCGTTGAAAATTCTGTTACATAGATAGATAGATAGATAGATAGATAGATAGATAGATACAGGTGAAGCTAATATAAAACGTGTAAAATCATGAAACATATAACACATTATATTATATATAATAGGTATCAAATGAAACCTACGGATTGCCAATAACTAAAATACAACCTAATACCCAAACATGTTTCCAAGATTTGGATTACCGAAAAAAATACCAAAGAGAGAAGAAAAAAAAAAACAGCCATAAATTATATAAATTCACCATACTGAGTAACTAACCTGAACAGTGTCTAGATCTAGGTAGCTATGATTAATTTACTCATTTCAAATCTGGGAGTGAAAGGGCCGATAATTTTGCACTGACGCATCTTATATAAGACATGAGATTATTCTATGTATCGTAAAATACAGCATATGGCACGTGACACATCTTTACTTCCCTTCGTAAGGAAATTACCAATTTGATTTTTACGCCTTGAAAAAATCAAACGGCCCCGGATAGGTTTAAATTCGCAAACACCGGAACCAGAGGGAAACATGGTAACTAATTCATCGGGAGCGACATATTTACATCTTACTACAGTTCAGAATTTCTGAAATAATATTTTATGAAAAAAATGTTAAAATATTAAAATAGGTATCTGGTATATCACTCCTCCTCAGCTCAAATATCTATTTAAGAAACTTCATCAAGTAGTTAAAACTATGAAGACCTTTCAGAATCTTGTTTCCTCTTCACGCACGCACGCACGCGACGCACACACACACACATATATATACACACACACATCCATAGTAATTCTGCCCGAGGGCAGTAGTCCGGGCCCGCTGCGTGACAAGGCAGCAGGCTACCGTGAGACCACAGCGGTGGACATAATAATAATAATAATAATAATAATAATAATAATAATAATAATAATAATAATAATGCTATTATTTAAACTGGCAGATTTAGGCCATAAGATATTTTCTTGTACTCAACCAGCGAATAGTATAATCATAGAAAAATTAGGTACTTATTATAGTTTAAAGATATTAAAATATAGACTAAACAAAAGACAGTGGGGATATGGTCGAATACTAAGAAAACTTTCCCCTTAGAGATATATGGTGTACCGACTGAAGTGTCAGGATACTTGGTGAGATGAACACCGAGTATGAGGTACTATCATGATCCACCTAATATCATGGCGTCTAGATAATTAAGCCCATCAGAAATGCCATACTTATATCTGGACTGAACATTTCAATTCTCACTTATCAGATGCTCAGGCTACACTCATAGTCTATGACAGATCTATGTTGATGTAGTTCTATTGTTGTGATATAGATGGTTCTGTTGTCTTTTGCCCGATTTTTATGATATATTTTTTATTCAACACCCCAGGTTGTCATTTCGACATTTCTTGTGTTCTCTCCTGGCATTAAATTTTATTTGGTAATTATGAAGCCCATAATTTATCTCGAAAATTTGCCCCGAATTTCTAGGTATTTACCTTACATTTGAGGGAAATCCTGGAAAGTTTAAATTCAGTAAATTCAACCAAACAGATAACGAACTCGGGTTCGCTCCACACGAGGCAATGATGTTATTATCGCCTCATTATGATAGTTGTCCGTTTATATAAAAGCGAGTGGCGCGCGACAATGCTTGACAATGATTAACATGCGGAATTATTATAGTGGCGGTAGTCGGCATCTTTATATTTAAATATATATATAAAAGCTGCGGGGATACAAAGCGAGCCACTGGACAACCATCATAGTGAGGCGATAATACAACTACTCATAGACCACAGTGGCAAATACTTTTTTTTTACTAGTAACTTTTTTATCGTCTGAACAGATGAGTAGGCTACATTTTCCATTTTATTTTCGTTCTACATTTAGTTGATCAGAGTTTATCTCTTTGAAGATGAAGACATACAGTATATAAGACGAATGTAAACACTTTTTTTTCTGAAACCTTGGAGACTACATGTCTACTATTGCCACTTGGCTGGGTTCTCCATTTCCTAGCCAGATAGCAACACAAGCGAAAGCTTAATGCGCAAGCCATGTATTGATCACAAATCTACACAGTCGGAGCTCGGAACTTCTCTGGAAAAATCATACAACCCATTGTTGAATGCGATATTTATGTCTCGATTGTTAACAACCGGAGCTGTGCAGTGCGCGTAAGACAACGGCGACTAAATTAAACGAATTATTTCTTGTTCTCATTTTCTTGTTTACGTTCCGTCTGGGATTGCAGGTGACGATATAATCACGTGTGTCTGTGTGTGATGTGTGTTAGTGGGGTTTTCCATACTTTAACACCCTCATCCCACCCCCTTTCCCGCAACTAATAAGTGCTCGACATGCACCCTGGACGTTTAGTCGTTAAAAATGTCTGTTAACACGCATATAATACGCTTGATAATAAATTATTATACGTGTCATTCAAATGTTGTAATGTGATAAAATAATCGTTTCAAACATTTTACTTTTTTTTTCTTGTCTGATTTTAAAAATAGTGCATGAAGACAAGCAGTAAGATATATTATATTTTACTTGTGCTGCATGTCATAATTCCAGAGATTCCGAATTATCATCTGGGTAAGGTGCGTTATACAATTATGATATCTAAAACGTAGTGAAAAATAAGAGTAAAATATGTATTTTTATAAAACACCTGAACATAATGTCAGACGTAGAATTGTCTTTCCCTAACCACGTATGGCCCGTTTTAATGCTAGTAGGCTTCTATCTAGTTTCACATTAAAATACCACCTAATAGTCTAGTTATAGTAGATTAAAATAAGATGACAACATTTCAGGTAAATCGATTCTTTAACATATTGTAAGACGAAAAAGAACATGTCTAACAGCATATTATTTATTCATCTGTAATTAGCAAAGTAGTAAATAATCAGCATGAATTTCTAGCATAATAATATTTTTCTACATAATAATGTAGTCTATACTGTTATAGTAATAATTCTCTTTATTATTTCAGAATTTTTTCAGCTCAATTTTCTAGCTAAAAAAATGAAAGAAAGAAAAATACTTCTGAAATAATAAATAAAATTATTCCTCATCGTAATCCTTTTGAAGAAATATAAATGGAATTAAACCACTAAGATGATAAGTTAGCGGCTTTCATCTGACCTTTTTCCATAGTAGATTATCCCCTACTATTGATATTGGATCACTTTGGCCCCCAACAGGAGTTTTACCTTTTAATCCTCTTCAAATCCCTCTATTAAATGTAACAAAAAAGGTATATACTAAGGAAGGTAGCTATATATTCTGAATACCCGCTGTGAATACATAATTATATGTGATGACAATTTATATATCTATGAAGTTATGTTTCGACGACAATCTACATGTGTGTTGAAATACTGTTTGGAGAATGTTTAAACTCGAACTATATGCACGTACATACTAAAAAAGTGTACTTATGTTAGGGAAATTGGGATGAAAATCAAGTCCAGTGCCTTAAGAATTATTATACACAATCCATAAAATAAAATAAGTTAAAATATCTTCTTAGGTAAAATCCGTCGTCCTCAACTTTTAAAATATGTGATTTTTATGCCTGTAGGCCTTTCAGGACATCCGCCCCATCATCAGCAGTTCATTTTTCGCTACAGCATCCAGGTTGATGTTTGATGCTGCTGGTCCTAATGAACATCAACCTGGATGCTGTAGCGAAAAATGAACTGCTGAAGATGGGGCGGATGTCCTGAAAGGCCTACAGGCATAAAAATCACATATTTTAAAAGTTGAGGACGACGGATTTTACCTAAGAAGGTATTTTAACTTATTTTATTTTATGACTCTCCACCTCAACGGTTTTAACAATGAATTTTATTAGTATTGACAATCCATAAAGCTGAAATGATCCCAGTAATTATTTCAATTATTGCAAGTTGATCCTTAATTACATTGCATTATTTAAGAATGTCATATTCACCAATCATCACTATTTTGAAAACATGAATATTTCTTTTAACTTCCAAATATATTTCTTACTATAACATTTAAGAAAGGCCTAGTTAGAAGTATCACCAGGAATTTTAAAACATCGATTTGTCATCCATCGGCCAACTGCTCATTACACACAAATTTCCAAACATATCAATGCTAAGATGTAGCTTCTAAAACTGCAATTTATGTTGATTTTATATACTCTTTAACATTACAGTAAATCCTTTTGCAATCACTAGATTAATGCAGATTTCAAGTACTGTGCGTTTCTAACTACGTATGTTGATATTTAACATTTTTCACTTAGGGTCGGTTTCAGCAACATGGTAACTGTATTATTCCAGTTTTCCTGTGTATAATACATAGCTTAAACTGGCGTAATACTTCTGTTGGTTAAACTGATCCTTACACGTAATGAAACTGACCATAGTACAAACATTTCAATGAAATACAAATTCATATAATTGTTATAATTTGAAAATTACATCAATATATACCATTCTAATAATTTCAATACCTTATCTAAATTAATTAAATGCTACATTAATTTTAATAAATATGTTTTATCATACAAAAACTATTATTAGATTATTTCTAATCAATTATTTCTCAAAAATATTAAAATATATTCAATCTAATGTATATGTATATCCATCCATAGTAATTCTGCCCGAGGGCAGGTCTTTCACTGCAATATCCATTTTCATGCTAGGCTTGCAGCTTTACTAGGGAATTGTAGGTGTGGTAGCTTCCCGTTGCTTTCCACACCGGTGAAGGATGATGATGATGATGATAAGGATGATGATGATGATGATGATGATGGCCATATGCTTTCGGGGACCGTTTGGGCTTTAAAGCTTTTTCTGACATTTGTCTTATAGGTGAGGAAAAACCCCGATAAAAATCTCACCCAGAAAAACTGCCCCGACCGGGGATCGAACCCGGGCCCGCTGCGTGACAAGGCAGCACGCTACTTCGAGACCACAGCGGTGGACATATGTGTGTGTATATATACATATATGAAACATTTCCATAATTTCCTAATAAACTAGGGGGGGTCATTGCAATCCATATATAAATATATTTTGATTAATAATTGTAAATCAATCACATCTATACTATTGAACATTAATATATACACAAACTTAGAAAGATAGTTATATTTTATTTTATGTAGCAACATTTTACATTTTACAGTGTACTTAAAAAATTCGATAACCTGCTATATGATACAGAATTATTATTATACAAGAAGATATCAATGCCGGAAAATTCACAGTTTGGCCCTAAGGGATATCAAAGTGTTATTCCACAGCGATAAATTCACGCATTTTTGGAGATTGATTTCCTATCGTAAAATGATCATTTTGTCATCCTTCATTACACAATGCGCGTTTCTGGTCCTGTAGCTTACTTCTGTAACTCCCAATATAATATTATAACAAAATAGTTAATATATATATATATATATATATATATATATATATATAAACAAATGTATGCCTGTCTATCCTTTATGCGCGGCCATAACGTTCATCCGATTGTGTGCGGCTTTTTGAAAATTGTTCAGGAGATTCCCGGGAAGGTTTTAGGCTATAAGAGAGTTGTAATACTCAACCCCTTCACCTTTTGTAGTGAAAAACGTGAAAAAAATGGCTTTTTGGACGCTTAAATGGCTTACGCTGCCTAAACCATAACAAATACATCAAATTAATATACACATAATTGAATATCTCAAAACCCTATAAAAAAAGTCCGCGACAGCATATGTTTATCTTTTACGGATTACTCACAATAACCATTTTTGTTTTTCATTGATGCACGAATATCGGGATAAGTAGATATCTGGGCAACATTGGGTAATCAGCAAGGGATATCTAAAAATAATTACGATATAAATGTATAATTATTTTTTCCTTTTACTCATTCAACTAAACATAAAAACACATTAATTTTCATTTATTTAGGCGTAGCAGCGCACGCAGGTTATTAGCTAGTTATATGTACGGCCTTCTTTATAAATGAATCGATGTCACTGCAATCAATAAGTTTCTCATTAAATAAAGCATACACTTCAGTTACATAGCATATTTTCAAAAGCAGTTTGTTTCACTCTAAGGACCAGTTTCACCAACAGAGGTAACTGTATTACGCCAGTTTAAGCTATGCATTATACATGGGGAAAACTGGCGTAATACAGTTACCTCTGTTGGTGAAACCGGCCCTAAAAGTTGTAAATTAATTAAACTGAAGAAATTCTCCTGAATATGGAGGAGTCCAGACAAGCTATTTGAACTGGGATCTTAAAGTCTCAGACAAAAGTATCTGAGTTATCCGTTAAACTTGTCTACATTAATGATACCCATAATCCAGTTTCAAAATGAAATGGGAATATAGAATGGTTTGAGGTAGCTTCGGGCCTTGGTTAAGGATTGGATGAAACCCACTATTAAGAATTAATTAGGCCTAATTATATTTCCAATAATTGACTTCCACATAATCAGTATAATTGCCGCCAAATAATTATCAATTCTTTAAATAGAGGTTGTTAGTTTTTATTAAATGGGTTTCATTTAATCCCTAACAAGTCTGACTCCATCTCACTCCACCCTATCATCCAATTTAATTTTAATACTGGATGAAAAAAGCTAGCATAAATGAAATGATTAAACAGCCCAAATCAAATACATTTATAACAATTGGATAACATCGGAAGGGAAGCCGCTAGGTTTTTAAATAGTATAAAAGAGGGAATATTTGAGAAAGAAGATTAATGATCTTGAAATGAATGCAAAAAAAAATTGTAATATCAACAAATTATATAAGGCAATAGAAATAGAAAATAAAAGTTTTCAGGCTAGAACAAATATAATTAGGAATGAAAATGGTTATATGAGTCTCCTGGGATGCGACGATAGTTTTGGAAAAGTTTCTAGATGTAAGAGCTTATCCCTTACCCTCGTAGCAGAAATCGATAGCATTAAATACCACTAAACAACTTCGTAATTCAGGATAACTTTATTAATTAAATATAATGTCACTGATGTGACAAGCAATATTTTATAATTGAAGATTTGCATATTAATTATGAACATTGTTTTCCATTGTCATTGATCAGAAGCAGTTTAATAAATGTCACAGTTTTCCCGTTAGTAAAATACAATGAGTATTGATAACGCTAATAGAATCAATTATCACCTCTGTACATAGGCCTACTTAACGGTTATCATCCCGTAAGTCTCATGTTGGATTTTCGGGTACCTATGATACACAAGGTACAAAAATAACAAACTTTTAAAATAAATAATGTCATCCTATACAGTACAATAAACTATCATATTTCTAATATGATTTTTTCCTTTCGGTATAGAATCTGGAACGAGGTCCACTCAGTGTCCTGAGTAGCTATTTGATATGAGAAGTAGTGAAATTCGGTAAAGAAAACAAACTAAGATTGAGGTACTGCATTACTCTTACCACACGACTCCTAGCACTGTCTTTTGCTAGCCAATGACAGCAAACACAGCAGGTGGCATTGGCTTTTCGGAGCTACTAAGCTACAGATTTATTATTTTTAATAGAATCAGTTGCCTACAAGTCAAATCTCACAATGATGACATATGAGTATGAACGTATAAAATTCGCTTTCTGTATAAAAAAAAATTATAGCCGTACGCAGGCATCAGAAATGAGATTTTTTAGATAATTATTGGCATATACAAAATTAGATAAAATAAAAAACGAAGATATTAGAAATTAAAAATATTTGCAATAATAAATAAAATAATAGATGTACATAGAAAAAATGATAGGAACATTTGGAAGGTATGGACGATATGAGAATTTCGAAAATAATTGTCATATAAACCAAGAGGACTAAGACAGAGATGAAATTAAGCCGGAACAAGCCATTCGGCCCAAACCATAAAAGGAAGAAAAAGAGAAGATGATTGTATTTAACAATATTTGGCGCTTAACACCATCAAAAATGCATGCTAAACGTCCAACTTCCAAATAACGACTACTTTAAAATTCCTAAACATGGATTTTTTGTTTCAGTTCATTTTACTTTATAAACACCATACAAATTGTTATGAATGCATATTCATGAATAATATTAATTATAACTTATATAATATTTAGTTGTTCAAAATAGAACTTTTGTGTAGATTATTGACCTAAAATCTGTATTTGTAATCATTATTATTAATTATACAGACTAATTGATTCATTGTTTTGTGGAATGTCCACTGAGCACAAGTTTCTATTCCTCAAGAGGAAAATAAGCAATATTTATACTATTTTTCAATGTAAAGGAATTAATTTTATTTAAATGAGTGTTGTATTTGGTTATCCATTCGGTTATATATACGCAATACAATTTATTCCATACTATAATAATTTGGTATATTTACGTTATTAAAATGAATGTAGTAAACGAATTACAACAGTTCTCAAACCCTTTACCACGCGCAATTTTCACCAACATAAAAACTAAATTCTAGCATGTGGTGACTCATTTTAATCTTAGAAATATTAAGTATAGGCCTACTCTATATATGATCCCGAAGTAGTAAATACAGTACCGTTACATTTAAAAAGTCATTTCTGCTCTTAAAACCTGTTCACGACACGTTACTATAAATATCATCATCATCCATGCAAGTATTAGGTCGTGTGGCCTGTTAAAGTCTCAAAGAGGAATTTTCCATCCAGCGCTTTTTTGGACGTCCCAGCGATCTTTTGTCTTAGGGGCAGTAACGAAGCATGGCTTTTGGAATTCTATGAGACGGCATTCGTTGAAGATGATCTTTCCAGTTGTTCTGGTAGTTCTGTATACGGTGAAGAATGGGTTCTACATCCAACTCTTCCATAATTTCCTCATTTCTTTTTATGGTCCCAATTTGTATAGCCTGCTGTACGGCGCATAAATCGCATCTCATTTGCTGTTAGTTACTATAAATATAAACTTTATAATGTACAGAAAACAACTATCCATATATTATATAGGCCTACTTCATATTGGCAAAATTGTATACTGCAAACGATACGGCTAATAAAACAACCTGATGTCGCGAGAATTACTGAATTAATTGTTTGGTCATATTTAGTAAGATCTGCTTAATATAACATAAAATAAAATAAGTTAAAATATACCTTCTTAGATAAGAACCGTCGTCCTGAACTTATAAAATATGTATTCTTTATGCCTTTAGGTCTTTCCAGAACATTCGTGTTCATCTTCAGCAGGTCCTTGCTATACAAGAAAAAAATTTTTTCTTGTATGATGGTTGATGTGGTGTTGTCGTGACTCACAACCATCATACTAGATATTGTAGCGAAGAAGGACCTGGATAACGATGGAACAGACGTTCTGAAAGAACCTACAGGCATAAAGAATACATAATTTGATTAAGTTGAGGACGACGGGATCTTACCTAAGAAGGCATATTTGGACTTCTTTTATTTTCTGGACTCTCCACCTCAACGTGTTTTAACAATGGGAATTTTATTAGGTATTTGGTTAATATAAATTTTCAGTTAAAACATATTATTCGTATTTCGGTAGGCCTCTATTTTGAATTTGCGGGAATTTCCACAATCATTTTTTCTTGTTACCCACTCAAAGATTCCTCTATATTTGAATGGACGGTCTTGACGAAATGAGCATCATAATAGTAGGTCTGGTTGAAACTTGATTTACACTGTGTTATTAATTTAATTAAAGAAAAAACAAATTCAACATAAAATAATGAAATAATTTTACGTATTCCGTCTATTGATCAGGGTATATCAACATTTCTAAAATCATACGTACAGTCAACAGACGAGAAGAATGACAGTGCGGTATGAGGGAATCAGGGGTAAATGAGTCACAATACCAAATACGTCCATTAACAGAGAACAGTCGTACGTCACCCATCTGTGTGGTTAATTTAGGGCATTTGTTCTCCTGAGGAGTGACATTTCTTTTTTTGGACTCGGAAACTGAACCGCCCACTCAGAGACGGGTAAGATTTAGTAAGTAGAAATTCCCTCATGACGTAATATCCTGTGCACGGCATTCCTGCTGCTAGCTTTCTTCTGACCAGCGGATTGTAAAATACTGTCATCTATCCTTGCATCGTAATGTACTATTGTATATTTAATTCTGTTAATCGATATATCTGTCGGTTTGTCCTTTATGCATTACCACACCATTCATCCAATTGTGATGGGGCTTTATGCAAAATGTTTAAGGGTTTCCCGGGAAGTTTTAGGCTAAAAGAGAGTTGTAATAATCAACCACTTCACCATTAAAATTACCCTTTGTAGTGGAAAACGTGTTTTTCGGAACTTTTTCGATGCTTAAATGACTTTCGCTGCCTAAACCATAACAGATACATCAAATTAATGTACAAATAATTGAATATCTAAAAAAATCTACAAAAAAGTCCGCGACAGAATATGACTATCTTTTACGGATAACTCATAATAACAATTTTTATTTTTTAGCTAATTGATGCCAAGAAGATCGGGAATACTTGATTCCCGGTCAACGTCAGGTAATCAGCACGGGGTATCTAAAAATAATTACGATATTATTTTTTCTTTTTACTTATTCAACTAAAAAACACATTTCACTTATTTAGACGTAGCAGCGCACGCCGGGTATTAGCTAGTAGTTTATGTTTAAAACAGGATCAATGATTAAACGCTATATTTGCAATCAAATCTAAATGTTCACGAATATTATTTCCAATAATATTTATCCTCACTCTCTACCGCTCTCACTCCACCTTAACATAAAATCTCCCTATTTAGATAGTGTGTCCCCCGTCTCCCAATGTCTTCTTACAAGGACACGGACTATATATATACAGAGAGGGAGAGAGAGAGAGAGAGAGAGAGAGAGAGAGAGAGAGAGAGAGAGGAGAGAGAGAGAGAGAGAGAGAGAGAGAGCTTTTTTAACTCTGGATCAAATACATACTTTTTTGACGGAAAATAACATGGAGTTCCTCCCTGGATGAGTGATCGCTCAATCCCGGAGACAATTCTAAGCAATAAGAACGCTTAAGAAACGCCATTTACTCATACATTCATACTAAATAAGGCTAATCCAATAGAGTGATTATGTTGGCCAGAGAGTGTTCGGGGACTAATTGAGCTTCAAAGTTTTCTTACATGACGTACATCGTAAAGGTGAGTAAAACACCAGGAAAAAATATCGTCCAAGAAACTTTTCTCGACTGAGGGTCGATAATGGGTCCGCTGTATCCTAGACAAGATGTTAGCAGTACATCAAAGCATGGACAACAATTGATTCTTCCTTCTTCTCTTCTTCTCCTACGTAACTTAACCTCTCACCTTATAGATACTTTTACATGCCCCACGACACTCTGGCCTTACTGTGGCACGACCTGTCGGGAAAGAGATTCTAAACTTTGGATCACACACGCACATACTTTTTTGTTCACACAAGGACATGGACGATCTCCCCAAAATAGTGATCAGCTCAATCCAAAGCTTCCTCCGAGACAACACAAACATTTAAGACGGAACACACCATTTCACTCATTCATACTAAACATGGCGAATAGGATTACGATCATTATGATGGCAAGATGATGTTCGGGGAACATTTGAGCCTTGAAGTTTCATTTGTCTTGCAGGTGAGAAAAAATATCACCCTGGAAACTTGTCCCAATCAAGAATCGAACTGGGTCCGACGCTTAAGAATCAGCGACGCTATCCTGAGGTGAATTCTTTCACATTCCGTCCATAGTATTTCTGCCCGAGGGCAGGTCTTTCACTGCAATCATAGCATTTTCATGCTATGCTTTGCAGCTTTACTAGGGAATTATAGGTGTGGTAGCTTCCCGTTGTTTTCCACACCGGTGACGGATGATGATGATAATAAGGATGATGATGATGATGGCTGGATGATTTTCGGGGACCGTTGGGCCCTAAGCTTACTGACATTTGTCTTACAGGTGAGGAAAAACCCCCGAAAAAGCCTCACCTAGGAGTCTGTCCCAACTGGGAATCGAACCCGGGCCCGATGCGTGACAAGGCAGCACGCTACCTAGAGACCTCAGCGGTGGACTCTTCCAAGTTGATTATTCAAGTTCATGAAATACAGAAACCAATATCCCAACAAAATATTATTAAACCTTACTGCTGGAAAATTACTTGTCTAAGATAATTATATACGGTAATTAATTTTTTCATGGGGATATTTTTGTATGTTTTACTGAACTAAAGAAAAATCTGAATCTACCCGATATTTGTTTAAATTCAAGTTATTTTCATGCAAGAGATAGATATATCTCTCTAAGCAAATGTCGTAGTGTATTTACGTTTAAAAACACACAATTTTAGCCTTGCTACGTCATGCGAACTTTATATAACACCGCAAAGAACACCGTGAACTTGTTCACGTGACTCCTTGCGTCATAGATGTGCACTTAACACACATACTTTCTAATTAAGATGTGGTTATTGCCTACATTGACATAAAATATTCAATCCCGTGAGGGTATTGTGAAAATATTAATATACAAACCCACTTCACTTCATGCTTTCCGGCCGTCAATGAAATTAAATTTTTGGCTAAACTTTACAACCTGTGATGCGACTTTTTTAATTTCTTCATGGACTCATGTAAAATTGTATTCTTGGCCTTTCATTTCTCAAATTATTTCCCACCATTTACAATGAATTTTTATATTTTTCCAACGATTATTTCAATATATTTTTGTATGATATTTAACTGTATTATTGGTCGATAGCGAGGAGATACTAAAGGACAACACGCACACACTATCGAGTAACACTAAGAAATTAGGACTGAAAGTAAATATCAATAAAACTAAACATATGATCACACCTAGAAACGCATTATATAATGGAAATGGACAACTAATGACAAATGAGGGACATTTTGAGGAAGTGGCTGAATTCAAATACCTAGGAACAATAATCACAAATAGGAATGAGATGCTCAAAGAAATTAAACATAGGCTCAATTCTGGAAATGCGTGCTATTATGCATTGCAGAGACTTTTGATGCCCCAACTCCTTTCAAAAAACGTTAAAATGAAAATATATAAAACTATTATTCTACCAGTTATATTATATGGGTGCGAAACGTGGACTCTTACTTTAAGGGAGGAAAGGAGATTACGAGTTTTTGGGAATAAAGTTCTTAGCAAAATTTTTGGACCAAAGAGAGATGAACAGACAGGTGAATGGAGCAGACTACATAACAATGAACTACATGGTCTTTATAGGAAGCCAGATATAATAAGAACAGTTAAGTCTCGTAGACTGCGATGGGCAGGACATGTTGCGCGTATGGGGGAATGAAAGACGTGCATGGAAGCTTCTTGTAGGAAAACCAGAGAGAAAACGCCCAGTTGGTAGACCAAGAATGAGGTGGGAGAACAACATTAACTATGATTTGAGGGAAGTAGATTATACAGGGAATGATTGGAAGGCATTGGCTCAGGATAGGGATGTATGGAGAGCTTATGTCCTCGCGGCCATGAACCTACGGGTTCGATAGTGTCAGTGAGTAAGTAAGTAAGTATGATATTTAACTGCATACATAAAATGAAGACGTGGCAGCCATATTGATTTTAACAATAGTCTATGCAACAACAAAGACATGTTCCAGTGCAGCCAACATATAATATGTACTAATTAACTGTACACTTATACTTCAGAATTTCAGAACTTAGTCTTTATTTTTGGGTGTTGCATTTTTTTTCACAGGTTAGAGTGCTTAAATTGCATTAGGTTAGCTTTTAGGTTGATCTTTCACAGGTTAGAGTACTTAAATTGCGTTACGTTAACTTTTAGGTTTGTTAAATACCGTGTATATGTTGGCTGCATCCCGTGATTCCATAGTGTAAACCGCTTCGCGTTAGTTGGCGCATGCGCATGGTGAATGATTGGGACTTACAACAATTTTTCGCGTCACATGTTGTAAAGTACTTCCAAATTCTCTAATGAGCAGACAGATGAATGGAGAAAACTACATAACAGTGAGCTACATGTCTTTATAGACATAATATGAATAATTAAGTCTCGTAGACTGCGATGGGCAGGACATGTGGCACGAGTGAGGAATAAAATAGGTGCAAGGAAGCTCTTGTAAGAAAACCAGAGAGAAAACGCCTAGTTGGTAGACCAAGAATGAGGTAGGAGAATAACATTAACCATGATTTGAGAGAAGTAGATTATACAGGAGATGATTGGAATGCATTAGCTCAGGACAGGGATGTATGGACAGCTTATGTCCCCGCGGCCACGAACCTACGGGTTTAATAGAGCCAGTGAGTTAGTTAACATTTAGTAACTTAAAACTGAGGCGGTTAGAAGAAAAATGGTGTAAATGATTGTTTACCAGGGTTAGGATTTTTAGGTGCAAATTTCATACAAAAAGGGTAAGGGAAAAGGTGCTAAAATAAGGTTAAAAAAAAAGGGACAAAAGGTGCTGTTTTACTCAACTTCTTCTTATAATCCCATGTTTCCTTTAACAGAGATTTAGGCGTTCTCCCCCTAAAGGGAAGAATTTGAACCATACTAATTTAGTTACACTTGTTTTCGTATAGATGTCATTTGAGTGGTCCGTGGTCAGCGTACAGCCTCATACTGACATCTAGGAAACCAAGGTAGTACTACGAAAGGAAAATTCGGTAAATTTTGCTTAGAGACCTTTTCATTCAGGCTTAATGATCTTTTACGAGCCTGAAAATCTTCAGACTCGGGATCCACGGCTTAAAGTCTCTCCCGGAGGACTTGCTCCTTGGATTTTTCCATCCTAAAAAAATCCATCGACCCCGGCCGGGTTTGAACCCGCGATCCTCGGGACCAGAGGCAAGGAACATAACCACTAGTCCACCGCGCTAATTCAACAAATCCTTTCTTCTGTTCTAGTTTGAGTTACAAACAAGTACATCTAATCATCACTCATCAGAAGTAAAAAAAATGAAACTGTTGTACTTCAATACATTAAGCATCTCTATATTATTTAAATAAGTTTGTTTGTATAAGAGATAGAACATCTTTGTAGATGATAAAATCTTCTTTCGACATCCACAGAAACCAAAGCAGAGTGGGTCAGAAACGAAATCTAGCCGGAAAAAACTATTTTCACTCACCCTCAACGATTTTTTTTTTCACTCTAATAATAATTGTCATATGAATGTTCTTCACTTATCTGCAAAGGAAGAGAGAATTCTAAAGTTTATGAAGAAAATATAAACATCTGAAGTTGCCGATAGTTAAGAACTCATCTGGTGTGCGTCCCAGTTATGTTGTTAGCGTTGTGTCTTCAAGTTCAGTGAACTTTTCTTCTTATTCTGAATGGAGTCTTCACCTCAAGGTTTGTACTTTTCAATGATATATTTAATGTTTTTAATATAACCATATATTGTGTTGAATACACGTGGAATTATACCTTCGAAACACTAAAAAATTCACATAATCATCTTATTTTAATTGAGCTACGAAAAAGTTCTGAACAGTAGTACAAATTTTAGTTATAATATAGAGTGATTTATGGACTTTAATTCGTTCACAATAAATGTGTGCAAATTATTGTTTTTTTTTAATTAGCTTCTTTATTACAGGAGGCGGCCAGCAGCTGAGACCTACCGTTATGCTCGGAGAATGTTTTAAAATATATTTAAAAAAATACATTTTTGAAAAACAATTTTCTAAAACGTAGGAAGTTGTGCGCAACAAAAAAAGTAGATTTCTATTGAAATATTTTGATTGGCTAGAAGTAAATGTTAATTTTCCCGATACTAAGAATTCAGAACAATGACAGTTGTTGGAAAATCGTGTTCCATATGCTTATGGAATTGGAAGACCCCAAAATATCTTTCGAAGAAGCTGGAATAAAAAAAAAAAGTTTATTTAAGCAGGAATTCTCTCGCGATGAACTTCCTCTTCAAACAGAAATGTTACTTCGGTCATATGGTAAACGAGATACTGCTGATATTTTAAAGTAATTACTCAAAAAACCGCAAAAATAACTTCAAAATGTAAGAAACATTACAAATCATCCCACTCAACTCCTCTATCTTATATGTCGGACGAAGCATTGTCGTTTTTTGACAATGACATATCGAAACGCCAATATATCAACATGAGACTAGATGCCAAAAAGAGAGGTTGTGATTTTTACCCACCAAGACCATATTAAAGTGACGGATATTTCAGCAGAAATAAGACTATCTGTTTTTTTTTTTAGTTTCCATTCCAGCCTCTTCGAAAGATATTTTAGGTCCTCCAATTCCATAAGCAGATGGAACAGGATTTTCCAACGACTGACATTGTTCTAAATTCTTAATAACGGGAAAGTTAACATTCACTTCTCGCCAATCAGAATGTTTTAGTACAAATCTATTTTTTTTTCTCGCGCACAACTTCCTACATTTTAGAAAATCGCTTTTCAAAAAATATATTTTTTAAATATCTTTTTAAAAATTCTCCAAACATTCCCCTAACTCTAATTTATTTACTAAATAATCACTTATTGCCTCTATCGAACACTTTTCTTCGTATATTATATCAAAAAATTCTCTACGGCGTGACAATAAGCCTCAGCTGCTGGCCGCCTCCTGTAATAAGAAAGCTAATTACAAAAAAGTAATAATTTGCACACATGTTATTGTGTGGAAATTAAAGTTCATAAATAACTCTATATTATAACTAAAATTTGTACTACTGTTCAGAACTGTATTTTTCGTAGTCCAATTTCAAATAAGATAGTGTAAATGTTTTATTGTTGCAAAGGTATGATTCCACGTGCATTTAACACAATATCTGGTTGTATAGAAACAAGTTAAATATATCAATGAAAAGTACAAACCATGAGGTAAAATATCCACATAGAATAAGAAGAATAGCACACGGAACTTTAACACAAAACTTATTTATTTCCACAGCTCGTAACACAACTGGGATGCGAATCAGATGAGTTCTTAAGCATCGGCAACTTCCGATGTTTATATCGTCTTCTTTGCAGATAAGTGAAGAACACTCATATGACAATTATATTAGAGTGAAGAAAGACGAATTGGCGAGGGTAACTTTTTTTTTTTTTTTTTTCCAGCTAGATTTCGTATCTGGCCCATTGTGCAATGGAGCAAACTTCATTCCATCAGTGTCTATGGAATCTTGTTTGAATAACTGAGCCAGAACAGAAAATTGGGCAATAGGCACCTTCGGCATGGTAAATCTATTAATACGCTCTAGTAACAAACTTATATTCACGAACAGTAGGCTACTGATTCCAGTGAAATTATCCGTCACGGGCGAAAATCCATTATGGGTAGGAAAAATACATCCTACTTTGCCGGCAGTTCTGGTCCACGTATTTCCATATATTTTTCAAGAGATGGCAGGAGAATGTTTTTCTACTAATCTGAGTGGGGGATTCCCTTTTTAATTCAGTTAGGAATATTTTCTTCTTGTGAGGTAATCAGTGGAGTTTTTGGGTTGTGCGTCATTGCACATTACGGTGGTTCAGGTGGTTCATTCTTAACATATTTATCCTGTTTTTTCGGTAAAATGGCAAAAAGAAAACGGAATACAAGTGAGGAAATAAAACAAGCAGTGAATGAAAATGGTAGTGAAGTTTCAGAATTGTTATTTTGTGACAGAGAAGGGGATTCTTACGAAATATCAAGTAGTGAAAGCGAATGCCAGAGTGACATAAGTGACACCGCCGACAATAGTGCACCTAGGTGGATAGAGGTAAGTAATTCAGATCCCGGTCCAACTTCTTAAACGGCAGGATGAAATACGTTTCTATTGTAGCAGGATATTTATTTCAGTAAAGTAAGAGAGAGAAGATTTGCCGTATACACAATTATTTTACATTATGCAGGTGTGCTTTCAGTGCCGCATTTACTATTCGCATTTTCACTGCTAACTGAGAAGACTTTAATGTAAATTACTTAAATATATTTTTATTGATTCAAAACCATATAGAAATGGAGTATAACTCACAAGTCACTTCTCTTATAAGTGATAAAAGTGCTCTAGAAGTTTATTGAAAAGCAAATAAAAGGGGGGGGGAATGGGATTATGGGCACGGTTTGGGTAAGAAGATAAAGCTCCCCAAAATAAAAGTGCTTGAATAAATGCCTCCATCCTCAACTAGAGAAAATATTTCATACTGCGGCATCTTCCCAAAGAGCTTTAATTATCTTTGCGAAAAAAAAAAGGTTACATTCTTGAAGCAAAATTTTATATAGTGGTAAAGGGATATAAGATGCGTTAGGAGTAGATAAAGTACGATTGTTACCATTTTCAATCACCTATGATTTTCTTATACAACTTCAACTTTAAATTTGATTTAATACTGCAAAACTTGTACTTACACCCCTTCGCTTTTAACTGCTTCAATTACGAAATATAGAAGTACGTTAATCCCGTATAAAGTAATTATGCAAAATATTTAAATTCTAACTTTTACCAGTTTTGTATTTTGAAATTGTTTAGCACTACAACGAGGCTCAAAGAATAAAACATTCGATTTAAATTTTAATTTTTTGTTCCAGTTATGTGATTATGTACAGTTTACAAGAGTTTGTGGAGAACATTATTAAATGTAATAACACTGGTCAACATGATTTTTGTCTCATGAGTACCAACAATTGTACTTAATGCAGTTCATCGTGTTTTCAAATATGTATTCGCAATTTCTCCATCGCCCACAGCTTTTTATTTCAATTTCAATTAATGGATTTAAATAATTATTTTTAATAAACATTTTTTCGTCCATTTCTCCATTGTAAAATAAAACCAAATGAGCTAACTCAAATGGTTTTCAGCTATGGAAAAGAGATATCAAGGCAAATGGAATCCTAATATGCTGGCTGATTATTGTTGGGCCATCAAGAGGGATGCTCCACAGGCGAAATATAGCAGAAAATCGCCATTTCTTACTTTCTAGGTGAGTCCGAATGTTCGAATATTGTGTAGTTACGAATGTAGAAAATATTAAAGTGTTTGAAATTAAAGATTCCTGTCTCTCGGAAAACTTGCGTGATAGAGAAAACCCGATATCATATTTGAATTCAGGAGAAAAAAATACTATCAGAATCACATATGTTTCTTTCTGAAAAAAAAGGGGGTTTCTTTTTTGCTGCTCAGTGTTATTAGTATGTTACTTGCTGATTGCCCAGCGTTGCTGGGGTATTTATTTATCCCAATCTTCTTGACATAAATTACCTTAGTGACCCCAAAAATATGCAGGAGTTGGACATTCATCTGGGTAATTGATAATTTACTTTTCACCACTTCTCACTTTACATACAGATGAAGATTGATCTTTGACTAAAACGGTCTCGGAAGCGTCATTTCATCTCAGTGACCAAGAAAACTATGCATTTGGCATTAATAGCAATATCTTTTTTATTATTTCTATATGTCACTTCCTCTTATCTCGCTACGAATGCTATGGATCAAACTTGGGCTTAAATGTAATTGGGACTGTGATTAATGAGATCAGCTGCCATAAAAACTGTATTATTTTTATTATTCTTCTTCCTTCCAAGTATTAGGCCAAGGCCTGTTACGATCCTATAGAAAATTTTCCTTATGTATTATTAATATTACTTTATTTTTATTACCATTATTATTAACATTATCATTACCACTATCAACATCACCACTACCATCACCAATCATCATCATATTACTTCGGTTTCCATTGACATTATTATTATTATTATTATTATTAATATTATTATTATTATTAATTTATTATTATTATTATTATTATTATTATTATTATTATTATTATTATTATTATTATTATTATTATTATTATTATTATTATTATTATTATTATTATTATTATTATTTATTATTATTATTATTATTATTATTATTATTATTATTATTATTATTATTATTATTATTATTATTAGAGTATAGGAATGAGGTGCACAAAGAAATCAAACATAGGCTCAATTCTGGAAATGAGTGTTTTTATGCATTACAGGGAATCCTGTCCCAACTCCTTTCAAAAAACGTTAAACTAAAAATATACAAAAATATTAGTCTACCAGTTACATTATATGGATGCGAAACATGGACTCTTACTTTAAGGGAGGAAAGAAGATTACGGTTATTTGAGAGTAAACTTCTTAGGAATTTATTTTGGACCAAAGAGAGAGATGAACAGACAGGCGAATGGAGAAGACTACATAACAGTGAACTACATGGTCTTTATAGGAAGCCCGATATAATAAGAACAGTTAAGTCTCGTAGACTGCGAAGGGCAAGACATGTGGCACGAATTGGGATGAAAGACGTGCATGGAAGATTCTTGTAGGGAAACCAGAGGGAAAGCGCCCAGTCGGTAGACCAAGAATGATATGGGAGAATAACATTAACTATGATTTGAGGGAAGTAGATTATACAGGGAATGATTGGAAAAGTTAGCTCAGGAGAAGGGAGAGCTTATGTCTGCGTGGCCATAAACCTACGGGTTCGATAGTATCAGTGGGTGACTGAGTGAATTTAAATACTATTAATTAAATAATAGGTTAAACAACAGAGTATAATTACTAGAGGTAGCAAGATAGAATAATAAGCATGTAGTACTTATTATTTTAGAAATGGAAAATGCTGTCTAGTAACGACTATAGAATAAAACTGCATACTAGAGATCGCTTACTAGTCGCATTACGACGGATCGCAACCTTTCGCAAGTAAGAGAGAAGTAAGGGCCGGGCAGCTGGTAAACTCTTCCCAAGCCTTGAGGTTCGAGCTTCCCGACCGGAACCAATGAATCGATTCTGTATTTGTTTTTATCTGCAGCAGATATATGCTTGAAAATACTGTAAATTATGCATTGCAAAAGGGAATATAAACATAACAAAAGAGTACGATACTATATGTGATAGATTAATATTTTATTTTATTTTATTTTATTTTATTTATACTAGCCTACACCACCACGCTATCCTAAAATATTTATGCTTTTATAGACCATAAAGTCATTTCACACGATGGTTTTACTTATTTTCTAAAACATAAATACTTAGACATAACACTGCAGCCAACAACAAAGTCTTTCAGCGCACATTTGCAGGAGAGAGCAGCAACAGCTATAAGAGCTATGTGCAATATCAAAAACATTACAGCATTGAAATTAGACACAACCATAAAATTATTCGTATCAGTGATCATCCCGATTGCCATCTACGGTATAGAATTGATATGGGAGAGACTATCGACCAGCGATTTGGAAAGGTTAGAAAAAGTGAAAGCAAAATACATCAAAAAGGCATTGGGTACACGTAAATACGCACCAAATAGAATGGCCTATACGCTAGCCAGAGAAACCTACTTCCTAGAGTACCTGACACAAAGGATATTACTGCCAGCAACGGAGCCATATAAGAAAGTCGCCGAAAAAAGAAACAGAAGGAAAAGAGATCGACGAAGAGTTCAGACGCCATAGTGATCATGGAGTGGACCGGAAGCAACCAACCACAAAGACACGCAATCATAGGCCTAGCAACACATGGATATCATCATAAAATGTGCAAAAATACAAAATTCCACCAACAGAGTGACTCGTGTGAATGCAAGATATGTGAACAAAAATGCGAGCGATACCGTTACAAACAATGCAGAAGATGGACGGGATCATTGAACGAACTGATAAAAGACAAATCATGAATCTAAAATTAATGCTCTTTCGAGTGCCACTTACCAACTTATATAAAACATAAAGCTCGGACTTATTTTAAAAATAAAAAGAATAAAATTATTCTTTAGATCACTAAGTAGGGCCCTCGTAATAATACATACCGGTATATTACTGATTACACAAAAATATGTTACTCAATGTTTATTATTTTTACTTCAATAGGTTTATTAATTTTAGGAAAATAAAAGTAAATAACGAAAGTCGTTATAAAAATGAGGTGACTTAAATACCGTCAGTCGGCTATACTTGGGACACTTTACAGTTTTAATAGCCTGTAGAAAATACACTGCTCAAAAAAATTAGGGGATATTGTAGAATAACCTATTAAGACTATGTTTTTAGGAACAGTATTAGATGCAATCACTTTCTATTACTCCAAAAGAATGTAAACAAGAGTTTGAAGTCATTACGTAACCTGTGTACCACACCAGATGTCAAAGAGATCCTGATTAGGAATATGGCAAACAAACAAAGCAACATTAACATGGGTGAAAATGTTTATTTAGTATTGGTGTATGGTCTCCTCGAACGGCCAGCACTGCCTCACACCTGTGTGGCATTGATGCAATGAGGTTAGCAATGAGTTCTTGGGGGATACGTGGCCACTCTTCCATAAGAGCAATGTGCAGCTCTGGAACAGTTGTGGGAGGTGCTGGTCTGCCTGCAATGCGCCTGCCTAATGCATCCCACACATGCTCAATCGGATTTAAGTCCGGGGAGGAAGCTGGCCATTGCATACGCTCGATACCCTCCACTTCCAGCATGTCGTCCACCAAGCCAGCTCTGTGGCATCGTGCATTATCGTCCATAAAAAGAAAAGAATCACCTATGGCACCAGCATAAGGCACGACAAAAGGTCGGAGAATCTCATCTCTATACCTTACCGCAGTCAAAGTACCACCTTGGATGACGTAGAGGTCCGTACGTCCACCACTACTGACTCCTGCCCACACCATCAATCCACCGCCACCATATGGGGATCTTTCACGTACAAAAGCTGGATTGTTTCGTGTCCCTTTTTCTCTCCAGATGAATACACGCCGACTATCACATTCCACGTTGAATCGCGACTCATCAGAAAAAAAGAACTGATCTCCATTCAGCATGCCTCCACCCACGATGTTCCTCCGCCCAGTTTCTGCGATCTCTACGGTGTTGTGGAGTTAACCTGGTACACACCATGGGCCTACGGGCATAGAGACCACTTCCATGCAGTCGATTAGGGACAGTTTGAGTTGACACCCTGCGTCCTGTTGCTGTTTGAAGTGTATTTCGCAGTGTGAGTTGCATTCTGCTGTCTATTCCGACGGGCTGTTAACAAGAGGTAACGGTCATCCCTTGCTGTTGTTGCCCTTGGTCGACCTTGTCCGGCTCTTCTGTGAACAGTATGTTCTTTGAAAATGATTCCAAAGTCTGGAAATCACGCTTTGAGACACCCCAATGGCTTGTGCCACCTCTTGTTGTGTCTGTCCAGCTTCCATCCTTCCTATGGCCCTCCAAGCCATTGGTTCAGGTAAATCACGTTGTCGAGGCATCACTGTCCATAAGGCAAGTCATTCACTAACTGAAAATTGGACTGGATTTAAAAACAGCAACAAAACATTCACCCCCACACCGCCCTTTCACATCAACAGTACAGACACTGCCCTCTGGTGTGGTACCGAGGTTACGTAACAACTTCAAACTCTTATTTACATTATCTTGGAGTAATAGAAAGTGATTGCATCTAATACTATTCCAAAAAACATAGTCTTAATAGGTTATTCTACAATATCCCCTAATTTTTTTGAGCAGTGTAATTGATGTATTTAACAAATAACGTATTAATAAAATCCATATTAAATTCCGTTGAGGTGAATAGCCATAAGATAAAATTTAAAATAAATACATGTTGGCAGGTGTCGTCGTCCTCAACTGTGTAAAAATATTGTATTTAAAAGTAGCTAATATCCGGCGTGAGCTGCTACTCCTAAATAAATTATGTGTTTTTGCATTTAGTTGAATAAGTAAAAGGAAAAATAAATTTATATCGTTATTATTTTTAGATATCCTGTGCTGATTACCCGGCGTTGCCCGGGAATCTACTCATCCCGATGTACTTGGCATAAATGAACTAAAAGACTAATTTCGTTATTTTGAGTTATCCATAAAAGAATACCCGCCGTGCGCTGCTATGCTTGTCCGGGAAACTACTTATCCCGATCTCCTTGGCATCATTGAAAGACAAAAATACTTCCCGGGAAAATCCTGAACATTTTGCAAAAAGCCCTATGACAATCGGATGGCAGCACATGCTTGCCCGGAAATCTACTTATCCCGATCTGCTTGGCATCAATGAAAGACAAGAAAGGCTAGTGTGTGTTATCCGTATAAGATATACATATGCTGTCGCGGACTTTTTTTTTTTTTGAGTTTGCTGAGATATTCAATTCCGTGTACATTCATTGTACATTATTTGTTATGGTTTAGGCAGTATAAGCCATTTAATGGTAAAAAAGGGACTTTTCACGTTTTTCACTACAAAGGGTGTTTTTTTAAGGTGTAGGAGTTGAGTATCTAAACTCTCTTATAGCCTATGTTCATCCCGGGAATCTCCTGAACATTTTGTGAAAGACCCCATCACAATCTGATCAACGATTTGGCCGCGCATAAAGTACGAACGAACAAACAAACAAACATTCGTGTATGGAAGCAGACTTTCACGGCCGGAGTGCTATGATGATCTTGAAGAAGATTTTCGGGGCTGTAGGCCGTGGTCGTGAGGCTTATAGTTCCCCGACAACCCTTGAGGATGCCAGACGCAGTCTCTGGCGAAAATTCGGAGAACTACAAGCCTCACGACCACGGCCTACAGCCCGAAAATCTTCTTGAAGATCATCAAAGCAAACATTCATTTTTATATATTAGATATAATCTGGAGGGCTTTCGGAAGTTAACTTCCATCATCAGCAGGATGAGTATCTGCTACTACTTGTTGTACAACCCATTATACGAGATCGTTAAAAACCAAGTCAGTTGGTACTAATGACACTAACGACACATCAAAACCATCAACGTCTACAACGTCGTAAGCAACAACTAGTAGCAGATTCTCATCCTGCTGATGATTGAAGTTAACTTCCCAAAGGCCTCCATATAATATTTTAAATACAATATTTCAACACAGTTGAGGACGACGGCACCTGCCAACAGGTAGGTATTTTAAATTTCATTTCACAAATAACGTATTTTTTGTTAATTTTACAGTATGACCAACTACTAATGATTAACATAAAACAATGATTTATTTCTTTAATGTATTGAGAAAACATTATATTTAATGCTGTCAAGTTACTCCCTGCATGGGATTACTTGGGACATAAGAAAAGACATTAAATAATGAACATAAATTAGGATGGGAATACAAGTTATGGCCACCTTGAAAAAATTGCATGTAGCTTGAAAACGATAATGAATTTTACTAATATATATATATATATATATATATATATAGTTATCAATACGTGTACGAAAAATATGTTATAACATTGACAAGTACAAAGAGTTAATAAAACATGTTCTACAAAGATTAACAACAAATTATACTTTTTTTTTTCATTTATCGCCACCTTAAATAAATTTATGTCCAGCCATTTTCTCCGCTTATGCCCTCTTATCTATGAACATTAAATAAAATAATATATTATTAGATATGAAAATCAAATAAAACTAAGTTTTATTTTTATTTAATTAATAAATGTGGATTTTCATCAAGTAAACGCCAACTCAATTGATTAAAATCAAAGATAACAAAATAAGGTACGTGCATCGAGTGGAGAATAACTAATGTTTCCATCCTATGTCTAATTCGTTCAAAATATTGGCATTGGGCTTTTTTTTAATTGAGCATAAGTAATTTTCTGTACATCAACTTCAGAAAAATCATTGTATTTCCGAGCTCCGTATTCTACATTTGTATTATTATAGAATCATCAGTACAGTTGAATAAACACTATAAATATTACAGTAATATCGATTCTTGTAACTTGGGACAGTGACACACCAATGCTACGTTTTGGAACAAATCTAAATAATTTTCAGGAAAGTTGAATGACCTTACCGATAAAGGTGGTTATGATACATAACAAGTGAGGTTAGAAAGCAATGCATAAATTAGTATCGTAACTTCAATTTTGAACGATTACCAATCACTTATTTTTATATGTATAAAGATAGAAATTATCTTAGTAATTCTGTTATTACTTGTATTTATTTACCTCTCTCTCGAACACATGATTATTATATCAGAATGTACTTTTTTTCTAAGTTATCCCTGCTGTCTCAAATATACCCAGATATCGGTAACTAACGTTATATAAATAAAATATAGTCTATCTTACTGCATATTAATGAAGAGAGTTTATTGTATATTTATAAGCCGCTTAAAAAGTATGGACTTAATTTTATTTAGGCTATAAACACTAATTTTATGGTTCTCCATGATAGGTAAATGAGTTTTTACTATCGTACACTAAAGACGGTCAAACTTTGTCCTACTCCTGCTCACTCTCATAAGCGAGAGCGGCTGAAAGGGACGTTCGAAAACTAACGTTTATCACGGAAGGGCTTCCTGGCTCCAAAAAAAAATAGACATCTGACGAGGTAAGTCGTACTAATTACTCCTAAGTAAAGTAAAGTATTCCCACTAGAGGCCTCAGGAGGCCCTTGGGGTAGTAGGAGGTTAAGGCTCCTACTTTTCCTAGGCAATCGGCACTTGATGTCAGCCGGGTTGTCAGCCCTGCGTGACGGCCGCCTTTACCCCCAGAACAAGCGCCTGGTACTCATTTACGTTAGAGGCTGAGTCGACCCCAGGGCCATAGTGCCGCCAGAAGGTTTGGGTCAGTTTAAAAATCCTGATCCCACCGGGACTTGAACCCTCGATCTTCCGGCTTCTAGCGCAGTGCCTTAACCACTACGCTACGGCTACAACATATAACTCAACGATAATCCACTCAAAAGAGCTCACAAGAATGAAGGCCCGGGAAAAGACTCGAAGGCGATCTATATTACATATGTACACATACCTTAATTTCCATCCATCCATAGTAATTCTGCCCAAGGGCAGGTCTTTCACTGCAATCATAATATTTTCATGCTTTGCTTGCAGCTTTACTAGGGAATTGTAGGTGTGGTAACTTCCCGTTGCTTTCCACACCGTTGAAGGATGATGATGATGATGAGGATGATAATGATGGCCATATGATTTCGGGGACCGTTTGGGCCTTAAAGTTTTCCTGACATTTGTCTTACAGGTGAGGAAAAACCCCGATAAAAACCTCACCCAGAAAAACTGCCCCGACCGGGCATCGAACCCGGGCCCGCTGCTTGGCAAGGCAGCACGCTACCTCGAGACCACAGCGGTGGACTACTTTAATTTATACATAGCATATATATTTATTTATTTATTTATATACGTGTGTGTGTATTACTGTAATAAAAATAGTTGGTCCTGAATGTGACACATGTGATAGAAAATTCAGGGTACAAAAAACAAGAATAAAACCATAAAAGAAATCATAGGACTAAGCGATAATTTGGGCCTTTTGATCGTATTGGACTAAATATATTTTTGTTTTGACATATTAAGAGAATGCTGGAAGAAATATTATCTAAATCAATTATTGAATAGATGCCTCTACAATTAATTAAAAATGTACCGAAAAAACCATGGTTACAATAAATCAACAAGGAGGCTATGGAATCCTTAGCCCTATAGAAGGATTAATGGAATGATATGAATGGCGTTAGGGCACCGAAGGATGACGACAGTTATTTAATCCCATACACACACACACATATATATATATATATATATATATATATATATATATATATATACTAGAAGTCCCGGCCACGCGTTGCTGTGGCTAAGGTATACGTTAAAATTTAAATTAAGTTGTTGTCTTTCAGCCAGATTACTTAAAACTAATACTTACACACGAAATTAATAATATTGAAAATAAAATAAACACTGAACACACTTAAATTATGAAATGATCAATATTTGTAATTCAATTGAAATTCGCGGCTGCAACAAAAAGCACTGCCATCTGGATCTCCCTTTGTTAAATAATAAACCAATTACCTTACACCGCCATCTGTTAGAATCGTATGGAACTCATTACACCGCCATCTGTTAGAATCGTATATAACTCACAGATAATTATAACTCTTTGTTAAATAATAAACAAATAATTTGCAATAAAAAAATAATGCGATATAAATTTAGTTATAAACTACCCCAAGTCTCAAGTTGGATCAAACTGCACACAGTGTGCAAAATTTTATTAAAATCGGTTCAGTAGTTTAGGATTCCATCGCGGACAAACAACGTGACACGAAATTTTTATATATTAAGATATATATTCATTTATTTATTCCGTAATGTGCAAACTCTGAATATTAGCTTTTCTTTTGTGCTACAATGGGAAAAAAATCAATACTAAAAATAATCTAAAGGAGTTTATTAAAATTATAATATAAACATGAAAAGTTTCAAATCATTATAATCACAAAAGTATTTCAAAATACCATAAGTTTACATCCAGTTAGATAATATTTATTTTTTTAGTATACAAAGAAATAATAAAGGATAAATCTTCTTCTTGTCTTGTAAGCCCATGTTTCTCTTAACAGAGATTTAAGCGTTCTCCCCCTACAGGGAAGAATTTGAACCATACTAATTTAGTTACACTTGTTTTCGTATAGATGTAATTTGAGTGATCCGTGGTCAGCGTTCCGCCTCATACTGTCATCTAGGAAACCAAGGTAGTACTAGGACGGGAAAATTCGTTAAATTTTGCTTAGAGGCCTTTTCATTCAGGCTTAAGGATCTTTTACGAGCCTGAAAATCTTCAGACTCGGGACCCACGGCTTGAAGTCCCTCCCGGAGGACTTGCTCTTTGGATTTTTCCATCCTTAAAAAATCTAACTACAAAAAGATTATTTTATTTAAATAATAACTATTATAGAATAATCCTTATAAAATTAACAAAAAATAAATCAAGCCATATTGAATTGCACAATAAAATTCCATCGACCCCGGCCGGGTTTGAACCCGCGTCCCTCGGGACCAGAGGCAAGGAGCATAATCACCAGTCCACCGCGGCCGACTTTAAAGGATAAATACAATGACAATTTTATGTGGACCAGAGTGTTAAGTACGTCCATCTGTTATGTTTACATCAAGCCTTTGTGAAGAGGGATTCAGAAATTCTGGACAGTAATCCAGCGAAGACAGTAAATACTCGAGTAGGTAATAAAATTATTGGTAAAACCAAATTTAGACAAGCAGCTATAAAGGCTGGTAAACACGAAATCCCGACCACATTGGCTCTGTTTATGGCTCTATATATCCACCTCTGTTTATGTGTGATCAGCAGTCAGTTAGCAGGTCAAAGACCAACCAGGTTTGTATTTAATTATTGGTAAATTTAAAACTATCAAGAATTCGCCAAGCTGGTCTCCAGATAATACTTTGAAAAGATAGATAACGTTCTTTCTACATAACATCTTCAAAAAATGGGGCTCGTTAGGCAGGCCTACACATTTCAAATGAATTTCATCCAGAATCACCGTGATTCAAAGAGATTTAAAATTTTGCACTTTCACTTCGTTTGCTTTTCTCCACACTTCAAGTTTTATATTGTCCTGCGCCGTAGCCAAGCGGTTTATGACATTATGCCTTGGTGCAGAGTTGTGGAACTGGCTCTGGTTCGAATCCCCTTGAGGGAAAATTTTCCTCGTGCAATTTCGACCAGTATGGGACCGATGTTGACCCAACATCGCGAGATATTTTGGTACCTACAATATGTAGCAGCTTCAAAGCTATGAAAACTTACATAACGGCGGGGAGGCCGACAAGCTGACCACATGCTGCTCCTATACTGGTCCAGTGATTAATACACGTAGATTTGAGATCAGCAACCGGCCTCAAGTTCTATTGCACATAAAGTCTTATATTTTAACCATAAAGTGTTGAATAAAACTATGCCATTCTGAAAGTTTAATAATTACTTCTTAGTTGAATCTTCAATAAAATGAATCCATTACATCTATAGCCTACAAATAAATTGTAAATGACAGCGTCCTAATTCGAAATTTCCCAATAATATTGGCAACAATTTTAGACGCAGCGTCAACACGCCCCAAATTTGCTTGTCTTGAAGCAAATTACCAATTACTTTTCGTTTCCTTTGGACTCAGTTCAAAATTCCGTGCCAAGAATACTGAGGAGTTTACGGATTATAAACATTTTTGACCTCTATAACCATTGACACATCGAAACTTAGTTCGAATTAACTTTTATTATTCGTGTTTTTCAACTAATGAACTAAAATACTGCTACAAGATATCTTGCAACAGTAAGCACAACAATGTAATCGTTAACCTTTGTATGCTTTGAAAGCCAAAACCATGTACAGCTCAGTTATAAGAAAGACCTGTTATTTTGTTTATCTATTTGAAGTGACAGGCAGAAAACAATATACTCTAAACATTTGCAAGTTAGCCTATATAGTCGATTACTTTCACATCTCCTTAGGCTGGCTTCTCGGACCTCTAGGTACCCTAACTCAAATTGTTCAGTAGAGCATCCCCTATGCCCGGTTTGATTTGTGCACGCTCTTACAGAATCGCCCTTTATAATATACCAATTGGACAAGAAGAAAGGAAATTCTTGGAATTCGCTTTCCTCCCACTCTCTACTGCTCAAGCGGGAAGAAAAAATTCATTCGGCCTCTTTATTTGTAAGATAACTGCTATAACTAACTCTAACTCACTGGTACAATGAAACCCGTAGATTAATGACCGCCCGGCAATAAGCTCTTCATACATCCCTATCCTGAGCTAATGTTTTCCAATCATCACCTGTATATTCTACCACCCTCAAATGATTAATATTCTCCTACCTCATTATTGGCCTACCTTCTGGCCACTTTCCCCTCTGGCTTTCCAGCAAGAAGTTTCCATGCTTCTCTTTAATTCACCCGTTCGTGCCTTATGTCTTGCCCATCGCAGTCTATGATATTTAACTGGACGCTTTCCCTCAGGTTTTCCTGCAAGGAATTTCCACCTCCTCTTCCATTCCCCATTCTTGTCACAAGTCTTGCCCATCGCAGTCTACAAAACTTAACTCTTCTTCTTATCCCTGGTTCCCCAGAAAGATCATGTAGCTCACTGTTATGTAATCTTCTCCATTCGCTTGTCTGTTCATGTCTCATTGATTCAAAAATGTTCCTAAGAACTATATTCTCAAATACTCGTAATATTTTCTCCACCCTTAAAGTAAGAGTCTATATTTCTCATCCATATAATATAACTGGGAGAATAACAGTTTGATATACTTTCAGTTTATTTTATTTATTTTTTATTGGATGACAAGAATCCCTGTAATCGACAATTTCCAGTATTTATGTTTAATTTCTTTCTGCACCTCATTCTTGTTTGTAATTATTGTTCCTAAAGATACCTGGCATAAAGCTTTTTTTACGATTGTAATAGTTCTAAATATATTTTTGATTTTAATTACCATGGCTTTCCGTGTGCCGTGTTTTTAAACAATCAAGTTCTAACAAGTTTCTGTTACCGCGATTTGTACAATTTTATTTTTTTTAAATATTTCTAAATATGATTAAATGTGCATTTAAGCAATTAAGCTCTCATTTAAAATGTAAGTTTTAACTCAGAAATAGGATAAAATAATAATTATCACAAGAAATATGCATCGAAGACTTGTAGGTAATGGTGTTGTGTTCGGCTAGATCATAGATAGCATCTCAAACTTACATATCATTTCAACTGTGTTTTTTAAAAGCGCATCTTCAAAACAGCAATAACAATTATTATGTTTAATATTAAGGTAAGTTTAATAAAAATGTTGGTGGGCGCTAGAAAATGTTTGATTCTCAAAATGGGCTGTGGGAGAATAAGTTTGAGAAGCTATAATCTAGCCGAACCCAACATCATTTCCTACAAGTCTTCAATGCGTATTTTTTGTGATTATAGATTGAAATAATCGGATTTTAAACAACTTAAAAGGATCCTATTTTAAATTAAAATCCTTCTAAGCTTAGTAAGCCTAATTTTTTGGCCCGTCTCAATGGAGGGAGATGACATTCCTATTTTGCAATCCTATGATCATATTAGATTCTTGGCAGGGTAAGAAACATTTAAGTATCTAGTTCCTAGATTTAGAATAAATGTATTGTTTTTGTATTCTACCTCATACAAAGTGATTCACAATAAGTATTACATACTTCTAGGGGTTGTAGAGGGGACTTAGTAGATAAAGTTTTGACAAGGAACCCATGTCCGGATACGTACCATTTTGATGTAAAATAAGTTTCAAGATCGAAACAAATGGGCTGATATCGTGTGTCCTGTGTTTCAGAATAAGTATTGCATACTTCTAGGGGTAGTACTACACCTGTCGAGTCGAAGGAAGATATTCTTGCACGAATTCTGGCGGCAGCAGAAATTATTGAGCACACACCAGGTCTTGTGTGGCGTGTGTATTAAAACATGCGTCGCAGGTACACTTTGTGCACCGAACAACAGGGTCCCCACATGTAATCACACTTGTAGTACAGCCCCTATAAGTATGTAATACTTATTGTGAAACACAAGACACGCGATATCAGCCCATTGTGTTCCGATCTTCAAACGTATTTTACATCGAAATGGTACGTTTCCGGACATGGGTTCATCATCAAAACTTTATCTACCAAGACCGCTCTACAACCCCTAGAAGTCTGTAATATTTATTGTGATTCGCCCTGTATTGCTAGCAGAAGTTATGCGGTATGGTGATGCTGATGAGATGTAGAAAGATATGTCGTGTATTTACATGTCTATAAACTGTTAAATAACATATCGGAAGTGGATCTCCAGGTAGGATCGTTCGACAGCCTGAAGGAATATTATTCAGTATTAAAATCCACAGTAGGTCTAAACCAACATGTCACTAGATAACTACAGAGATTAATATGATACAATTTAATTTCTCGGAAATAGAAACTGAAAAAAAATATAAATGAAATGTCACCGATGATGATAATGCATAAAATCAATCATCCATTCAATAATAATTGACATGACTTTATTAAACAAATTATGTTGTTTCACCAACGTTTCTTAATTTCATAATAAGATTGTGTTAATAGTCCCGTGCCGTAGCCGAGCGGTTAAGGTAGGAAGCCTTGGCGCAGAGCTACGGGACTTGCGCTGGTTCGAGTCTCCATGGGGAAAGAAATTTTCTCATGGTATTTCGGCCAGTATGGGACCGGTGCCCACCCAGCATCGTGAGGTAATTGGGTAGCTACAATAAGTAGCGGCTCCAGGTTGAGGAACCAGCTATAACGGCGGGGGGACTCGACATGCTAACCACATGTCACCCCTACACTGGCTGTTGATCATCTACCTCTGTGATTGACACATGTGGATGTGAAGGGCCAGCAGCCGGCTGGTAAAAGGGCAACCGCTGAAAAGTGGAAAGACCCTCAATCGGAATCGGAGATTGTGTTATTTAATATTCCTAATTGTTTGATGGTATTGGGTAAGCAATTAGTTTAAACTAGATACAAATTTGTGTGGAATTTGTAAAAAAAATAGTAGCTTTAACATTTAGACAACATTTCGAAACCGAAATATTTGGCTCAGACGGTAGCATTTAAAACTCGTATTCAGAAATCCCCTAATTCTTATCCCGGTATCGATCAACCTGGCAGGTTTCTTTGTGGTTACCACTTTCAAGAAAAATTCTGTGTTAGAATTTCATTATCACGATATACTTCACCACGGCATATTTCATTAAAAATAATATTCAGTGAATTTCTCAAGTCACGAATATACATAACAATATACATAGCCTATACTAGACTTGTACGCACGCGCAGATTTTTGGAAGCAAAATAAAATTTAAGGAAAACAAAACATTTCCAAACCAAAAGTTAAATAAATAATAGTTTTAAAAAACTAAAACAACACGCTTTATTAGAAAACCGAACTAAAAAAATGAAAAATAATTTTAATTTCCAACATGCTTGGGATAAATAATTTTACCATCAAAAGCGTGGGGTGCTCTTTATCAATTAATATATTTAATAATAGAGATACTGGTAAAAGTAAAGTCTCTAAGAAGAAAATTTAAAAATCATAAAAAGCACCCCACGCTTTTGATGGTAAAATTATTTATCCCAAGCATGTTGGAAATTAAAATTATTTTTAATTTTTTTAGTTCGGTTTTCTAATAAAGCGTGTTGTTTCAGTTTTCTAAACTATTATTTATTTTTTTATTTTTTAGTTTTAATATTTTACAGAATAAGATAAAAATGTAAATATCTTTAAATTCGATTCTATTGTAGTATGAGCTGAAAGTAATCCTCTCCTTAAGAAAAGAAAAAAAGAAAAAGAAAAAACCTCCCATCCGGATTTGAACCAGCGACCTATGCATTACAGAAATTATATACCACTAGAGTGTACCGATCTACCAACTGAGCTCTTACAACGATTGACTAAAAAGTCGACAAGTCCGCAACCTATTATGCCAGTTTTCATGTTTTTGATTTTCTGATGATTCTGGCCAGAATTCTAGAAACAAAATATTAAAGTATTGTATTGTCACGGGCCCTTTACAAGTACACAAAGTTTCAAGTCGATCCAATGTTTCTAAGTGGGTGAAAATCGTGTTCAAAAATTCCGTTACATAGATACAAAGACACTTTTTTTGATTTCTGATGATTCTGGTCATGATTTTAGAAACAAGATATGAAATTATTGTATTGTCACGGGTCCTTTACACGTATACAAAGTTTCAAGTCAATCCAATGTTTCTAAGTGGGTGAAAATCGTGTTCAAAAATTCCGTTACATAGATACAAAGACACTTTTTTGATTTTCTGATGATTCTGGCCATGATTTTAAAAACAAATATGAAATTATTATATTGTCACGGGTCTTTTACAAGTATATAAAGTTTCAAATCGATCCAATGATTTTAAGTGGGTGAAAATCGCGTTAAAAGATTCAGTTACATAGGTAGATACAGGTCAAGCTAACATAAAGCGTGTAGAAACTCTTGTATGTAAATTGCTGAAGTCATTATAAATTTGACATAAACACAACTAATAATTAAAACACAGTGCACTGTATCAATGATCCCCAGGCGAAAAAAGTAACCGACAATATAGTGTAGATTAACTTTCCAACGTTAGTAATTTGGAACTTCTTTCCGGCGCTACAATGCGTGTTAAATGTTCAATAATCGCACTTTCTGTTTCTAGCTCCAAGCCGATCTTATTCGGAAGTGACTGGAGTATGAATAGTGGCTGCTATATATTCGTTGAAAGGAATTGATGAAGATAGATCATGTTTTCATGTGTCGCTAATTCTCTCTAATTTTAACTTTAAAGTGGCCTGAAAATACTTTCACCCTTTTATGTGGAAAATGCTATTGAAATTCCTTATTCAATACCCTCAATCAATAATTTAACATGACAATCATTAAATGTTAAATAATTGTACAGAATGAAGTCGAAAGGATCAGGCGCTGCGCTGGTCAAATTCGATTTGTGGAATAGGCAATCCACATGGTACTTATAACAATAATAATAGTAATATTATTATGATTATTATTATTATTATTATTATTATTATTATTATTATAATCATGATTAAAACTTTGGTCTACTTATATACAAATAAGTAATTTGCATTATAAATAAATTATCAGAAACAAACAATACATTATACAATACTACGAATATCATGAAGCAATTTGGCATTCTTCACATATTCGCGAGTAGAACGTATGGCAACACTATGTAATGTATGAAGGTACTCTGCTAAGATGAACAAGTTCCAAAAGTCTATAAGGAAGATTGATTTATACCCCATCCAACTACTAGAACTCTTATTCTAATGTAGTTGGGTCGCCGACACCCACACTCAAATTCTGACATACTGGTAGTGCCACTTTCAATAGGTACAGTCTCGTATGACAATTATTATCCTGTATATTTCATTATCATATTAGCTTTCACAAAGCCATTAATTACAACTTTTTCTTAAAACAGTGAATCAATCGAAGTTAAAATCCATAACACATTCACACAAATAAATGAAAAGTGGATTGAAAATTACATTTACAATTATTATAAATACAATGTCTGTACTTTGAGTGGTTTCTTCTGTTTATTGATACATATATGAATACATTCTCAACAAAATTTTCGATTTTATCCTTTGTTACAACCGGATCTGCTTGCGTCTAATAAACAGATGTGTTCATTTAGTGATAACTTATCGCAAAATCAACCCATTAACAGGACATGTCTTCCAAAAGAATATTCAAACACTTCATAAAATGTATGCTTTTTTCCTTGAATCATCTCCTCTAAAAATACTATAGTTTATCGCTAGTAGATAATTATATTTTAATGCCATTACAAACAGAAATTACTTTAACTGCATGAATGTTTGTTATAAGGAGATAAGCCGAATGCCATTAACAAATGGAATGAGTGGATTTCCATTTTTTTTTTACAAATTAGACATTCATATTTAGTTTTTTATTAATTATTGTGATGTAAATATTATACTAGGCTTATATTAGCCTAATACTTAGCCGGAATGAAAGTATTATATTTTACTTGCGGTGAAATTAATGTATATAAAATGTAAAGTGAAGTAAAGTGGTCCTATGCAGGCCTAAAAACATCCTTGGGATAGTAGGAAGTTACCACTCCAACTTTTCCTTGCGTGATGGTCATCTTGCACCTACTGGGATCCCAGATTCGAATCCTGGCGGTTCCAGTGGACTATTGGTGTTCGGGCACACCGAGATTTTCCGGGCTTTTCTCGAGGTTCTCTCGTTTCCCGGATTTTATCCCTCCAACACTCTCCACTCTTCTTCCCTCCCCCATGATGTCATTTCATCTTCATTCATTCATTTCATACCACCTATCAGCTCATATCAAGTTAGGTAAACAAACACTGATTTAACAAATCATAGATGTTTAAAATATGTGGTTGCAGTAATATAATGGGAGACATACTCATATACTTCCTCACCATTCCGAGCCAGGGTATGTCAACTTAGTGGTAGAATAGGACCAAAGAGAGTGTTGTAGCCCCTCTTCGAGTCCCTGAGCCCAGTCCAAATAAAATGCAGTATGAGTCATGAGTAAATTCTAAAGAGGTCATAACAAACTACATAACACCGTAGAGCAGATTTCTAGATGGGAAAAGCGCAATAATTCTTAGGTCGCAGCGCTAGGGCAGTCTGCCCTCCCAGTTTAAAATAGAACATATAACAATACAAATTGTCGTCCTATGTGTATTTCTCCTATAAATATATATTTATCTTTTACACTGTCCACCGCTGTGGTCTCGAGGTAGCGTGCTGCCTTGTCACGCAGCGGGCCCGGATTCGATCCCCGGTTGGGGCAGTTTTTCTGGGTGAGGTTTTTATCGGGGTTTTTCCTCACCTGTAAGACAAATGTCAGGAAAACTTTAAGGCCCAAACGGTCCCCGAAATCATATGGCCATCATTATCATCATCCTTCACCGGTGTGGAAAGCAACGGGAAGCTACCACACCTACAATCTTCCCTAGTAAAGCTGCAAGTATAGCATGAAAATGCTATGATTGCAGTGAAGGACCTGCCTTCGGGCAGAATTACTAAGGAAGGATCTTCTACGGTAGACTTAAGTTATTTAAATAATTAAACATGAAGCTAGAGATTTGAGGGAAGAAGATGTCTAGACAGGAACCTCTGGCGACAAATCACTTGGGTTGATGGAGAAATACTGTATTGTGGAATATTGCTAATAAAAAAATTAAGCATACCATGAAAACAAAATTTAAAAAATGTTTTGTTACTTATAGTTGCACAAACTGCAATAGTCATATTCTGCGTAGTTTTTTTTTTTTTTTTTTTTCCTTCCCTTACAGACTTGGATTGCGATCGTAGTGCTCGACACCACATTTCCCGTGATGAACGGACGGACACATTAAATTCAGTAAGAGGTGACTTATATCCGTATCCTATCGAATATCACGGTACCTGAGATCTTAAATCGGTTAGAACATAATATTTTGTCACGGTTGGACATTTCAACTCTCATGCCAATTCGCGATTTTTCAGGAATTATGATAATCTGATTCTACTTTATTGTAAACAAGATGCTACTTTATTTAATTTCTTATGTATATATTTGATTATAATTACAACTCCAGTGGTTTTTCAGGGAATTTGCGACCCGAATTTGCAGTGAGAAAACCCATCAACAATTTCAACCAGAAAATTCAACTCGATTGTGAATCAAACCAGAATCTGGATCGTCAGAGTCAATAGAGTTATCCCTAGACGAAAGTGACGATCTCAGCATTCCTGTTTGCCTATTTAAGGGAGGATACAGTTGAACTAAACAAACACTTAATTCCTCAAGATTTTTAAAATACATTACGAATCTCCGTTGAGGTCACTATAGGCCTATAAAGCTTTTAAATTATAAAATCAGTCGTCCTCAACTATTAACTAACTTACTGGCACTATTGAACCCGTAGGTTCATGGCCGCCCGGACATAAGATCTCCATATATCCCTATCCTAAGCCAATGTTTTCCAATCATCCCCTGTATAATCTACTTCCCTCAATCATAGTTAATGTTATTCTCTCACCTCATTATTGGTCTACTAACTGGGCGTTTTCCCTCTGGTTTTCCTACAAGAAGTTTCCATGCACATCTTTCATTCCCCATTCGTGCCACATGTCCTGTCCATCGCAGTCTACGAGACTTAACTGTTCATCTTTATCTTCTGTGGGAGCATGTACATTTACGATTACAAAATCATGTCGCTTACCCTTTAGAATTATGTATGATACCCTATCACTGACAAACTTAATATGTCGGATGGCGGATAGGATCCTCCTTCGGACTAAAAAACCCGTTCCAAATTCAGGTCTTTCTGCACCCCCCTAGTATAATGCAAAGCTTCCTGATTCCTGACTACCTTCTCCTGGCCATTTAACTTCCTGTAAAGCAACTATATCCAAAGGTGATTTATCTAATTCGCGGGTTAATACATCTAGCGCCCCGCTATTGTATAAAGTCCTAACATTCCATGTTCCTAGGAACATGCCCCATATGTTTGAGCCTTGACATGGGTTCCCTAAAGTAATCCCCGTCCGGAGAACCGAATGGGGGACAATTTGATCTCCGGAAAATTTTACCCCAGTTGAACCCATGTCCGCATTTCTTGATCATTGTATTTTTACAGTGAAAGATCGTCACTCTTTCGACCAAGGTACTTTTTTCATCTGGCTTATCACCTTCGACCAGTCCGGCATGGGTAACCCTATCGGCAGCAATGCTACCGCCGGCATAGCTCTCGTCCTCAACTATTAGCAGTGTAATTTTATAAGAGATCTTTCGAAAACATTGTTTCATCTTCTGTTTGTAGTTTGGTACTCAATGTGAAACACATACTGCTAATAGTTGAGGAACGACTGAGAATAAGGTATTAATTTTATAATTTAAAAACTTAACGCCGAGGTAATAACAAATAAATGTGTTCCTAAAGTAAACTACAAAGTATCAAGAATATCCATCTCCAATAGTTGAAAATCAACATATTACTGATAACATGTTTAGGAGATCCCTGGAACTGTCATCATTCATTACTTATGTACTTTAATCGGAGAGACAAAGAGATTTGGACAGAATCATAATCCGACAGATTAACCAAACGTTTGTACAGAAAATATTTCACCCATCCACGAAGAATCAATGGGAAGAGGAAAACGAGAATGAAAAGAATTTAATCATCATCACGAACTTATTTAGGTTTAGGTACTTTTGAGCCTGTTCCTATGAGATCTCAAAATGTGGTTGGTCAGTCCAAATTAATTTTGATCTTCCTTTATCTCAACGTCCTTCAGGTTGATACTATAATGCTAATTTAGGAAAGCGAGATGGTTCCATTCTTTGTACATTTTGTAACCAATTTCTTTGACTATTTAACTCATGCCACAAATGCTAGTCAATGACCAATTACGTTTCAATGAATGTTGTTTTACAACCAATCACAGTCATGTTTCACCTCACTCTTTATCGATTTCTCTTTATCAGCTCCTGCTTTTGTGATAAAGAAAGCTCCTCCTTTAAATGTTCTAAACAGGTCAAAGCATTATTTTTCTCCAACAAATACATTGAATATAGCAAATAATGAAAAGATTACTTGATTTTACCGAGTTGTTTACTAAAAAAATAAATGAATGACCCGTAATGTTGATTATGATATATAGTTTGATGTGTTTCATTATTTCTCCACTTGGGTGCACTCTTACAATATTGCGATCATATTTGGCAATACATAATATGATCAAGCAGCAGTGAATAAACATAACCTCACATTTCTGATTTGTTTTCAAACATCGCCATTTACATTAAATATATAAATATTTTAAAATAACTATAGTTAAACAATGATTTGTGAGTAAACAGCTTAATTTTATTCGTTAAATAGTCCTAACAAATGCCACTCTTGATTTCCAAATTATCGATAAATTCACGACTCACGAAGTGAGGAGTGAATTTATCTAGAGAATTTGGAAATCACTCATGGCATTACTTATGATAATTCTGAATTTCTTCAAATATTTTTTGAATTTTTAATTTATCACGTACTATATTTGTGCTTCTTTGCTTGACCATTTTTGTCAAACCTAGAAGTGGACGTAAAAATCCCATCTGTGCCTCTTGAAATTTTGATTTGATTTTAGAATTTAGTATCCGGTTTTTGCTCTTATAGTTCACTCTTGCTTTCGCAATTACATTGCGTAATCTCAATTTGGTTGCGGTTGACATTTATTTACCAAAATGTATTTTTATGGCTCAATTCATTGCATTGCATTGCATTGCATTGCATTGCATTTCTGTAACTTTATATCTGTGTCATTTCTTATGTCAGATATTAAGTGACCGAGGTGATTAAATTCAGAAACTTGTTGTATGAAAATAAATTATGTTAATAAATTCACATTATCACAGTGCATTCTGGATATACAAATGGCATATTCCTGTCTCACAATTAGGCGTTATTAGGTCTTTTTCACGTAATGAATATGTTACAATTTTTAGTGGTAACTTTCTACTAGTGAATCGAAACGTTCTAAATAATTAAATTTCTTACAGTTATTTTTGTGACTGGTTTGATTAACTATTTTAGAAGTTTCCCATCGGTTCAATTATATTTCTAACAAAGAAACTGTCAAACACTGCATTTCGAAACCTACCTTGAAATTTCTTCCAGAGAAGCACTATGGTGTACAAATAACGTGTCTAAAAATTATCTGATGTTTTAAATGCAAGACACAACATTCCAGCATCAACTCTCTCATTTAAACTATAGGCAAGGAATACAACACCTGAAACGGAAAATTGAATAACCCTTACTACCTATCGCCCCGCCTCATTTCATTCCGCTCTTACCCACGCAGGGAGACCATCTGCTATGTACAGTGGGTTGACATTGCTGGATTCTGAATTATATTTCTATGCCTTGCAGTTAAAAAGGCAGACTTTTTTGGACACGGTCTTGGTACATCACAATGCTTCCTTTGGAGAAATTTCAAGCAAGGTTTTCGGTATGCAATGGTGGACAGTTCCCTTGTAAGTATTATTTTGAAGTTCGACTTACATTTATAATTTATACTGCATTAATTAACGTATTATTCTCTTTTAATTTAACAAAGAACGTACTTGGTACTAGAATTGATACAAAAAGTAGGTGCTACAATTAAATCATCTATAGGCCTACTTAACATGATAAATGAATAATTTATGCATGGCAGGTAAATAACACCTCTAGTACTCTAATGTTTACATCAGTTCCTATGAATGCATAACAAATAACATCAAACTAACAAAGCAGTGAGGTGAAGCGGAAAGTAACAATGCCATTTAAATGCACGATACAAGTTATGTAATTACCTACCGGAGATAAGGTACTGTTTGCCAATGATACTTAAACAAGATGCAGTGACGTAATCAAACTTTAAAGTGTATGAACCATTCCGCACAAATCCTCGTTGCTTAAGTGTCCAAGTATGAAATTCTCAATTCTGAAATAATTACAGAGGTAATCGAAATCTATTGAAACATAGATAATACAATCTTCAGGTCGGATTTTAACTCGGCCGTGGAAAAAACCTATTTTATGAGTGTTAAGGGTTTTATTTTAAATGTTTTCCAAAAGGAAACATGTTTCAAACACTCGAGTAACATTTACAGGGTCTACGTTATACATAGTCCACCGCTGTGGTCTCGAGATAGCGTGTTGCCTTGTCACGCAGCGGGCCCGGTTTCGATCCCCAGTCGGGACAGTTTTTCTGAGTGAGGTTTTTATCGGGATTTTTCTTCATCTGTAAGACAAGTGTCAGGAAATATGTAAGGCCCAAACGGTCCCCGAAATCATATGGCCATCATCATCATCCTTATCATTATCATCATCCTTCGCCGGTATGGAAAGCAACGGGAAGCTACCACACCTACAATTCCCTAGTAAAGCTACAAAGCATAGCATGAAAATGCTATGATTGCAGTGAAGGACCTGCCCTCGGGCAGAATTACTATGGATGGACGTTATATATTGTACCCACGCGAGCAGTGATTTCACTTTCCGTTACGAAAGCCGCATTACAGTCCAGCCGCTCAGTCCCTGACCTTGACGTTTTCATGACAGTGTTGCCGATATGGATATTCAGCGGAGGGGCTGCTTTATGTACCACGCGGTTAGTAGAAATACAGTCGACAACATCGCACAATTTCAAACCTCACTAGCGGCGTCAGGAGCAGTGATTCATTGTGGCAGACGTCCACTCCCAATTCGACCATTTCCTTATTGACAGTAGAGGGCGAGTTTCTCCCTTTACCCCTCGTACAACATAAACATCAAACCCGGAGACTCAGCGGCTGGACTCTAGTCGCACTCGGCGCGCGCGACTTCCTTGCTTTAACCGTGTAATATACTATCATATAATCTTGCCTTATAACAAATGTTGAAAATGTCATCCTACCTATTTTATGTAGGCATTGTATCTGGAAATTACATTCTGGCTGACGCAAGTGAGTTCTTCCATTATTATTTTTTCTGATCTCATACGTGATGTTGTCTTTTAGTTCCTCCGATGTGTTATGATTTATTTGATAAGTCTTGTCTTCCAGGTTACTCCACAAGTAAAAATCACACTGTTAGGTCTGGGGAGCGAGGTGGAAAGAGATCAACACTGAACACATTGTCTATAAACACTTCCGAGATTTACACAGCTTTGTTGCTTTGTATGCAGAACATACTGAAACCCCTACTTTTTGCGCTAAATGTGATAGTGATTTATTCGGCGAATGTTCAAGATTCGCACCAATCCCCCAAATAGAATTAGAATTTTAATTGGTTGAGACGGACAAAGTCTAGTTTCATATTGTTTAGTAATTTATTATCAAAATGTAAAATCTTATAATGCCGGGATACTAACTGCGCCGGTCTAACTTTTCTTCTGTTAAAACTGTTAGTAGGCGTACATTTTTTTTTCGCTGAGCCAGAGTATTTTCAAATGTATTAACAGTTCTGTGAATATGTGTTCTTGAAGGTGCACTTCAGCAGGAAATGTTTGGATAAATTCATCATGTACCCGTCAAGCAGACTCTTACTTAAGATAATTTTTACACGAAAATACGATTTACCAGCGAAATCGATCTCATCATCTTGATAACTTAAAGCTCACTAATTACATCCACGTGTCGTGAAGGCCAAGCCGGATGCGCGCGCCACCCGCTGAAGCAAGTCGCGTAGACGTCGTTAAAACCCTCGCACGAGCGGTTATAACTTATGATGTAGATCCGGTATTAGTATGAATATTTGGGAAATATGTTGGGAAGTGGCTCCGGCATTAAGTGATCACTTATTATATGGGGAGCACTCCGTATCCTTGTGTGATAATAAAAAGTATTATATTGTTGAGAATTAAGGAGAGGGAGAGGGGGAGAGGGAGAGGGGATAGGGAGGGAGAGGGGGAGGGGAGAGGGGGAGGGGGAGAGGGGAGGGAGAGAGGGGGGAAGAGAGGGAGGAGGAAGAGAGGGGGAGGAAGAGAGGGGGAGGAAGAGAGGGGGAGGGAGAGGGGAGGGAGAGAGGGGGAGGGAGATAGGGAGGAGGGGGAGAGGGTGGGGGGGAGAGGGAGGAGAGAGGAGAGAGAGAGATAGAGAGAGAGAGGGAGAAGGGAGAGGAGGGAGAGGAGGGAGGGAGAGAGGGGGATAGAGAGGAGAGAGAGGGAGAGATAAAGAGGGAGGGGGAGGGAGAGAGGGAGGGGGGAGGGGGAGAGGGAGGGAGAGAGAGGGAGAGGGAGAGAGAGGGAGAGAGAGGGAGAGGGAGAGAGAGGGAGAGAGAGGGAGAGGGAGAGAGAGAGAGTGAGAGAGAGATAGAGATAGAGAGATAGAGGGAGAGAGAGAGAGAAAATAACAATTATTTTAACAAGTCACATCTCTTAATGACTACAGATTCGTAATCAATATGAAGCGAGAATTTCGTTAAACCTCTTAGGACCGGTTTCACCAACAGAGGTAACTGTATTACTCCAGTTTAAGCTATGCATTATGCATGGGGAAAACCGGCGTAATACAGTTACCTCTGTTGGTGAAACTGGCCACTAATGTGGAATTCCTCGTTACCAAAATAAAATGTAGAATAAAAAATAAATTGTTATTCCAATGTATCTACTATATTCACACAATGTTTTAATTAGAATACCACTTCAAGTCTTCGTTTATTGCGGATTTAAATAGAAATGGACCATATTCTGAAGTAATTCAGAACTAAAAAACGTTTAATATATCACAAGTTTTTATGTACTTCTATATAGAAATATAAACTTTATTTTGAAGTGAAAAATTATAACATAGGGTTACACAACAAGAAAAATTATATTATATGGATAAATCAAAGAAACAGAGAAAGAATATAAGCAGCTTTTAAATAATTATGCAAATGGCGTCTGCGTTCAAAATATCTATAGGCTGTACGTGGCATATGTAGAGCTTTGCGATTAGACATCTTTCTCGCTTGAAGCTCAAGACCGAATAGAGCAATATCACGTGAACTGTTCTCCCTCCTGCATTTCCTTCCGCGGGCTTTATTGGTTGTGCATTTTTGCCCGCATCCTGCATAGATGGCTTATTTCGAACAACTTAATTACAGATTCTATGGACAAACTATAAAATCCTATAAAAAATGTCCACCTAAGTCTTGTGTAGTTAGTCTTAATTTTCAGTGTGATCAAGAAAGGGTAAACGTATAATAGTAAGAGCAAGTTTTATTGAAATTAAGTAATTCACAAAAACCATAGTTTTTCTTTAAATTGACTCATGCGCAATCAAAATTTAAAAACGGTGCGCGATGTGGTAGTTTCTTAGTGAAAATTTAAATTTTATTAAGGGTAGATATAAAAATGGAGCCAAAGAATTAAATTAAAAGGAATAATTTTTAATGTTCATTGTTTATATAAAATATCAAAAAAGCGCAATCCTAAGACTTTTCTTCTAAATCTAGTTTCTACAGTAGCTTTAATTGTTTAGAGCAGAGGTGGGCACACTGCGATCAGTGCAACAACCAGTGGCACATTAGCTCGATTGATACTGAGACTCAAATTGAGTCGTGACACAGCGATTGCTCATATATATATATATATATATATATATGTTATAACCATATTTTTGACATTTGGCAATGAAGGCAAATATGATATGAAAAGAAAAATGAATGCTTGAGTCGGGATTTGAACCCGAGTCTCTAAACTCTGTACGTTTAGCGCTCTAATCAACTGAGCTATTCAAGTATTCCAACTCAATCATAAAAAAATTTGCTTACCTGTTATGGTGGCCACTAGATGTCAGGGGGAATGACTTCCCGCTACCTCTTGTGTGAATTGAGAATACTACATATAGGCCTATACGAAAAATGTATGTTTGTGTTGGAATATTTGGGTAGCTCAGTTGGCTACTAGAGCGCTAAATGTACAGAGTTAAGAGACTCGGGTTTAAATCCCGACTCAAGCATTCATTTTTCTTTTCATATCATATTTGCCTTCATTGCCAAATGTCAAAAATATAGTTATAACATCTAAATATACAAGCGTTACTGCTATAAAGTAAATATTATCTTTAAATAATTGCTTACCTGTTATGGTGGCCACTAGATGTCAGGGGGAACGACTTCCCGCTACCTCTTGTGTGAATTGAGAATACTACATATATAAGAAAAATGTATGTTTGTGTTCGAATACTTGGGTAGCTCAGTTGGTTAGAGCACTAAACTTACAGGGTTTAGAGACTCGGGTTCAAATCCCGCCTCAAGCATTCATTTTTTCTTTTCATATATATATATCTCAGAATCATATCGCACCTTTAGCTCTGAAAAATTGATCGGTAGGGAGTTCAACATTCACGCTGTTTGAATTTTTAAATATTCAAATCTTTTCTCTTCCTTTTTTTTTTTTTTTTTTTTTTTTTTGCACCGAGTTAATAATGAACGGCCCAGACCACTACAGCTGTTGCTTATTTACGATTTCATTCAAAATGAAGCTACATTCTTTCTTCTGGAAGCAAATTTTATCGCGAAATAAAAATAAAAAATCTTAAATTATAATTGACATTTTACAAATTTGCATTAAATTGCGTTAACAATTCCACAACCTATTCGCATATCCTTATATTGTACGATCTGTACGACTTTCGTGTTATGATTTCGTTAAATTAACATTATAAAATGGTACGACCTAATTTCAAGTCACCGAAAATAAAATGTAGACAAATGGTTTGATGTATACCCCTCGTGGGGACACTGGTGTTCCCTAGCGGATATTAATTAATCAAGGTAATTTAGTTACGCTTATTTACCTTCAGATGTCAACTAGTGATATATGGTTAGCACATCGCCTCAAATAGACATCTACTAGGCAACTAAGATATTACTTGGATGGATGAAGTCGGTTAAATTTTGTACGGAGGCCTTTTTATTCAGGTTTGGGGTTCTTTTACGAGCTTTAAAATCTTCAGACTTGGGATCCACGGCTTAAAGTCCCTCCTGGAGGACATGTTCCTTGGATTTTTCCATCATAAAGATCTGGCCGGTTTGAACCCGCGACCTTCTGGACTCAAACCAAGAACATAATCTCTACACCACGACTGCCAAACAATAGTTTGATAGTTAACTCAATTCGAATCTGTCTGCATTAACGCAACACGTCTCATAAGGTCATGACTAAATTTAAAATGTAGATTTTATGCAATTATATGTCTGTGCATGGGTTAAATGCGTTCAATTAAAAAAATAAAATTGCGCCTGTTTTGCCATATGAATAGATTCGACATCTAAGAATATATCTTTGGGATGACAACAATACACCGTGTCCCATTCAAACCTCCCAAATTTTAATTAATCATAACTCTCAAAGTAAGCGGAATTATGAAATGAGGTTGGTATTAAAAGAAAAACTCAAAGAATTGTTGTTTTCATTCTTGCAGTTAATTCATCTGTCGCATTATGGACAATAATGACATAATATTTTAATGCACATTTGTGCGCAATTCTACTTATTATTATAATGACATAAAACAAAATGGTGACTCCTCAGCAACGAGCACAAACTGTTTTCTGGTATGCAGAGGCGAAGTGAATAATTACAGTGCAAAGGAATTACTGGCGAGAATGAGGAGGAAATGCACCTGATGGTAAGACCATTAAGGCATGGGTTGAGAAGTTTCTGGCGACTGGAAGCATTAAAAATGAATCAGGAGGTGCTCGTACACGTGTTTCAGAAGAAAAGATTGAAGAAATTAGAGCAGGATTTCAGAGAAGTCCACAAAAACGAATTCGCCAAGCTTCCCGGCAGTTCAATGGACATGTTGGACAGAACGTGGCACGAAATTGAATACAGACTTGATATTGTTCGTGCTACTAATGGTGCACATATAGAGGTGTTTTGTTTAATACCGGCCTCATTTTATAATTCCGCATACTTTGTTAGATATGATTAATTAAAATGTGGGAGGTTTGAATGGGACACCCTGTATAAACAAAATAACTTACACGAGTACTGTACTTTATGACGAATAAAGACATTCTTGCCAGTTCTATCAATCTATTTTATCAAAGATACTGCACTGAGCTTAGAAATCCCTATGTCACAAATCTCTTCCCCCACAATTCCCGAGTCTTACGACATCCTATAGTTGAGAGGAGTTGTTTACTACTGTTGAGGGAGGCCCTCTATGTCCTTGAATCTAATCAAAAAGAGTTTAAACCGCTTGCCAAGGCAGAAGCTGCAAAATTTAACTTCCACATAACTCGCCAACAAACCCTGCTTTATTTTTGCCGGTATTTGTGCCGTGTGATGTGATGTGTGCTCTGTTCTAATACTAAACTGGTTGCTTCAGTGTGTTACTGACTCTTGAAAAGTGAAAGGTTACTATAGTATACACTACACAACAAGAAAATCGAGCATTTTAAATAAACGATGGTAAGTACAAACTTTATGCTATTATTCATTTCGTTTAATGAAATTTTATATTAATATTGGAATAATATAATTTATGATTATCAAATCTTTCAATAAAGTTATTTTAATGTAAAAAATCATTAAAATATTTGACCTGCAAGTAGAGTTGCAAAAATGTAGCTATTTAATAGCCAAACTGATGATAACTAATAATCTAATATTAAATCACTACTAATAACTTCCATTTTAACCTTGAAATATTAAGATAACGTGTACTCTATGAATTATGTTCATTCAGGCTTATCAAGAAGACCTAAATATTATAAATTCTATAAAAATGTTGATATTGGTATTAGAATTTATATTAAATCATATCACATGAAAAAATGTTGCCCTCAATTCAATATTTCGCGTCTTAATATCGCCAGAGTTTGCCCGATTTTCAGCTTGGAAATGTCAATACATAAGGAAAGAAATATAGTTTCTAATCCAACTTTTACAATTGGTTAAGAGTGACGAACTTTTAAACGAAAGACTTTTATTTCAAGTTACCTTTAATTATTCGTATTACTTGTATGAACAACTTCTATATATATATATATATATATATATATATATATATTCCTAATTAAAATATTGGAGAAAGTCCACTATTTGTCGATCATTTACTCCATGAATTCTTCTAAATTCTACAGAATCACAGTGCGCATGGGAGAGTTATTCTAATGCTTAATGTAGCTTCCGTTAGATGGTTCTGAAATCGGAGTCACCAACTGTCGGAAAAAATCCCAAAATTTTATAAAAATGGACGTAAACTAACTTCCGATTTCCTAACCTAACAACACAAGTTGCATGCATATTATTTAATAAACTATAAACTAATCTTACGTACACTAACTTGCCCGAAAGGAATATAACAAAATTAACTTAATTTCTTGAAATATGGTTTGAAATTAATTGCATGTGTTGGTCACATCGATTGGAGAGTCACATTAAGCATTTGACAATATTCGCGTAATTATATAAATATGTAAACATCGTAAAGAATGTTTGTAGAATCTTTCCAAAAGGTTTAAAATAGCATGAAACGTTATTACAAATGGTAAAAGTGTATAGTGCAACAGTGACATAAGAAACGTTATATGGAAAATCGTGATCGACAAATTGTAGACCTCAGCCAAAATTTTCCTTTGTGTTGTCTCGGAGGAGGCCCTTATTACACTGAGTTGATCACTCATTCGGGGAGGCCCTCCATGTCCTATATGGTAAAAAAACTATGTGTATGATCCATAGTTTAAAATCCCTCTCCCGACAGATCGTGCCACTGTAAGTCCCGGGTGGCGTGTGGTATTTAAAAAGTACTTATAAGGTGAGAGGTTAAGCGAAGTTAACGGAATGGAATTATTTTTCCTAATTTAAAATCTTCCTAATCCATTTTCCTAACTATTTTTCCCTAGTAAAATTTCCCTAATCCATTTTCATAATACAATTTTCCTATTGTTATATTCTAACAATGTTCTGTTTCATTTTATGAAAATAGGGTAACGGACTATACTCGTATATGACTGTTCAAGCAGAATTAAGTAGGGTAGACAAGTTAAATTACTTAAGGCCCGAAAAGAATTTGATGACTTTTTTTTTTCTAAACAAAATGCATACATTTACAGTCCGCATGGCTCTGAAATGCTTAGGAATTATGAAGAACATAAAGATGAAAAGCGATTTTTTTTATATTTACATGCATGAGAAATCATATGTAAAATGAATAAATTGCATATTCTATAGTTTACTCTTAATGAAAAAATAGCAAAAATGGTTTGTAAGAAAACTGAATCAGGGAAAATGTATTTTTAAGATTTTTAAATTTAGGAAAAATGTCCAAGTACGTTTAAAAATATGTACTTCGTGTACTTTAACCAGTCATCTATGGTAGATTCTTGAGCAGGTTTAGAAAATTAAACATTATATAGGTCACTATGAACAGGGTTCGAACCGAACTTCTGTAGGTTTTGAGATTGTCTGAAACAGCTCCCTTTCAATAGTCCACAATAAAAAAAAAGGCGCTTGTGCATTTGTGTTCCAATGCCACCCACTGATGCTTCTGGTGTTACACAAACTGCGGATAGATGGTCCGTACAGAAAAAGTGTAATTTCTTATTGAGTCCTCTAAAAGCCAATATCGATATAACCAATATCAGTCTCACTGTACTATAATTTTAGAAGTAAAGTTCCATACTGTAAATGCATTGTTCCACAGTATATTCTGACATGTAAAACATATTATTTGGTGTACTATGTTGTACGCAACTAAATGAGGCAGGATATTTGGGCTATCCACCAAATTTACAGCGGCAAAATGTTGGAGAGTTGGGATACCACCAGTTAACTGGTGCTTATCTATGTTCTACATGTTAATAGATATTTGCCTCGGCACACATGATAGGTTAATCTTCTTCAGGTTAATGGGAAATACTAAATGAAGGATCTCATGAAATGATTATAAATTTATAGGGTCGTCTGGGTTGATTTATAGGCATTGGTTAAGTAGTTCTTTGGATTACATTATCTTCAAGAAGAACGAGAGGCATTTCGAAGATAATTTACTCGTATAAATAAAACTTATATTTGACTAATATTTCAAATGTATTATTTCGAAGGAACTCATTTTCTGCCAACGTAAGTATATTGTCAACTTTTATAAGATATCAATCAGTTAAACTAATAACAACAACAATAAAGCAAAATTACTTCCAATTTAACAATGAACTATTTATTCAAGAAGACGGGATCCCGATGGGGAGTCCTACATCTGGAATAATGGCAGAAATCTTCCTACAAGAACTGGAAAATAAACATTTTGAGGAACTAATACACAAATTCAACATAAAACTAATAACACGATATGTCGATGATGTACTAATAATATATGAAAATGAAAACAGAAAAGAAAAAGAAATACTACAAGACTTAAACAACATGCATGAAAAAATCACTTTCACCGAAGAAATAGAAGTTAACAACAGCATAAACTACTTAGATTTGTCTATAACCAAAAATCTACACAACAATAAACTAGAAATCGGTATCTACCGGAAACCCACAAACAATGCTCTGGCCATAAACAAAAATTCTACACACCCTTTCAACAGAAAATTAGTACATTTAATAGCTTAGTCAGTAGAATGTTGAAATTCCCATTAAGCAAAGACAATTATATCCAAGAACTCAACTACATTAAGTATATGGCAAAAACCAATGGCTATAATGAAGAATTCATAGATAAGCTCGTAAAAAACACAAAAAAGGAAGAACAACATAACCAACATAACTAAACTAGAAAAAGAATCTGACAACAACAAGAAAAAATGGATAACACTTACATACACAGGAAAAGAAACGACAAAATTAGCCAATGCACTAAAGAAAGCCGATAAAAACGTAAAAATAGCATACAGAACCAATAACAAATTAAACAACATAATAAACAATAACATTGAAGAAAATAACATTTTCAACAGCAAAGGAGTTTATAAACTGACATGTAAGGACTGCAACAAATTTTATATAGGAAGGACAAACAGGAGTTTTAACATCAGATTCAAAGAACATTTTCGAGACTTCATTCACGCAGAAGGTAAATCAAGCTATGCAAACACGTTATCCATGAAGGACATCGCATGTTAAATATTGAAAACACCCTAACAGTAATGCACAGAGAAAATAATCCAGCGAAGATAAACGTACTCGAAGAGATGGAAATCATGAAAGCAGCTCACAACGACAGCCTGATAAACGAAAACGAACCCAATACATGTAACCCCCTCTACCAGATCTTCAGTGAAACACCAGTTTTGAATCCTGCCGATGATGGGACAAGTCCCGAAAGCGCTACAGTTAAATGATAATTAAGTTGAGGAGACGGACCTTTCAGGTGAATATTCTATAATTTTATATTAATTTTAAGTATATTGTGTTTGCGCGATATTTCACTTCACCGCTCTAAATAACTACACACTTCCTCAATATGAATGTTTTGTATTTCATAAAATATTTAAATTATCCTTCATTATACTCAGAGAACAAATGCCAAATTAAGATAGGAAACAGACTTTCAGAAAAAATTCCAGACATCAAAGGGTCAACTACAAGAATGTTGCTTATCACCAGGGAGCGGGGTTTGAGTAAGTAAACAGATGATTCATATTACCTTCCCACACGGAGTATGTACTGCGCAGGACACGTTCCTCTACAACAGTGTTTCGTAGCAACTGTTTCATTTATTCGCTGCAACAGAGTAGTAAAGAACTGTGGAAATATACCTAAAATAAAAAAGAGTAATACTTCAAAATCATCATCACAATTAGCATCGTTTGTAGAGGAATTTGGCAGAGAACACTTCAGCACAAATGGCGAAACCATCAAATGTAAGATATGTCACATAGAGCTCAAGGAAGTTTCAAACATCATGTTAAACAACGCTGTACTTCAAGAAAACACAAGGAGAATTTTACATTATGAGATTAAAAAAAAAAAGGGAAAGTGTAGCCGCAACCTCCGCAGATCCAAACGTTTTCGAGGATTTGTGTCATGCATTAATAAGAGTCGACATTCCTTTTAAAAAGTACAGCATCCTTGTTTCGTAGCTTTCGTAAACAAATATACTAACAGAAAAATTCTTTCAGAAACAATTACGAAAAACATTTCTACCAACAGCCTATGAAAAATGCCTAAATAATATAAGGGATGAAGTAGCAGACAAAAATATTTTTTTGAGCGATAGTGCGTTTTGTCGTACTTACAGCAATGGCGACCATGATTGAAAGTTTAACTTCCTACATTTCGGGGTTGTCAACCGAAATAACTACACTGTAATAAAATAATTGTACTGTAATATTACATATTACAAACCGCGTGTAGGAAGTAAAACCACTGCCCTCTATGTATACTATATACAATGTATATACAAAAAATATCCAAAAGGTAGTGTTAATATACTTTATACGAAACAAAACACTGTATTTTAAATTAATTGAAGTTGATTTAAAACAATATAAAACAATAAATACGTACTTGCCTCCATTTTATCACTAAATGGCCTCACGGCCTTCTGTTATTTTATCACTAATTGGTCTACTATCGCTCGGTTTTTTAACATTTTCCTCGATTCTGTAAAAACCACTTCCCAGCCTCGCAACGCAATATACTATTTATTGTAATATGTACCTTGTAAATTATACCTTCCTAATGTTTATATGCCCACCGCTGTGGTCTAGAGGTAGCGTGCTGCCTTGTCACGCAGCGGGCCCGGGTTCGATCCCCGGTCGGGGCAGTTTTTCTGGGTGAGTTTTTTATCGGGGTTTTTCCTCAGCTGTAAGACAAATGTCAGGAAAACTTTAAGGCCCAAACGGTCCCCGAAATCATATGGCCATCATCATCATGATCACCCTTATCATTATCATCATCATCATCCTTCACCGGTGTGGAAAGCAACGGGAAGCTACCATACCTACACAATTCCCTAGTAAAGCTGCAAGCATAGCATGAAAATGCTATGATTGCAGTGAAGGACTTGCCTTCGGGCAGAATTACTATGGATGGAATGTTTATATCATCATTATCATCATATTAAAGAAGAATCGCCCGTTAGGTATGCAGACAGGTGATACACCCCATCCCACCGTCTTCCGATCGCTCCAGTATAGACAATGCCAGTGCAAGTAAGTCAATGGCATTGTAGAGGAAATTCCGCTCTCTAGTTAGGCCTATTAGTTAGCTCACATTTCAGTTGTCCATAGTTAAATTTTCCCATTGAATGGCCCTGAATAAATATAACGATGTAAGCGAACTTACCACAGTAACTTAAGTTCACCTTACATCATCAATAATTTACATTTAAAGTTCTCTTTTTTCATAATTATTAAAATAATGCAATCTAATTGGATATAATATAAAAAATGTATAACTTAAAATGTCACGATATTAATCAAATTAGTACATCTACAAAACCTCTGTTATACTTACACATTTGTATTCACACTTATGTCAATAAACCCTTCGCCGGTGTGGAAAGCAACGGAAAGCTACCACATCTACAATTCCCTAGTAAAGCTGCAAGCATAGCATGAAAATGCTATGATTGCAGTGAAATACCTGCCCTCGGGCAGAATTACTATGAATGAATATCAATAAATACTAAAATTAATATGCTTGAAGTTACTTTTAAAATTAAATAGACTATTACATAAAATGTCTAGCAACATATTCCCTTTTACAAGACAAATGTTTTGCATCATACTATCTATATTATTAAGAATGTATTTGGCCTTCGCCTCATTTTTTTTATCCAATGAGACCATTCAATGACTTTGACCATATATCGTCTAGATTCTGTATAAAAAGTAGCGACATTACATTGAATTAATAAAGTGAAGGTAATATTAGTTAAATAAATCGTGGTAATGAAATTTCAACCCAGAATATACTTTGACGAGTAAGAGAGACAAACCACCACACTCAGGTTAGTTGTTAAGGAGATGTGAACTTGGGGCCTCTCTAACAAGAGTTTGAGCCGACTTTTTCGGTTTCTTATCCATGTTTAACTTCCTCGATGTTCGAAATTCTAAAGTAAAGGAAAACCTGTTTAATCCAACTACAACAATACATTTAGAGATCAACACATTACAAATCTGACATACTGACGGAACTTATTGTATGATCTATGAACAGAATAAATACACAGAAATATATAATTTAGCTCAAACGGGTAGCGTTTATATCTCTTATTTGAGAGGTGGCCCGTGCGCAATGTAAATGCTAATGTATTTTCTTTATTCTGAAAAAAGGGCAATAAATTCCATTATCTACAATAAGTAGGTCTGATAAGTTGAATGGTCTGATAGTGTATTTGATGTCTGCAGGGACGGGGGAGGGGGGGTATGAGTGTGCGGTGTGTATATGTGTGGGTGTATGTGTGTGTGTTTTTTTTTCTAATTTGTTTTCTAGCATTTTTTTAAATATAAATGTACGGAATACACATGGTCTTTTCATGGATGAGTGTAGATATGTATTATTGTGATGTAGTGCAGACATAGATTTTACTTATATGTAGCCTGTTATTGTTTTTGATACAGGTGTATTTGTAGGTATTTGTTTATATTATGATTAGTTTATTTTTTATTCATGAAAAAATAACGCACGTACGGCCAAGCAGGCCCGTGCGCAATGTATCTATCTATTTGAGAGGTGCTGAATTCAGTTCTCTGTCAAGACCATTCTAAGAGGAGTACTTCGTAATGCTTCTCAATCGTTAAATCAAATGCTGGCTTGACATGCCCTTGCTACGATGAATTTCACCATCAATCATCATTACATAACTTCTTCTTCTTCTACTTCTTCTTAAACATAATTTGTAGGATTTTCATCCTGTTTATTTCCAAAATCACTCCTCGGAGGAAGACGTATTGGATGTGCATTCACTGTCTATCCATATCTTGGCTGGTCTTCCTGTTGTCATTTCATAACTCAAATTTAATATTACCTGCATTCACAGAAGACATATGAAAGCAGACAAATGTGTATTTTGCTTGTGTATATGAATACATAATCCATTTAGAGAAAGAAAATAGTATACTACAATATGAGGTTGGGAAGAGGTTTTTACAGAATAGAGGAAAATGTTTAAATTTCCAAGATTCTGTAAAACACTTCACAAACGTGCGTTGTACATTATTTTTTGCGCGATGGTGTTTTCAAAATAATAAATAATAGTAAAATAATAACATCTTTGTTGGAAATATTTGTGGTCAGTATAAACAATTTACTGACGTTAGCAGTCTGGCCTATGTGGATATTTATATATGCTAAATGCGAAAATAATTGTTGAGATTAACAGCAGGCCTTGATTATACCAATCTCGCATAAAATGGCTACAAATATGAATTACTGTAATCAAAACGACGAAATTGAAGAAGTTGGGTGTGCTTCTTTAGTACCAGAGAAATCTAAATTAAGATATGAAAAAAAAAACATACATTTCATTCAGAAAATGGCTGGAGGAGAAGAATTGTAGTGTAAGTGAAAAAAGTACGGTTGCTTATTTCGTGCTTAGGAATGAAACATCAAAGTGTCCAGCGAATTTGTGGTCAGAATATTGAATGCTGAAGACTATGATAAATTTAAAAGAAGTTAGCTTCCTCAAAAAGAAGAATATTGAACATAAAAAGTCTGAAAGTTTTCAGTAGAGTTTTGTTAAGTCAACATTCAATATTGTTTCAAATAAAGTTCAGTTCATTTAAAATGCAGTGATTTCTTTCATATAATGTATATTAACACTATCGTTTGGATATATTTTTGTATATACATAAAGGACAGTGGTTTTACTTCCCGCACGTGGATTGTAATGTGTAATATTACAGTATAGTTATTTAGGTTGGCAACCCCGATGTAAGAAGTTAAACTTTCAATCATGGTCGCCACTGCAGTAAGTACGACAAAATGCACTATCGCGCAAAAATAGTAGGCCCTAAATTACGATGCGAGGTTGGGAAGTGGTTTTTACAGAATCGAGGAAAAATGTTTAAAAACTGAGCGACAGCGTTTCTGACTACTGTTCACGAGGTCCCGGATTCAATTGCCGGTCAAACCATAGGAATATTTCCTTAAAGGGAATTATTCCTGTGGTTGCCCATGGTCTGGAATTTAGGTTAAGTTTTGGTTAAAAACTCTCCTGGCGCTTCATTATCATTTATCACCCATCATATCATCGGGGTAACATAACTCCGCCTTCTAGGCGCCCCAACTTCAGAAGTGAGTTACAATTAAGCCAATGCCAGGAGAGAACACCAGAAATGTCGAAACGACAACCTGGGGCATTTGGAAAAAACCATATTTCTGTAAATGGACTATGGACATCATACACAGCGCATTCCGCGGCCTAATGGCACACTCCAAAAATTCCTAAAACTAAAAATGTGTAAGCATATCAAAATAAACTAAAAAAAAACATACTGTGCAGAATTCGAACCCACTGCTCATAGGGAACACATCTACGTAATGTGGCCATCTGGCTTTTGTCAAAGCATTATTTTCATCGTATAAAAATTATATACGTAAATATTAATTTTAACTACGAACATTCTTGTGAACGTTTCGTTGTTCATATTATTGCAACCAAACGATTGCAACATATATTAAAGAAAATCTGATTTTTGCTTGTTCGTGGTATGAGATAACTCTATAATACATAAAGCGCATAAAATTTAAGTAATTTATAACTTCAAATATGAGTGACATTTACTCGTACAATCCAATTAATTAGACCTAATGTCAGCCGTTCCTAGAATTTCTTGTCATTGCAAAGAATATGTAAGTATAAATATCCAATAAATTATACCGTAATTAGTAAACTTAATAAGCATTAAATGTAAGCTATTTTGTAGTAGACATTTAACGTAATTACTAGAAGACATCACTCCTTTATGATTTTTAACACAACTGAGAATCAGTCTTACTTTAACTGCAAAAATTGTTCCATTGAAATACTCGTAATCTCGTTTCCTCTCTTAAAGTCGTTCCGTATCCATATAATTGGAATAACAACTGTTTTATATGTTTTTAGTTTAACATTTTGTAGATAAGTTGGAATGACAAGAGTTCTGTAATGCATAATAGCATGCGTTTCAAAAGTTCTGTATTTTTTTTTATTTATTTCTGCGCACCAGTCCTGTTTCTAATTATTATTCCTAGGCTTTAAATGTTGACACTTCTTCAAAATTTCCCTCATTTTTTTGTTATCTGGCCATTTATATTATATAATGTACTCTTTATGTGAACATGTGTTTACTTTCATTGATATTTACTTCCAATTTCTTGTATTGGCTTATAGTAATTCCTCGTTATTGCTTAATAATATATTATCAGCATTTACCAACAGCTGATAAAAACCATTTACTTGTACGTTCTCTTTATCCTCTAGTTGCATGCTTTAGTATAAAAATCAACAGCAGAGGAGAAGGTGCATCTCCTTGCTTTAATCTACTGCCAATTTCAAAAGTATCTGAAAAATGTTTGCCTATCCGCATACTATTCCTTGTGCCATTTAGACACATTCAAATGAATCTAAACATTTTAAGAATTCCGAATTCTAGCAGAATACTATAGACCCTATAATTCTTCATCTTAATTGAATCGTGTAATTTTTTTTAACGTATACCTATAATTGATGTACAATGTCATCATATTCCCATTTTTCTAGAATCTGTCTTATAGGCTGCTAAAGTCTGATCTATTTTATACCTATTTTCTCTAAATTCAAAATTATGATCACTATTATGTTGCCATCGACCTCGTTGGTCTAGAAGTTTCTTGTTTATGATTTCGAGAGTCGCAGGTTCAAATCCGACCGGGGTCGATGATACTTTTTTGGATGGAAAAATCCAAGGGACAACTCCTCTGTGGATCACAGAAGATTTTCGGGGTCGTAAAGAACCTCAAGCCTAAATTAGAGCCTCTGAGCAAACTTTAAAATTAAAAATTATCTTTTTAATTAAAATTTATAAAATAAAATTGGTAAAATTTAATCGCTCTTTTCTATCCAAATAATACCTTAGTTGTCTTCTAGATGTCTCTTTGAGGCGACCTGCTTACCACATCATCTGAAGGGAAATAAGCGTAACTAAATTAGCTTCGTTATGTTAACTCCCGTTACGGAGCACGGGTTAGACAGAGAGAGAGACAGACAGACATTATGTTGTCAATATAGGGAATAACTCCTGATACATTGTATTTGTTACAATTTTGTACGAAGTTGAAAGTAGTGAAATGCCACTATAGTTGTTGCAATCAGTTTTATCCCCATTCTTATAGATTGGTATATACTTCTATTTTTTCCGCAATAGTAGGCCCTACTAAGTACCAGGTGTATCCTGTCCCATCATTTTTCCTGCCCCTTTTTTTTTTTAATTAATTCGGCTGTGAATCCCCTCTTAACATAAATTTTAAATATCTCTAATTCATCTATCACCATTCCGCCTCTAATGTGCTTGGTTCTATGATTAATATTGCATCTGTCTATAAATCGTTATATCCAATATCCTGCTCTGCACGTACGTACCTTTAGTAGTTGATTAAAGTAATTTTACGACCTATTTAACATATTCCTGGAATCTGCAATCATATCCCCATTTTCATTCCTAATTATATTTGTTTTAGCCTGAAACCCTTCCCATTCTACGTATAAGCCTACTAATTATATGATGTTCCTATTTTTGTGCTCATTTCAAGGTATTTAATCTTCTATCTCAAATATTCAAGTTATTTTATTCTTTAAAAACCTATTGGTGTTCGAATGATGGTACCCAACTCTTTTAAATTTACTTGGCTCATTTAATCAATTCATTTTTGTTAGCGTTCTTTTGCTAATGTCGATACATTCCTCCTTAAAAGGTAAATTGATCCCACTACAACCTTAGGTGCCCTTCGATAGTAGGTGGTTACGGTTCCCACCTTTCTAGATAATCGGCATTAGATGCCAGCTGGGTTGTTAGTCCTGCATAACGGCCGCCTTTATCCTCAGAAAGAGCACCCGGTGCTTATTTCTGATAGAGGCTGAGTCGATCCCAGGACCATTGTGCCTTCAAAGAATTTAGGTCAGTTTAAAAATCTTAACCCCACCGGGACTCTAACTCCGACGTTCCGGCTCATAGCATATTGTCTTAACCAACTACGCTACAGCGTCCAACTTATTTTCCCGATTTTAAAAAAATAACCTACTACTTCTGATGCTGACAATGTAACTCTTACAGTCTCCCATTCTCTATTTATATCAGTTTCTTATTCGGTTGCCATATTTTCATCAGAACATTCTAATTCAAATCTATTTGCAATTTTGAACCGATATTCTTGACGCAGTTAATTAAATATCGAATTTTTAAATTTGATTTTTTAAGAGACATCAGCGATTATACCTCCCACAAGCGATAACACGTTCTCTGATTTTCTTACTGATCCGAATTGCAGTCTATATCCCTTATTGACATATCGTCGATTATGCTAGAGTCTCAGCTTTTACGAGTAACTATCTGATTCCAAGTTTTACCATCTGGAGACGTCCAAGTATTTTTATAAATGAATATTTTTTATGTGACAAAGGTGACTAATATAATCCCATTGCTGTTCTGTTTTTATGAAGACTTAATTTGCATATTGTTGAACGGCAAATATCTTCCCGTCCCACTTTTGATCTACAGTAGGTTATTACATAATTAGATCACATTGCGATTAGACATAAACGAGTTACGTCTTCTAGTAAAATTGCCAAATTTAACTATTGGTTAATTAAATAAAAGTGTGCATATCTGATGGAATATGGTCAAAATTAATTGTAATATAAATTTTATGTAGACCTTATTAACATATCTACTAACATTGGAAAAATATAAGGTTAGAGTGAGTAATTTTGTTATCTTTTTAAGTTTAAGATTGATCGTTATAATACAATTCTTAGTCGGGTTAAAAGGGAAAGTTGTATGTTAGACCAAAATGGAATAAAGGAATGAAGCACTGAAAGAAATCACTATTTAAGCCAGCTGAGAATAGAAACGCTGCTCAATCTTAAGCTTAAAAACCCAACAATACTAATCATCTTACCATATATTTGTCCCAGTTAAATAGTTAAGTCACATTTCGGTAAGGCATAAAGCCATGGCGTGACGTATTCTAAAAAATCAAATCTTATGTAAATAAGGGTTCAAATAAAAAAAAATAGTATAGAAGATTAATACGTTCTAAAATAATTAACAAACCATTCGGATAATCGACTTCAGTAATATTCATTTCACTTCTGACAACCATGATGCTCTACAATCATCTCTTAATTACGTTAATGAAATTATTGGTATAAAAATACTCGTATAGGCCTACTACAGGAGACAATATTAAAGAAGATGAACACAAAGTCACTTGTAAACATGAGCATAATTCATATGGGTTGAACCTCAAATTCTTTATTATCGCCCTATAATATAAATAACTATGATTTCATGTTACCTTGGGGCTCGAATTAGCATAGTTGATTAAGATAGTGCGCTACAAACCGGAAGGGCGAGGTTTTGAACCTCATAAGGGGCAGGATTTTTAAATTGGCCTAAACCTCCTAGGTAGTAATAGTAATAGGACTTTATTAGACTAAAAGTAAGATATATACAATGTTATTTACAAATATGGGTCGCACGGGCAGTAAGCCGTACGTGTTGTTGGCAGTCCGTTACAATAAAGTAATATTTGGTAATAGTATAAAGTAAAACAAAAAGAAAACATAATAATATTACAATTACATAATAATATAATATCATTATACATTAATTAAGTTATGTATAATTATTAAGAATTAATGGTATTGCATTTTGATAACATGTATTTATCCATGAATGAGTGTTGTTCTTATTTTCCGCGTTTTGTCCAGAAAGTTATCCAATTTTCTGGATTTACTATTAACTCGTAGCATGCCAATCTTTCACGATTTGAATTTAGAAATCTTTCCGGTAATAACTGACGCCTCCAATATTCTAAATCGTTGCATTTTCCTAATATACGTATCTCGTCTTCAAAGCTCCCGCACATTGGACATACTCGCATATCGTGACCGACGCTAATTTTTAGAAATCTCCATGCCCCTAGCCTAAACCAAGCAAGCCCTGATCTCTCTTTAAATCCTAGGTACCTCCTAGGTATTAACATAGTTGGTTATGATAATACGCTACAGGCCGTAAGGTCCAGGGTTTGAACCCCGCAGGTGTCAGGATTTTTAAACTGGCCTAAACCTTCTAGGGGCACAATGCCTTGAGTTCGACTCAGTCTCTAACAGAAGTGAGTTCTATACATATGTTGTAACCCTATATAATTATTTGTTTTCTATAGGCTATATGATACTTAAAACCAATATTATTTTAACATGGCGTAACATAATCAAATGCAAGAAACTGCATTGAACCATATTAAATTGTTTTCATCTAAATAATACATATAATAAGTTCATATAAGTGATTATATACTATTTATTCACAGGCTGGCCTTGAAAAGAAGGAATACGACTTGACTCCACTTAAGGAATCCAAGCTACCAATAATCTGGGTTTTAGGTAAGTATAGATCTAATAACCATTAATTATTAAAAACGGTACATTATAGCATTAAACATATTATGCTATAAGGAAATTTTCTGCATTGATAGAATATAAAATATGAATCCGAAACTTCTCACTTCACCTCATAAACTACCTCATAAAACATGCTTCTCTCGCCTGAGAAGCATATTTTATGAGGCGAAGTCTGAAGTTCCCGATTCATAATTATAAACTATTCATAATTTATATTCTAGTGTCACTGCCATGATTTTTATTAAATACTCAACCGAACAATCCTAATAGAAAATTCTCAGTTTCTTAATAAAGGATTCTATTTTTTTTATTAGAACACCCTGAAGCAATTACGGTAATCACTCACTCACACACACTCACTGGCACTATCGAACCCGAAGGTTCATGGCCGCGCGAACATAAGCTCTCCATACATCCCTATCCTGAGCTAATGCTTTCCAATCATTCCCTGTATAATATACTTCCCTCAAATCATAGTTAATGTTATTCTCCCACCTCATTCTTGGCCTACCAACTGGGCGTTTTCCCTCTGGCTTTCCAACAAGAAGCTTCCATGCACGTCTTTCATTCCCCATACGTGCAACATGTCCTGCCCATCGCAGTATACGGGACTTAACTGTTCTTATTATATCTGGCTTCCTATAAAGACCATGTAGTTCATTGTTTATGTAGTGTTATATAAACGTATAATATAAACGTATATATAAACGTAATCTGGTGTTTTTTTTGTACAAGGGATGGTTTCATAACTTGATTAATAATTTCCCGGAAGGATTAAATATCTAGGTTTTTAATTTTTACAAATATAAGAGTATTTTCGCAATTTTGAGCCTAGTCCTGTTTATTGATATTTAAAAAAATGTGGTTTGGAGATTTTAACCTTAAAAAAGTTAAAACAGAAAAAATTAACTCAATTTATTATAATATTAATACAATAGGGTATCTTCCTTGACTTTAGCGGCAATGAACTGTCAGTAACATGCCGCAATTTCCGGCCGTGTCAATGATACGAAATCAGTGTCACTTTCATTATACGCGCCTGCCATTTTGGAGTGATGTTTTCAAGGCTTGTTTTACGGACGATTAATCGATGTTATATACTTAGTTGGAAATCGAAAGTTGACTGAACTTTAATGGATGGACAGTACTGCAATGTGCGTTATTAATATAGGTTTATAGTTACGACACGTGTAATTGGAGTAATATAGTATGGTATAGAGCAAAACAATTAATTTGAAGAAAATAACTCGTTTTAAAGAAATTCGTGTCAGGAGTTAGAAACAAGGTCAGTGTTAAAATATACCGAGCTGCCAAGAATAGTTGGCAGTATGCCCTAATGGTTCTTCACTTCACGTCGACAATGATCAAATACTTTTGTCATGCATGATTTTCTAGGGTCAGTAACTGGCACTAAAGTTTCTCTCCACATTGTTAGAGTGGTCGTGAAAATGTTTCTCATTGAACAATAAGGTGGGGTATTTACAAGCACCTACATTTTCGCAGCGAAAGTATGAAATACTCGGACCTAGTTCAAAATCAGTGACAATTGAGTCATCAAAATTTGCAAGATATTCGGTCAATGTTCGTAAGAAGCTCAAGTATGGCTTAAACATTTTCATAAAGTAATCACCGCTGTGGTCTCGAGGTAGCGTGCTGTCTTGTCACGCAGCGGGTCCGGGTTCGATCCCCGGTCGGGGCAGCTTTTCTGGGTGAGGTTTTTATCGGGCTTTTTCCTCACCTGTAAGACAAATGTCAGGAAAACTTTAAGGTCCAAACGGTCCCCGAAATCATATGGCCATCATCGCCATCCTTATTATCATCATCATCCTTCACCGGTGTGGAAAGCAACGAAAAGCTACCACACTACAATTCCCTAGTAAAGCTGCAAACATAGCATGAAAATGCTATGATTGCAGTGAAGGGCCTGCCTTCGGGCAGAATTACTGGATGGAATCACTGATCAGTCAGTACTTATTTTCTTCTAATATGTTACTTCTTTATTTCTTCTAATATGTTACATACCGTATTAATTTTTAAATAACTGTATGAAAATAGTATTAGGGCCTAATATAAATAAATACATTTAAATTATTTGGGTTGTAATTTTACTATAAACACAAAAACTGAAAGAGACGTAAATGTGAAACTGTCAAGATTTAAAATGATATGTGGAACTATACATAAAACATTAAAGAACAAAACAAGAAGAGATACTAGAGTGAAGTTTTATAAAACATTGGCAGTTCCTGCATTATTTTATACGAGTGAAACTTGGGTAATGACCAGAAAATTACAAAGTAGAATACAAAGTGTAGAAATGAACGTCCTTAGAATAACAAAAGGCTACACAAGAATGGATCGGTTAAAGAATGAAGATATAAGAACAGAGTTAAATATATATCCATTAAACGATGAAATCAAAGGATATAGAGAAAAATGGTTTAGACATGTAAAAAGAATGAACGTAACAAGATTACCAAAAGCAGCATTTAACTACAAGCCAAGAGGTTCAAGGAATGTAGGAAGGCCAGTGAAAAGATGGACAGAACAACTGTGAGGCGGAACAGGCATTTTGCCTAGCCCGTGAAGTGAAGAAGAAGAAGACATTTAAAGTCAAAGCATTTTATGGTAAACAAGTTGTAGGTCAAAGATTATAATAAAAGAGGAAATAGTCGAACCAAGTTATTTTTTTAAATACTTGGGCTGTGAGATATCCTACTGTTACGATGAAGATTACAAAATAAACTGTATAAATTCCAACAGATGTGTGGAACCATACAAAGGACATAAAAAATAAAGTTAAGATAAGAAGATGAAGTTGTATAAGGTAATGGCTGTACCAATGCTTAGGAAACGATGATGAAGTTTTATAAGGTAATGGCTGTACCAATGCTTATGTACGGCGGTGAAAACTAGGCACTAAATAGAAGTGACAAACGAAAAATAGAAACAGCCGAAATGAGATTATTATGGAAAACAGCAGGGTACACATTAAGGGATGAAAAAAAAGGAATGAATCAATCAGAAAATAACTTGGAATCTCTAATATTGGACAAAGGATTGTATAATAGATATAAAGAAGGATTGGTATGCACATTTACGATGGATGGAACCACATGGAGCAGCTAGACAGGTATCTGAATATAGACCTATAAGACGCTGTGATATTGGGCGTACGAGAAGATGGATTGAAGATTTGATACCTGTATCAGCGGAATGGATCTAAAGTTCAACCATGAAAATGAAGAAGAAAAAATATTAAATTTCACTTATTTGTGGTTCAAAATCTTGTTAATATTTTCTGTTGTAAATGAGGTATAAATTATTGCCCTTGAAGAGGATAATACCTTTGGCTTATTTATATATAACATCATGTTTGTAATTTACTGTATGCCTGTGAGATATGGACTCTAAGCAAACATAAAAAAATAAATAGCAAATTTTCCAATGGAGATTTTGAGAGAGAAAGAAGATTTATAACCGATCATAATGTAAGGAACTTAATAATATGGCCAGAACAGAACTAAAATAACTCGATATATCGAGCATATTCTAAGAGAATCTGAAGAAAGAACAATATAGGCCTATGCACAATATAGCATTTCGAGAAAATGCTGGCAAGAAAAGACCATTAGGAATATCTATATGAAGATATTTGGACAACTTGAATGATTTTACAATGCTGAAAATTATAAACTCTATGGCGTGACAGGCCTAGAAACCCCTTAGCCTACCAGCCGGCTGCAGGTATCACATCCGCATGTGTTAATCAGAGAGGTGGATGATCTTATGGCCAGTACAGGAGTGACATGTGGTCATTATGTCGGTTCCCCCAGTTGTTAAAGCAGGTTTTCTTAACCTGGTTGAACATTATAAACAATTATGAAATCTTAAGTCAAGATAGACACAAAAACCATAGATCAATTCAATATCTAAGCGTTTCCATAGCTTATAAATTTATGTATTATTATTATTATTATTATTATTATTATTACTATTACATGATGTTAATTTGGAAAATGAATTTAGGGAAAATAGTAAATTATAATATATTTGTTCCGATGCCACTAGGCTATCTTACGACATTTCTGCCATTATCTTTTGGCATTTGAAAAAATGAAGCCCTCGTCTGAGATTCAGGCATCTGGAAGGCGGAATTAATAATAATAATAATAATAATAATAATAATAATAATAATAATAATAATAATAATAATACTTTATTTATTCTGGCAGAGTTAAGGCCATAAGGCCCTCTCTTCCACTCAACCAGCACAAATACAAATAAATATTCGACAAATATAGATATACACTGTACTAATTATAAACAGTTAAAGATACAATAAATGTAGCAATGTAAATGTCATGTACAAACAGCATTTCATAGGGTAATAACAATAATGATACGATAATAATAATAATAATAGTAATAATAATAATAATAATAATAATAAAGTAAAGATAAAGTGATCCCACTACAGGCCTCAGGAGGCCCTTGGGGTAGTAGGAGGTCAAGGCTCCCACTTTTTCTAGACAATCGGCACTTTATGTCAGCCGGGTTGTCAGCCCTGCGTGACGGCCGCCTTTACCCCAGAACAAGCGTCTGGTACTCATTTCAGTTAGAGGCTGAGTCGACCCCAGGGCCATAGTGCCGCCAGAGGGTTTGGGTCAGTTTAAAAATCCTGACCCCAACGGGACTTGAACCCTCGACCCTCCGGCTTGTAGCTCAGTGCCTTAACCACTACGCTACGGCGTGCCCCAATAATAATAATAATAATAATAATAATAATAATAATAATAATATAAATATGATACATTATACGGGAAACACCAATTAATATATATATATATATTACACTGGATAATAATGAAGTCGAGTTTAGAGCAAATATAAATTTAGATTTCTTTTAAAAGATGTCAATGTCCGGCAGCCCCTTATTTCTTGTGGTAGGGAATTCCAGTTGCGAGAAGTGGAGATGGTATATGACATGGAGTGATGTGATGTCCTATGTTGCGGTATATTAAGTAAGAGACTATGTTGTGATCTTGTGTTTAAGTTATGGTTTGAGGATAGATACTGGAAACGGGATGATAAATAATTGGGAATCGAGGTATTACGTTACCCTGACGTCACCCCGCCTTCCAGGCGCCCCAACCTCAGAAGTGGATTACAAGTACGCCATGCCAGGAGAGAAAACATCAGGAATGTCGAAAGACAACCTGGGGCATTTGCAAAAAAAAAAGTTACCCTGATATGATGAGCGAAAAATTATAATAACCTATACTTAACCTAAATTCCCAACAATGGGCGACCACAAGAATAATTTCCTTTAAGGAAAAGTTTCTGTATTCTGAGCGGGAATCGAACCGGGACTTCATGAACAGTAGTCACAAGCTCTTACCACAAAGACCATGAGCCTGGTATTATTATTTTATTATTATTGTTCTATTATTATTTCAAATATTTTCGTAACACTCTTTTACAAATTTACATCATAATTTTGTGAGACTATTTAACTCATGCCCCAAATGGGAGTTAATGACAATCACGTTTCGATGAATTTTGTTTTACAACCAAAAACAATCGTGTTTCACCTCGCCCTTTATCGAATTTTCTTTGCTAGCTCCTGCTTTTGTAATAAAAAAACTCCTTTTTATATTTTCCGAACAGACCAGAGCATCATTTTGCAGTGACTGATTCTCCAACAAATACATTGAATATAGCAAATAATGAATAGATTCCTTCGAACTACACATTTGATAATTGTGTGTTGAATAATTGTTTTTAAATAATGATTTTACCGAGTTGTTTACTAAAAAATAAATAAATAACCTATAATGTTGGTTATAAGACACAGTTTGATGTTTTTCGTTTTTTTTCTCCACTAGGGTGCATCCTTACAATATTGTGATCCTATTAGACAATAAATAATATGATCCAGTTGCAGTGGAAAAACAAATTAAACATAACCACACATTTCTGATTTGTTTTCAAACATCGCCGTTTACATTAAATATATAAATATTTTAATATAACTATATTTAAATAATGATTTTTGAGTATACAACTTAATTTTATTCGTTAAATAGTCTTAACAAATGCCAATCTTGATTTCCAAATCCTCTAGATAAGACTAGTGAATTTATCGATGATTTGGAAATTACTCGTGACATTACTTATGATAATATAATATCTTTAAAAGGGGTGATGTGAATCTTGTTCACAAAAATATACATACAGTATGGATTCCCGTGATATACGTTCAGCACAGGGCATGGTGCGCCCCTTAAAAAAACATTTCATAATATGTACATGATAGATGAAAAGGAAACTGTAAAATGGAATGTTAATTATAAGCTAGAAAAAAACTAGAAAAAAGCAGTCATAGTTCATCTATTTTACTGTGGAGTTAAAGGTAAACCGGAGTGAACAGATTGAGGTGAAAGTAGTTTCAATAACAAGTGGAATCCTATAGCTAAATGTTCATTTATTTAATTATCTATTTCTACATATACAGAGTGAATCCAAACTCTACCGAAAAACTTTATCAAGCTGTTCAGGGATGTTTTCTAAGTGTTTTGATATAAAGAAACCATAGCCTCCGGTGGCTCCTTACAGAGTAATTTCTTTGTTTTTGTTTGTTATTGCCTCAACCACCTTTCGACCCGTTTGCTCGGAATGCGATTGTTATCAAATTACAGTGTTACCCTATTTAAAGTAATTGTTCAAAATATCCACTCCCATGATCACGACAAACTTCACAGTGATGTCTTACGGACTGTCGCACACGATCCAACATCCCAAAAGATTGACGCACATCGACAGCGATTGCTACAATAGTAGCAATCAGGTCCGTGCACGTTTCGACAGAAATTGCGTACACCAAGCTCTTCACGTGACCCCTCAAGAAAAAGTCCTTGGGTGTCAGATTTAGTGACCTAGATGGAAATGGAACAGGACCACCTTGACCAAACCATTTTTGCCCGAACTGTTGGTCAAGGTATACCGTAACATTCACTGGAAAATATGCTAGCGCCCTATCATGTTGCAACCACATAATTCCGAATAAACAGATGATACAAAAATAGGAGAGATCAAAATGAAAACAAATTAAATTACTCAGTAATGAGACACCGGAGACAATGGGTTCCTTATATCAAAAACAACCAGAAAATATCCCAGAACAACTTATGAAAGTTTGTCAGTAGAGTTTGAATTCACCTGTATAAACAATATATTGTGAAATTCAAAGATTCAAGTATTAATGCTTTGGGTACATTTGAATTCCGATATGCTACAATACATTATCGTGAAAAGGAATGAGAACTATTTTAAGAAACTGTTTAGGAGCTGGCAAAAATGTATTCTCATGGTTTGAATATACCAAAGATTTGTTAATCAAAATTTAAATTTCTCCTTACGTTAGATTTATTTCTAATCTACTAGTATTAGCGGTGCAAGATTATATAAAAAATGAGCATTTATGTAAAGCTAAATTGAACATAAGTATATCTTATTCAATGTAGTTAAAAATTAATTCATTTATAATAGTAAAGTTATTATTTTTGTTTACAGGAGGGCCAGGTTCTGGCAAGGGAACACAATGTGATAAGATAGTAGCCAAATATGGTTTCACCCACCTATCAACAGGAGACCTTCTAAGGGACGAAGTGAAGTCCGGTTCAGAGAGAGGGAAGAAACTTAACGAGGTTATGGAAAGGGGAGAACTAGTCCCTCTGGTAAGTTTATTACTTTATTATTATAATTTCTGTGCTCAGGCTGTCATATTATTATTTACTGAAACACTAAAATATACTTAATGATATACTTTCAAGTACAAAATGTTATAATGAAATTATTTTTTTAATAGTTGAATGTAAATTGTATTATGGCGCATATTTGGGTATATAATTATAATCAGGTATTTATGGCCTACCAGATTCTCAGATTTCACCCCAAGTGATTTTTATGTATGAGCAATGATAAAAAATAACTAATAATCATACGTCAAATTAATTTAAAAAAATATATAAAGAATAACTAAGTAGTTAACCTAGTACAAGAACTAGTGCCTGTGAATATAAATGTCTTAAAATGGTGTAAAACATGCGTAAGAGAAAATATACAGCACATACAGCATCTTCTGTGAGTAGGATAAGCGCCTAAATGTGTATAATGTAATGTATATCTAAGATTTAACAGTCATCTTGCGAGAGCGCGCTAACTCGGTTAGTGGTAGACGCGTGGCTTTCCACTGGTAAACGGGCGGACGACCTTCGTGACTACGTGAGTCGGACGCACTGTACAAACAAAGTTCTAGAGCTGGGAAGATCACGACCTGCACACATGCACCACCTCTCCTAAATGCAGATATGCGGGTTGTCTTTCAAACCAGGTGAAAATGAAGCCTTACTATAAAAAAGCCTAACACTTGCACCACCTCTCCAGAATGTAGGTGCGCAGGTTGCCTTCAAACAGGTGAAAATGGATCCTTAAAAAAGAATAATCAATGACTGAATGTTATTATTCTTAATTGTTGCAAACTACTTTTTTCTTATTGAAAAATAATACTTTATATTAAAACCTTAGTAATACTACAAGCCTATTTCCAAACATATCTAAATAATTTATCAAAATATCCATAACAATTCTGATTGGCATTAACAAAAATTTATTTAATTCTTATTTATAAACGATTTAAGATGTAAGGCCATATCGCATATAGAATATTTCGTTGTACCCACTAGGCTGTGAATCTGTATTTTGTGTTTCTCATTTGTTTTGTATGGTTCGATGGTTTAATTTAATGGTATTACTAAATAACGACTATGATGAAAATGGCCATGGCAATTAAATTCCATCCCAGCATGCTATACCTCGTAATATTTTAATAAACTTTACGGTGTATCGTATTTTCAATTTAGAGAGCCTCAGAGAAGTTGTGACAATGTAAATTATCTTCTTCATTTCCTTCATTTTCTAATGGGTATGGCATTACAATTTTATTATTTCAGGATGCAGTATTAGGCCTTTTAACTGAAGCAATGCTTGGCAAAGTTTCTACATCCAAAGGCTTCCTCATAGACGGATATCCAAGAGAATTAGACCAGGGTCTCACGTTTGAAAAACAGGTAACTCAAACTTATTGAAACTACAGACTACCTTCATTTCAAAGCAACAACACTATTCAGAATTTCCAACATTATTAGTCTACAGACTATCCTTATTTCAAAACCATGACACTAATCGAATTTCTTAAAACAAAGATACAGTAAGAAAATTATATGGAGAACGGGTGAGAATTGCATAATATATTATAGGCTCAATATTCGTGAGAATTTTAAAAAATGGTTTACATTAAATACAAAAATAAATATACTAGTTTTATAATAACAGATTCCGGGCTATGTGGTCGTAGTCTATAACTCGTGTTTTTTCCAGACGTTTCTCCATCAACTGCGGAGGGCATCTTCAGTGGCGAGTGTTTCTAGGTAGTGTTTTCCTGTCGTAGACTCGATTGTGAATGAAATCACAGGGAGAAACGTCTGGAAGAAACCCCAGTTATAGACCGCGGCCACATAGCCCCGAATCTGTAAATATTATGATTACCGGCCGTGAAAGCCTGCATTCCACAATTATACTAGTTTTAATTTTAGTATTGAACCATTCATGTCCAATTATAGTTTATAACTTTATTAAATATTTCACTAATATTGAGAATAAATAAATAAATAAAGCCTGATATGTCCCTTTAGGGCAAAGGCCTCCCTGTACAGGGGTTAAGCTCTATTTGAGAGTGTCACCCGGTGAGCTACTCCGTTGTGAGAAGTTGACTTGGATGTAGCACTTGGTTTGTATACACTGTCTGTTCTGTGATTAGTTAATACACAGTTGGCTCTCCATCGTTCTCCAGCTTTTCCTGCATCTGGCGACTCTGGACCATTGCGCCCCTGCTCGTTCTTTGAAGATGTCAGCCCATCGTCGTCTTGGTCTTCCGCGCTGTCTCTTGCCTGTGTATACGGGTCCCACATGGTTGTTTTTATTGTCCACCTGTCGTCCTGTATTCTTGCGACGTGGCCTCCCCACTTCCATTTTTTCCTGATGGCTTGTTGTGCGGGATCAGTTGTTGAGGATATCGCTTGAAGTGTTGTATTCGAGATTCTGTCCTTCAGAGTTATGCCTAAGATTTTCCTCTCCATTTTCCTTTGGCATACTTGGAGTGTATACTTCAGTTTGGCAGTAAGATTCCAAGTTTGGCAGCCATATAACAGTGTTGGAAGAACACAGGTTTGTAGTGTTTCCATTTTGAGTTTCCGGTTGAGTGACTTGTCCAGCAGTATAAATTTCAGTGACCAGAACGCCTTCCAGGCGAGAGCTATACTTACTTACTCACTGGCACTATCGAACCCGTAGGTTCATGGCCGCGCGGACATAAGCTCTCCATACATCCCTATCCTGAGCTAATGCTTTCCAATCATTCCCTGTATAATCTACTTCCCTCAAATCATAGTTAATGTTGTTCTCCCACCTCATTCTTGGTCTACCAACTGGGCGTTTTCCCTCTGGCTTTCCTACAAGAAGCTTCCATGCACGTCTTTCATTCCCCATACGTGCAACATGTCCTGCCCATCGCAGTCTACGAGACTTTACTGTTCTTATTATATCTGGCTTCCTATAAAGACTATGTAGTTCATTGTTATGTAGTCTCCTCCATTCACCTGTCTGTTCATCTCTCTTTGGTCCAAAAATTTTCCTAAGAACTTTATTCTCAAATACTCGTAATCTCCTTTCCTCCCTTAAAGTAAGAGTCCATGTTTCGCACCCATATAATATAACTGGTAGAATAATAGTTTTATATATTTTCAGCTTAACGTTTTTTTGAAAGGAGTTGGGACATCAAAAGTCTCTGCAATGCATAATAGCATGCATTTCCAGAATTGAGCCTATGTTTAATTTCTTTGTGCGTCTCATTCCTATTTGTGATTATTGTTCCTAGGTATTTGAATTCAGCCACTTCCTCAAAATTTCCCTCATTTGTCATTAGCTGTCCATTTCCATTATATACTGAATTTCTACGTGTGACCATATATTTAGTTTTACTGATATTTACTTCCAGTCCTAATTTCTTAGTGTTACTCAATAGTGTGTGCGTGTTGGCCTTTAGTATCTCCTCGCTATCGGCCAATAGTACTACATCATCAGCATAAACTAACAGCTTATTAATACCATTCAGTTGTAAGCCTTCCTCATTCTCTAAAGATTTAATGGCATGCTCTAGTACAAAATTAAATAGTAGAGGAGATAGTGAATCTCCTTGCTTCAACCCATTCTGGATTTCAAAAGTGTCTGAAAACTGTTTGCCTACACGCACCCTACTATTTGAGCCATTTAGACACATTCGTATAAATCTAACTAACTTTTTAGGAATTCCGAACTCCAGCAGGATACTATATAACTTCTCCCTCTTAATTGAATCATATGCTTTTTTGAAGTCTACAAGCTATTCTTCTGCTTATTTCCTTCTCTACTTTCTGATGGAAGGAGAGTAGTTGTCCTAAGTATATGTACTCGCTTACATATTGAAGATCCATTCCATCGACTTTGATTGGGTTTTCCGGACCATTAGACATAATTTGTGTCCTGCTTTTGTTCATCGAAAGGCCTGCAATTTTGCTAGTTTCTGAGAGCTCTTGTAGCATTGATTGGAGTTGTTTAGGGGATCTGGCGAACAATACCACGTCGTCAGCGAATCTTAAGTTGGATAGCCTGCTCCCGTTTATATTTACTCCGTATAATACAAATGTATATTTTGTTATTCTGAACAACTCCTTAATATTGTTTAGATGTTTCTTGACTCACCTCATACTTCTTAACTCCCTCGCATATCTAGATTTCGTCACTGTATTTGTGACATTATCAATACTGTTCAAGTTCACAACTGACGTCCAATGCTCTCCTCTCCTGCAGGAGACGTCAGTTGTGAACGTGAACAGCATTGAGAATGTCACAAATACAGTGACGAAATCTAGATATGCGAGGGAGTTAAGAAGTATGAGATGAGTCAAGAAACAACTAAACAAAATTAAAATAAACTTCATAGTGTTATTTCCTACCTACATAACTTAACTCCTTAATAACTCGCTTACCAATAATGGATTTTCAAGATCACTTATTGACCATATTTACGTTGGTGTAATTTAAATTCATAATTCCAGAGGTTAAATCTAACTAATTGTAAATAAACTAATACGTTATTGTGTACAGGGAAAATAGAGCTCATCGCTATATCTAGGCGATAATAATGTAAATTTATGAAAAGTTTTGTTATTAATACTTGCGTTAAAATCAGTGAGATCGATAATTAATAAAAGTTCATACATATTAAACAATTGAAGATTAGGAGAATAAAATATATAATTTGATTATAAAGAACAGAAAAAGTTTAGCAGAAACTTGTTATGCTATATATGGTTTGCAATAAAACCAAAGTAAAAAAAGAATAATTATCGGTGTATATAAGTTAGAATGTGAGAGATGCGACAATGTCTATATAGGATAAACTGGAAGACCTTTATTTATCGTATAAAGGAACATGTGAGAGCACATAACAGAATTGTAGATACTTCAAAATACGCTATCTACGTCAATACGATCAATGTTTTAATTCGAATTGTAAAGTTTTACTCATTTGTAAAAAAGGAAAGAAACTAGATATTTTAGAAATTGTAGAAATAAATAAATTGAAGAAGAGCAATAGGCTGTTAAATTCCCAACTGGATTTAAATATATCACCTCCTTTAAATTTATAATAAGAGAATGTTTGTTACACTGTTTTTGTTTGCATTCATTTGCTTAGTTACACTTGTTACGTTATTACATATTACAAACACGCGTGTGGGAAGTAAAACCACTGCGCTCTATGTATAACACATACAATGTATATACAAAAAATCCAAAAGGTAGTGTTAATATACATTATACGAAACAAATCACTGCATTTTAAATGAACTGAACTTTAGTTTAAACAATATAAAACAATAAATGTGTACTTGCCGCCATTTTAACACTAATTGGTCTCACGGCCGCCTGTTATTTTATCACTAATTGGTCTCACGGTCTCCTGTTGTTTCAACTAATTAACGTTGCCCACATTGTTAACATTAGTCAATTGTTTATAATGAACGCAATTTTTTTCAACAAAGATATTATTTTGCCATTATTTATTATTTTGAAAATACCATTGCCCAAAAAATAATGTACAACGCACGTTTGTGAAGTGAAATTAAAATCCTCGCTATCGCTCGGTGTTTAAACATTTTCCTCGATTCTGTAAAAACCACTTCCCAGCCTCGCATCGTAATACAGTAAAAGCTCATTATTCGCGGGGGATACGTTCCGCAAAAATGCCGCGAATATGGAATGGTACTTTGTATGGGTTCGAAGGTTCCAGAATAAAATAAAAATTATCAAAGTAAAATCAATTAAGAGAGATTTTGAACAATTTATATTAACTATTATTGACAGGCTAAGGCAAGAGAATAAAATAAAAATTATCAAAGTAAAATCAATTAAGAGAGATTTTGAACAATTTATATTAACTATTATTGTCAGGCTAAGGCAAGGGCTTAAAGAAGTTACTAATTTGTTCCTGTTTTGCCGCTTTTAAAAGACCTCTCAATTCAGACTGATATTCATCTGTGAATTCGGGGATATAATCCCTTATTTTGTCTTCGGATTTCTTGATGAATCGTACATTTGATTCATTAACATTAAAACAGCGTGATATAGACGCAAACGATTCGCCAACGCGTAAACAGTCAAGCATTTCTGTTTTTACTTTAAGAGGCAACACTACTTGTTCCGCTTCGGAACTAATTTTGTTTCCCTTTACTGGACATTATAAATTGGCAACAAAGCAGAAGAGACACGTGTTATTCAATCAAAATTATTGCAACGAATGACAAGTTGAAACAATAAAACACCGATCTGGCGAGGGCGGCATTTATAACAGACATAACGGCGCGTGAAATACGACGGCGGTGGCTTTTAACAACGAACTTTAGGCTTAGTGACAATAGAGTTTGTTTTACTTTGATATTAATTTGCCCATTTGGTTTGAATCGCTCTTCGTATAAAAGTCGCCTTGACACGTGCCAGTAAAAAAAGTTGCCGTGTGTTAATAAAGGATACTAATCATTTTAACATACCGACTGCATCCGCGAATAAAGACTTTTTAGCCGCGAATACAGGAACTGTGTCGCAATTTTTTAACCCGCGAATAATGAGCTTTTACTGTATACTATTGTATTCGTAGTATTCGTCTGAAGAAGGTACAAAGTATTGAAACAGCTGTAACAAATTTGTATTAAAATAAATATGAAAATCGTATAAAATTTTAACAGTTTTATTTTATTTAATCACTAAACCAAATCAATTTATTTTGTTGAATTTTTAAATGATCGTTCATGGATTAAATTGTATTAAAAAGAGAATAGAGTATTACTGAAATGTAAAACTTAAGTGATCTTGACAAATTATGAAATCAGAATAAACAAAATTTCGTAAGGTACCTGAGTCAAATACCATTTATGTATTTAACACCAATACTCAGTTGTACAAAAACGAAGACAGGCAGCGTATATTCATCACACAAATCTGCTAACTGATGTCGAAAAACAAATTGGAATTTATTAAAATGATCACAGTTCTATCTTGGTGTAAATTTTATAAATTAATATAATTGGTGTTCTTTAGCTAAAGTACCATGTATTATTCAGGACTTGTTTACATAAATAAGCATGCCGGTCCATTTAGAAGATAATTGTTTCCCTTGAATTACAGATTACAGAATGCACATTGATCTTAAACTTCGATGTAAGCCCCGAGACTATGACGAAACGTCTATTACATCGAGCTCAAACTTCTGGAAGAGTTGACGATAACGAAGAGACCATCAAGAAGCGACTGGATACATTTAGCAAGCATAGTAAACCCGTCGTCGAGCATTTCTCCTCAAAATGCAAAACTGTGAGTATAGTTTCCTTGTCCGATGAAACTACATGCATTCATCTATATTTCAGTGGAGAGTAATTCCTAAGAACTTAAGAGAAATAGAGATAATACAATTCCGTATATGCATTTCACAATTTCGAATCACAAGATACCGCAAATAAAGATGTTTGTATTCCAAATGTGTTTTAGTACAATAGTTCTCTCGCAATCTCCGAAATAAACCTAACTCCTAACTTCATGACGCTACAGGCCTAGAAGGCCCTTGGCCTACCAACCGGCTGCTGGCACTTGTCATTTACAGAGGTGAAATATATGGATGACATGTGATCAGCATGTCGGGCTCCCCAGCCGTTATAACTGGATTTCTCAACCTCCTAAATAAATCTAAATGTCTACAGTACAATTTCTTTATTTTTGTGAGCAGGATCTGAGCTTAAATATACTTACTGAATCATGTGTTCCGCAAATGTACTACAAAAGCATGTTGTTAAATTTATGATAGGCCTAATATTTTAAACGTATATAAATTTTAATGAACATGACTTATAAATTGTTGAAAGTTTATACACAATATACATCAATTTAAGTAAATAAAGCCCGATTTTACAATAAAATATCTGCAAATCTTTTCTTATTTTAAGGAATAAAAACTAATTATTGCCTATTTCCTTTTTGTAATAGAGATCTCCCGCTTTTCAATATTAGACTATGTTGGACCAATGATTCGCTATTTCTTTTCTATATTAATTTATCTTAACAGATCTAGTAAAGTAAAGTGATCCCACAACAGGCCCGGAGGCCCTTGGGGTAGTAGGAGGTTAGGACCATTGTTAATGTTAATACCTTTATATATATGTATTACTTTTTTTTTGTGGAATTTGGGTCTTTTCTTCAAATCGAAATCATTTATTATCTACATTATTAAGATTAGAATTTATTGTACTGTCACTTTATCTTATTATATATTTTTATCTAATTTCTTTTAATTATGAATTATATTTTAGAATAGTTTTTTAACTTTTTCCTACAAAAAGATCATTTTATTTAAATAATAACTATTATGAAATAACCATTATAAAATTAATAAAAAATAAATCAAGTTATATTGAATTGCACAATAAAATTCTCAATGTCTCCCACTTTTTCTAGACAATCGGCACTTTACGTCAGCCGGGTTGTCAGCCCTGCGTGACGGCCGCCTTTACCCCCAGAACAAGCGTCTGGTACTCATTTCCGTTAGAGGCTGAGTCGACCCCAGGGCCATAGTGCCGCCAGAGGGTTTGGGTCAGTTTAAAAATCCTGACCCCAACGGGACTTGAACCCTCGACCCTCCGGCTTGTAGCTCAGTGCCTTAACCACTACGCTACGGCGTGCCCCATCTTAATAGATCTAGGAAAAAATACTGTTTGGACTAAATTTCCATACAGAGAATAAAACATGATTGATATCGTGTTCACATGTACGTATAGTTTCATCAGTTTTAACAGAAGCTTTATAGATTACTCAAAGTACGATATCCTATATAAATGAATATGTTGGGTACAACCTATATAATGTTTTATTTCATTTCAGATTAATGCCGAGAGAGATCCAGAAGTTATTTTTAAAGATGTGGAAGCTTGCCTAGACAGCATTACAGCTGCAGCCTAAGATCCATACAATAAATGACACACAATCATATTAAAAATAATAAATGCGGGTACCAGCTATACGGCTTATCATTATGTTCTTTTTTCACGCACTATCTGTCGACTTTTTACATACTGTAAATTGACAAAAAAATGTTAAGTCAATTAAGTAATGAAATATCGCAATTATCAGCTTTTCAAATTATTGTTTTAGGCCAGACTAGTGAATCTAGATGAATAAATATGTAAGAAGTCGATTATCATAGTAGCATTACACCAAATCAGTATTTTTTGATTGGGGGAAAAATTCACAAAAAAAGACTTAATACGATTACGTCTGTTACAGATTACAAGAGCTGTTCAATAAAGATTTTTTGGCAACATACCTTTACTCGTCCTCAGAATTTTTATGGCATTTCTCAAAATAGTTTCCTTTGGATGCAATTCGCTTGTCCCAGCGATTCTGCCAGTTTGCAAAGACATGTTGGATACAATTTTTGTAGGTATTTCAAAACCGACTCCGCAGCCTTCACTGCTGCTTGTAATACGAGGCTAAATCGGAACTATAGGGAGGGTGAGGGACGCACTTCACTTTTATTTTTACAAGAAATCAGCAACAGCACTTGCCATATGTGGCCTCGCATTATCGCGGTGCAATATCCAGCTTATTTTTTGTCATCATCCTGTTGGTGGCACCTAGTGAAATTATCATAATTTCAGAAAGTGATTTTAAGATATTTCGTCGATTCTCTCTCACTATGACAGCAGCAATGTTGATATTTTCTTCCGTAATATCAGTAACTGGAGCGTCGGGTCCACCTTCTTTTGAAATTGTCTCCCCTCTTTAAACAATTTATACAATCTTCGAGCTTTATTGTAGGGGAAAACTAACTATCCGTAGCCCTCTTTCGACACTGCATTGGCCTCAGCTGAAGGTTTGTTGAGATTAAAGCAAAATTTCAAAGCAGCATATTGTTCATCCCCATTGTAGCCGTACGCAGTACTGACCATGTCTCGTTTTACACATCATTCATAGAAATGAATGGGGAAGGATGACTTTGAAACTTGTACCACGTGTACATAATGCATTAAACTAATAAATATCGTAATTTTTGCCTGTTAAATTATGGTATAAAAATAATGATCATTATCATTTTTATTGAATAGCTCTCGTATGTAGATTGTTAAAAACTAGGCTTATACTTGTAAAGGAATGGTTAAAATAGCACGTTTTAAAGTTATATTTAAATATATTGTTATTTTATGAATATAGAAAACTGATTTTGTCTAAAATATTTTAATACGTCTATTAATGAATTAGGCAAAATGTTTATGTTGTACATAAAAGCAATTTATTAGCAAAATATAAATTTAAGTATACCAAACTTCATAGAATTAATTATCAGTGAAGGATGTTATTAAAATAATATTGATGATCTACTGTTTAGCGATCAAAACAAAACAAAAATTAATTTCAGAATCGTCATATTGTCTAACTGTATTTAAAAAAGAAGACTTTTTACCTTCGAATGGCCTTGAATTAAGATATGGAGATGTTTTGACAACTGCTAAGATAGCTCGACGGTTTCTAACTTTGAATTCTAAAGACCCGGTTTAAATAATGGTCTAAGAAAATTCAGCAATGTTATATAATTTTGCATAAATTGTACATAAAAAATTGTCTGATATACAGATGACCGAATTATCTGACATTTTTTATAAATCTAGATATTATGTTTGTTTAAACAAGGTGTTCGAAAATTCTCATTACAAACTTCTACGGGTTGTATCGGGGACTGAGTAGATAACGTTTTGAATATGAATCTTTGTCCGGCAACGCACCGTTTTCGTGCTGCAGATACACAATTTCCCACTAAATGTTTAAATCTCCCCGGTCTGCCGGGGATAAAACACTATAGCAATTTACTGATTTATTCATCCATAGTGTATTTCTGCCCGAGCTTTACTGGGGAATTCTAGGTGTGGTAGCTTCCCGTTGCCTTCCACGCCAGTGAGTGAAGGATGATTATGATAATGATAAGGGTGATGATGATGGCCGGGTGATTTCCGGGACCGTTGGGCCCCAAGCTTCCTGAAATTTGTCTTACAGGTGAGGAAAAACCCCGAAAAAAAACCTAACCCAGGAGCCTGTCCCGACCGGGAATCGAACCCGGGCCCGCTGCGTGACAAAGCAGTACGCTACCTCGATACCACAGCGGTGGACTACTGATTTATGGCTCAATTAACTATATTTACAAACCCAACATTTACTGATTTCGGAAACAATGTCCAATGGCAAGGGAATAATAAAGATACTTTACATTGTCCATGTAAGAAAAAGATGTAGCGAGTGTACCAGAACATGATTCGCAGGTGTGCAGCGAGCTTGGTGAGAGCTACATCGAACTGCTGCAGGTGGATAAGTACATACCACATTCATAAGTCAATTGTGTGAAATAATATTATAAGGCTTTTAAAATAATAAAATGAGTCGTATCTTATCTTACCTCATACTTCATGTTTTTCTAACACGGGAACTGCAGTTTTCTCAGCCAACATCACGACCTCTTGAAAACTGCAGATCCCGTGTTATAAAAAACATTAAGTATGAGGTAAGATAAGACTCATTTTATTAACTAACCACATTTTTAAGTACAGTAGAGAAATTTGATTAGTTTGCCTACTCATTCATTCATAGTGTTCTGCTCAAGAGCAGGTCTTTCACTGCAAACTCAGCATTCTCCACTCTTTCCTTAACCCATTCGCCTCAAAAGACGAGGTAGACTCGCCGGCAGTTAAATAACCTTCAACTCAGAAGACGAGGTACACTCGCTTAACTCTGCTCTTATATATTTTGCAATATTTTGTACATCCCTTGGCAGGGTAATCTTTTGTTAACATTTATGAATAGCAGAGGAATATGTTTTTTCCCTTCACCCTTATTGTGATCTCTAGTACCGTTATATTTTGTTTGTTTTGAATGTCTGAAAATGGACAATATAATTTACGGTAACTTAAATCCGATTTCTGGGAAAATGCATCGAGCATTTAAACCTGAAGGGAATGGGTTAACTCAGCTTTCCTTTTTGTATCTGCATACAAACCATTTATTTTAATTTGTCTATAATCTGATGTATTTTTCTGCCTCTAACTTTCTTTCCGTTGACCATTCCTTCTAGAGCATCCTTCAGCAGACAGTTTCTTCTTAGCCAGTGGCCAATCCAATTTATTTTCTTATTCTTTATGAGTTCCAGCATTGTTCTTCTTTCACCCACTCTGTCTAGCACATCTTCATGTCTAACTTTTCCTGTCCATTTTATAAGTTCCATTCTTCTCCATATCCATATCTCAAAAGCTTCCAGTCGCTTTTCCTCATTTCGTCGTAATGTCCAAGTCTTTGCACCATACAATGCTACACTCCACACAAAGCACTTCACTAGCCTCTTCCTTAATTCTTTTGCCAAAGGTCCGCAGAAAATGATTCTCTTCTTGTTGAAAGCTTCTTTTGCCATTGCTATCCTCTGCTTTACTTCTTGACCGCAGTTCATGTTACTACTGATAGTACAACCCAAGTATTTGAAGCTCTATAATTAAACATAAAGTAGCAAAGTGAGGTTTCTTTCATTTTCCCTTGACATTGGACACTGCTTCAAAATCAGTGAACATTGTGTTGTGTAAATACAGTTAATTGAATCATAAAACGTTACATTACTATCGATTTACCCCAGAAGATGGGAGATTTGAACGCTTAAAACGAAGTTGTACCTGCAGCACCAAAACGGTACATTTCCGGGAAACAGTTCCTATTCAAAACGTTATCCTCTAGTCCCATCTACAAGCCCTAGAAGTATGTAATGTATATGAAAGTACATAAAAATGAATCGTATATTGAGTGTATATTACATTTAACGTTACAGTATACAGTATATTGTTTAAGAATATGTAATCAATCGGGATACAATATCCGATGTTGTAAATTGCCCATTTAATTATATTTACACGTTGTCAAAACAATATGAATGTTGAACTTTAAACTTTTGCATTATAACAAATAATAAATTTATACAAAGCAAGTGAGGAATGACAAGATTCTTGGGTTAAATGATAGCCATAGGATGAGAATGTCAGGCACGGAGACATGAGACAGTGGTTCATAACCCAGCATTTAAATTAATATTAATTTAATTTTAAGGTAATTCAAGACATATCGGTTAATAAAGTTGAAAATATTATGTACTCTTCTCGTGTTCTGACCATTTAAATTCCTCCATTTTTAAACTTCTTCTTCCTCTACCCATGAAAGCTGGCAGCTTGTTGCGTGTTCATTCACTACAGGTCCGTGATATGGTGACGTCCTTCCATCATAGTTGTGATCGTCCTAAAGGTCTTTTCTGCTGAGGTGTCCAGTCACGTACTTTCTTCACTAATCTACTGTTCTCCATTCTATCTATGTGATCGTTCCAGTTTAGTCTTCTATAATTTATCCAGAGGTTTATAGATTCAATTTCACATTCTTCTCTAATAACAGAGCTGCGAATTTTCTCTCTCAGCGATTTTCCTTAAAACTTTCATTTCGGTTGTTTCATTGATTTGTTTTGTTTTTTGAGTTTCTGTTCGGCATTCACAACCAAATGACAGATTTTTAAATTCTTATTTTTGTATCTATTCTTAAATTTTTATTTTCCCAAACAGTATTGTTTAAACATCCCGATATTTTGTTTGCATTATTTGCTTGATGGAGGATTTCATCTGTTATTCTGTTGCTGCTATTAATTTATATTCCTAAATATTTTAATTTCATGACCTGTTCTATACTTTTCCCTTCTATTTCTGATTTAACACGTCGTGGGTCCTTGGATATTGCCATTTTTTTAACTTAAAAACTACTGAAGTTGATACTACAATAACTTTCATATGTATTCCAAGGGTGGCGGATTGCATTTCCCATTCCAAGACATTTCGAGTTTATCATGGTTCATTTGAAGAATTCGTGTCCTTGTCATGCCTCCTCTGCTGTAACTTGTTAAATCTGTGTATATTTAAGAATCTCTATGGTTAAATTTATATTGAAACATAACACCAAAAACTACTGCCTAAATAATTCAAAAGCAATATGAACATCTGAAAATCTACTTTCTGTAGTAGGCTAATATACTTACTCGCAATTTTATCAATGTGTTCAATGCTGCATAAGTAAAAGAAAAAAGGCAGCATTTAAGTTAAGTGTATATGTAATTAATTATATTTATAAATTGTGTTTTAAAAGACAGCTGGCCTGTAAATTGCATAAGGATATATTGAAAAGTGGATGGATTAAATGAAAGAGTTCTTGTTTATTGTTATTGAACTTTGGAGACTGCCTATCCACGCTTATATTTCTGGTGCCTACCTTTGCCTAAGTAGTAAATATTAATTAATAAAACCTTTCAAAAACAGAATTAGAAAATATGTGTTTTAACTTCTTATCCTTCATTATAAATGGCTCGATAGTCATTTTTTCGCCAAATCATTTATAAAATAATTATGTTTAGTATTTTTCCCTTTCCCCAACTGCTTCCAATTCCTGTCTCTCATGCATCTAACATGTTGAATTATACAATAGGCTATTCCAGTAACTCAGAGAGTCGCATTTGGGACTCGTAGTCTAGAGGTCCCGAATTCAAATCTCGCGGCAGGCCACACTAGCTAGGGTTTTCCACATCAGTAAGTCAAACTACGATAGGAATTTCATCACCACGATTTTTTTTGTCCCATGGCACCAGGTTGTCTTTTATATTTCTGGCCTTCTCCCCTGGCACTGGCGGAATTTTTGGGGCACCTGGAAGACAGAGTTACGTTACCCGATGATACGATGGGTGATAAATGATAATGAAGCGCCAGGAGAATTCTTAATCTAAATTCCAGACCATAGGCAGGAATAATTCCCTTTACGAAAGATCCCTGTGGTTTGACCGCGAATCGAACCCAAGATCTCATGAATTGTAGTAAGAAACAGTGACCCCTAGCCCATGAGGCTGGTCTTGCCACAATCTATTATTAATAATAATTTTCACATTTAATTAAAAATGATATCAGTGAATTTGCTCAAGACATTGTCTACAGTCCCTATATTTATGTTATGGCCTAAGATATTCAAAATCTCAAAATAATATTGAAATAAAAATTCACAAAACGGTTTCATATCCTTGTTCCAAAAATTATTAGGCCTATATTGCATATGTCAATAAAAGTGGATTATTTAGTGTTACTGCAGTGGCGAATGTCGAATGGCAAGAGGAGAACAACAGGCTGCGTTGGGCAATATTAAGACATTATATGGGCTGCACATACCCCCTCTTATCTAGCAGTTGTAAGTAGAATATACAGTCACCGCTTAGCCTATAATCACACTGCATCCGTGTTTCACCCGATTAGGTCTGAACAAAATTGTAATAAGGGCTTAGGGCAGTAACATGATAAGCCGCATTCTGTTAAGAAATGAGATACCTCCATATAAAATCAAATAAATGCATTGAAATCTCCATAAAATAATTTGCAAGTGCACCAGTGATGAGTCAAAACATACACACAATGTATTAACAAGAATACTGCTCGATTAGTATTTATATTTTTTCTTGGTACATTAAAATCCTTATATCTCAGAAAGAACAATATGTGGCTTATCATGTTATTGCCCTAAAAGCCCTATTGATTTACTGTCACAGTGTGTTTATGGGATATTTCGCCGACTGAACAGTGAAAAAAAAAATTGTTTTACCAACGGTGTGCTGCCTATAGGTTAAACATCCCATTTCCGTAATATCCCTAATCCCGTCATAAAAATTGAATTCATTGCAACGGAAATGAGCTACTCCAGACATGGTGTAAGTTTTCTTCTTTACATTTTGTTGCTTTGACCACTTTTTGAAAAGCAATACAAAGCCATCGTGAAATTTGAAGTAGTTGTAGATTTTTTTTTCTCTCTCGTGACTGTCCTTGAAGAAATGTTCAATATTTTGAGTAGTTGTTTATTAATAATAATATATCATCATCATCATAGTACATTCACGAATTCAGGCCATTCGTTGACCCGTTTCGGCCTCAAGAGAAACACCATCCAGAAGTCTTTTGAGTGGACGTCCTGGTCTTCTTCTTCCTGCAGGTTGATATCTTAACATTAGTTTGGGTATTCTGTGATCTTCCATTCGATGAACATGTTGTATCCATCTTTACTTATAAGTAATATAATATATCATTCTAATATATTTTAATATCAACTGAACCAATTGATACATGAGTCATCAATATAAACAATAATGGTGCAGCAGCGTTCGCAATTTCAATTTTTTTTTTATAATATGGCTCTACCTCTCATATTTAAGAGTGGGAATCCAGATAGTAAGAAGAAAATTCTTAAGAGTATTATTAAAGTTTCATGTTAGCTACATTACATAGAAATAATTTATATTAAAAGTAGCTAATACCGGCTTGCGCTGCTACGCCTAAATAAATGATGTGTTTTTACATTTAGTTGAATAAGTAAAAGGAATAATAATTATACATGTATACATTATTATTTTTAGATACCCCGTGCTGATTACCCGGCATTGCCCGGGAATCTACGTATCCCGATGTATTTGGCATTAATGAGTTGAAAGACAAAATTCGTTACTTCGAGTTATCCGTGCTGCTGCTGCTTGCCCGGGAATCTATTTATCCCGATCTTCTTGGCATCAATGAAAGACAAAAATAGTTATTGTGAGTTATCCATAAAAGATAAATATGCTGTCGCGGGCTTTGTTGTATAATTTTTTAAGATATTCAATTCTGTGCACATTAATTTGGTGTATTTGTTATGGTTTAGGCAGCGTAAGCCATTTAAGAGTACAAAAAGCCACTTTTATTTTATTTTTCACAACAAAGGACGATTTTTAAGGGTGAAGGGTTTGAGCATTAAAATTCTCTTATAGCTTGTAACGTTCCCAGGAAAATCCTGAACATTTTGCAAAAAGTCCCATCACAACCGGTGCACGCTTGTCCGGCAATCTACTTATCCCGATTTTCTTGGCATCAATGATAGACAAAAATGGTTATTGTGAGTTATCTGTAAAAGATAAACATATGCTGTCGCGGGCTTTTTTGTAGAGTTTTTTGAGATTTTCAATTCTGTGTACATTAATTTTGTGTATTTGTTATGGTTTAGGCATCGTAAGCCATTTAAGCGTCAAAAAAGGATTTTTTCGCTACAAAGGGTGATTTTTAAGGGTGTAGGAGTTGAGTATCACAGCTCTCTTATAGCCTATGTTCATCCCGGGAATCTCCTGAACATTTTGCAAAAAAAACCCCATCACAACTGGATCAACGGTATGGCCGCGCATAAAGTACGAACAAACAAACGCATTTTTATATAATCAATTGAGTTAGTGTTTACTTGATGAAAATCCGTATCTATTAATTAAATAAAAATAAAATTTAGTTTTATTCGATTTTCACATTTTTATATATCGGATTACATATTCTATTCATTGACAGGCCTTTAATAATTAAGCCTATAGCGTAAGTAGGCATTTGATTGAAACCAATTTCCTAAAATCATTTCTTCATTCTTCGTTAAATTATTGAGATTGTTTCTGTTTTTCCAATTTCCGTTATTTCTCTAAAATACTATTAATATTATTATTATTTATTGTTATTGGCGCATACCAAGAAGAATGTATAATTATAAACCAAAAGGGAGAATAACGTTGGGAAGACCATTGAAGAGATGGAAGGACCAATTCGACCTATAATGAGATCGGAACAGGCCATTGGGCCTAATCCTTGTTGTTGATGATGATGATGATGATTTATTGTTATTTGATGATTATGTTTGCAGAGGAGCATATTTTTTCCTAGAAAGTAGGACTACTATATTTGTTTGCAGACATTTTATCACTGTGTACTGTTAACATATTATTTAATGTTACGTTTATTTTTAGAGAGAAATGGACTTAAATAATAAATGTCGTTTGATATCACTTACACAGCTTTTGTATTTGCCATCATATAGATTCTAATATTGATTATCAATTTTAATAAATGCCGAATTTAGTTTTATTATTAATTTACAAGCTTCTGTTTAAGTATAATGATATTAATAACTCACTCGCGGCGTTAAGATACTACTATCACGGATTTAGGAGTCATATCACGCATTTAGGAATCATTGTCTCGAAGAAAAGAATAAGGCATTTGGGGACAATACCGTACGGTAGTACATCGGTTTGGAGTGAATTCTATAAACAAATAACAACGTGAAAGGTTTATATAATGTTCCTGTATTCATATTTATCTGATAGGGAATTTTTTGTTTAGTTTTTTAAGGTTTTACGGAACACTGTTGTCAGCCATGTAACCAATTTTTAACAGTCCTGGAGAGCTGAAAGTTTGCTTCTTCGTCTGGCATTTCACAAAATGCCTGTCTCAATTGGGAAGCACTATCGATAGCTATTCTACGAATAATCGGTATAGCCCTCTGATAGTGTCATATTCCTACAGCCAATCCAGAGGATCCACGTCATAATAGCCTATCTACTATATTTGCGACAAATTTCAAATCTCGAATACAACACGAGGTCATGATCATGAATTTCCTAGGCATTCGCCAGTGGATTCGTAGATAGTGCTGAATCCAGGTCCACATCAACGATTGAAGTTTTTAAAATATATATATTTTCCTCTAAATATATTTCAAACATATACATCTTATGATTATATTTCGTTTTATTAAAAACAAAAAAAGAATGTGAAATTAAAGCGACAAAAAATAGGCCTAACCATTTTTTAATAACAAAGAAAAGGTCAGACCTTGGAAGGAAAGTCTATGCTGGTAATTTGTTGTCGAATTTGAATCCACGGCCTTCCAGTCCATTAATAGAAGCGTTTCTAATGTGGTAACCAAATAGGCATTCATTCTGCAAATTTATTTTAATACGAATTTGCCATTAGCCATACATATAAAAATTCGGAATTCAATATCTGCATTCCGCAACGGTAAATTACTTGAACGCCAATGTCAATATGTGCCAGTATAAACAAAGAATCCAATTTAACTGTCAATATTATAACAAGCACAAAGAATTGGACAATTTGATTATAGTACTCTGACAAACAAAATTACTTTCCTATATAAAATAGATTTATATACTGTCAAATATAACTTAAGTCTACAATACTGTTTAGTCTCTTGCATATACCGATGTGAATTGAATCGATATAATGAGCTATGCGATGCTAATTTCGATTATTTTGTTTGCCACTCTAAGGACAATAAATACCGCGTTTCAGTGTGCGCAGGCAAGTTTATTTATTTTATTTAATATTCATTTACTGAAATATTTTAACATTTTTAGTCATATAGCTGCTAGAATCTTTGGTTAGATTGTATATGGCTGTATTTTCATCAATGTGACTGTGCAAATGTAGGCCTAATTGATATTTTTAATTAATGATTAAATTATTGTTTATGGTGAGATAGTGTGTGGTAATAAAATTTCAACGTAGAATCTACCTTAAAGATTGAAAAAATATAGATGAAAAAATTCTGTCAGGTTATTTGATTAATACAGGGGTTCGAACTAGTATCTCCCGAAAATAAGTCTCAAATGATACCTTCTTAGCCAACACGTTCGGATTTATTAACTTAATTACATCCACATATACGATTTGTACACAATTCGAGATTTCTAATAAGATTGTTCCATTCTCACGTGCGGTACTCGCATTCGGGAAGATTTGAATTCAAATTCTGCTGCTGGAAACTTTAAATAAAGTTTATTTTATTTTTGTGATTTTTAAAAGTTGTTTATGCAAATATTGGGTTGGATATTGCATCCATAATTCAATAAAAGATTCTCAGGATATTCGTTTTATAGGAAACTATACTTTATCCGCTCTTAGAGTGATCCTAACATCAACAAACGCCAATTGTATCCTTCCGCCAATCGCGCCATAATTACGTCACTTTTGACAGGGAGATGACACAGCAACAGAAGACTCGACACTTTCGGCCATTTTGTTTAATGAAAATTGACTAAAACATGACTCAAATGCATCACCCATATGTAGTAAACTATTTTAAGTTGTTATTATAGATTAGGTATATTTTATAATATTTTCTGTGTTTTGAATAGTATTATTTTCATTCACGAAGAATAACAAGTATATTCAGAGGACATATTTTTTAATTTAATGAAGGGAACTACTCTTTCGCGTACCTATTGCTTCTGCAACATACGTCGGTGTCCATAACCAATGAAAAGCGAGCAGGTCACATGGTTTTGTTTTAACGAGGATCACTTTAAAAGCGGGTAGCCTTTTAGCGGACCCGGGAGTCGTTGTCTTGCCCGAACGTTCAATTCTCGTGTCATGGCCAGACGATAAAAATGTTACTTTTTTACTATAAAATTCGCTAATTAATAACTTCAAAAGAAAACTTCTCACTGTCATCTGTTGTGGCTCAAGAAGCGTGCATTATGACGTCATTGTCACGCGGAATATGTCGATAATGCATTGACTATATATCTGACAACAAAAATCTTATTACCGGTCGCAGCGCAACCTACCGGGTCCAATTGTGAATTCAAACCATCCAGGGACCCACTCAAACACACACCACACACACACACACAATTTCATCAAAATCGGTCTAGTCGTTTAGGCAGTTTTTAATTTCGGATTTCAAGTAAACTTCACTTCTAATTGTCTGATAATATCTACCTCGGTTTATTTTAATAGGATATACTGAGTTTCGTTGTGAAACATCGAAAATTGTGACCGCTAGAGTGATTTTTAAATTTTCATTTCATGTGAACTTCTACACCTAATGGTTTTATAGTCATCAACATCAAGGCTTAGACCCTCTGGCCCGTTCCGACTTCAAGAGATTTGGTCTTTCCATCTAGCAAATGGTCTTCATTGATTTCTAGATCCTGTGGGTCTGCAATTTAAAATCATTTTATAAGGTATATCATCTGGCATTCTTAGTATATGTTCGTACCAATTTTGTCTTTGTCAATTTATCCGTCAATTTAAAAATATTTAATTGATCTCTTATCTAGAATTTCTCTTCTGGTCCATAAGAGTGTAGCCAGTCGTTGGCCTTAAAAAGTTCATCTCCGCTGCCTCTATTTTTGTCCTATCTGAATGAGTCAAAGTCCAATTTTCACTGCCATAGATAATAGTAGGAACGGCCATGACTTCATAAAATTTCAGTTGAGTATCCTGAGTTGTTTTATTCTTTAGTTTTATAGTGTCTAAAACATTCAGAGACCGACTCAAACAAACACAACAACAATTTTCATCAAAATCGGTGCAATCGCTTAGGCAGTTATTAATTTTGGATTTCAAGTAAACCTCCACTTTTAATTGTCGGATTTCGCTCATTTTTTGACAATACCTACCTCGGTTTATTTTAATAAGATATAGTGAGTTGTTGTGAAACATCAAAAATTGTAACCGCTAGAGCGATTTTTTAAATTTTCACTTCAGGTGAAATCCTACACCCATCTAGAGACCCACTCACAAAAAAAAAAATCATCAACATCTGTCCAGTCGTATAGGAAGTCATTTATCGCAATATGTTGAGTAGATACAATAAATAATCACTTTAGAAAAGTGTTAGTTCTCAGGATTATTTTAATTTTAAGAAATAACTGGAGCTCAACTTACAGATATGTATTAGCCAATTAGAAACAGGTTAGGAGCAGATTGCAATGAATTGTAACAGCAAAAGGCTAGACTAGACTAAAAAAAACACGATAACTGCATTATAAGGTTAAATACTGTATAACATGAAATATCCTGAATGAGCTGGATCAGGTGGTTTCATTTGAAAATGGTTTGGAACTTCAAGGTTCAAGTCTGAGTTTAGTTTCTTCCTCGTTTTTCTTAGTCATCAATACTTTCTGGGTTGGAATTTTATTACCATATTATTTCATAATATAATTAGAACTAAATCAGTGAACTATTACAAACACACAACAAACAAAATGAAATACATAGTCTTCGGAATATAACTAAATATTCTATGACCTTATATGTTAAAACTAGCCTAATTAAGAATTAAATACGCTCTCTCTTATATACTGTAAATTTACCTGTCAATTTGATAGAAGCTGTGTCCACAACTTATGATTAGATTGTCCTGCATGTATTGTGTATTAACGTTAGTTTTATGATTAGGTTTTCAGATTTATATGATTAAAAAATTTAAAAGTCGTTTAATAATCTCAAATTATGTAACAAGCGAAAATTTAAACGTAACAGAAAGGTTAGCATTAGGCCTATACACATTGAAACGGCTTATATCAAATTACCATTACACGCATTTTTTTAAATGTCTTTCCGTGTCATTTTAATGAGAAGGGTATAATGTTTCATAGATGATTTAAAGATCGTTTATGTTAACTTTCCGTGATATTATGTACAGTATAATGTAACATCACGGTCCTAAAAAATACAATCGTGGGCCGCGAAATGATTGCCAATGCTACACTACACATTCAATTACTGTAATAAACATGTAGATTAACGGCAGAGACGAAAAGATACACACACAATTTTATATATATAGGACATGATAAAATAAATAAATCCCCCTCCAAGCATTTATTTTTCTTTTCATATCATATTAGGTTTGCATTGCTCAATGTCAAAAATTTAATTATAACATCAAAATAGGCCTGTATATATATATCCACCGCTGTGGTCTCGAGATAGCGTGCTGCCTTGTCACGCAGCGGGCCCGGGTTCGATTCCCGGTCGGGACAGGCTCCTGGCTGAGGTTTTTCCTCGCCTGTAGTATAATGTATTATATTTATATTTATATTATTATTATTATTATTATTATTATTATTATTATTATTATTATTATCGTATCATTATTGTTATTGCCCTATAAAATGTTGTTTGTACATGACATTTACATTGCTACATTTATTGTATCTTTAACTGTTTATAATTAGTATAGTGTATATCTATATTTGTCGAATATTTATTTGTATTTGTGCTGGTTGAGTGGAAGAGAGGGCCTTATGGCCTTAACTCTGCCAGAATAAATAAAGTATTATTAGTATTATTATTATTATTATTATTATTATTATTATTATTATTATTATAAGACAAATGTCAGGAAGCTTAGGGCCCAACGGCCCCCGAAAATCATCCGGCCATCATCATCATCATCATCCTTCACGGTGTGGAAAGCAACGGGAAGCTACCACACCTATAATTCCCTAGTAAAGCTGCAAAGCATAGCATGAAAATGCTATGATTGCAGTGAAAGACCTGCCCTAAGGCAGAATTATTATGGATGGATATATATATAACATTAAAACTAGCCTCATTGGTTAGTGGTCAGCGTTCCTGACTACAGTTCATGAGGTCCCGGGTTCGATTCCCGGTCAGATCACAGGAATTTGTCTTTAAATTGAATTATTCCTGTGGTTGCCCATGATCTGGAGTTAGGTTAAGGACTTTCCTGGTGTTTCATTATCATTTATCACCCATCATATATCATGGAGTAACGTAACTCCGCCTTCCAGGAGCCCCAACCTAAGAAATGGATTGTAATTCCGCCAATGTCAGGGAGAAATCCAGAAATGTTATAAAAGACAACCTGGTGGCAAAAAAAAAATAAGATCACACACCACTATGGACAATCTCTCATGCATTGAAGGTCAACGAATTGATCACCCCTCCCCTCTAAATTATTATTCTTTCTAAGGCTATTTTGATGAATGGATTGATGGAGAGTCTATTGTTTGTTTTTGTTATTATTTCAGTTGGCACGTATGCCCATGTTGGAATTTTATCTGGTGCAGTCCTGCAGTAGATCTGCAATGAAAATAATTGCGAAAGCAAATTTGCCCACCCCAGCTCGATGTGCACTTTTCACTCTTCAAAAACAAGGACTTGCGTTTAATTTCAGTCCTCCAGGTTTATTAAACGGAGGTGAATCGTGTCTCGTTTGTGAGTGTCCCGAGTTAAATACTCTGACATCTTTGAAAAAGGATTGGCGATATGATTACTACAGCCTATATGGATATCCTCTGCGTAAGTTGTACCATGTCATAAATATAAGACTGCATTATAAAATGTCAACATTATCTTGAATGATAATGTAACGCAACGACGAATTTTCTTATCATAGATACATTTCGGATGAAAACCAGAAGGTACGGTTGAAAGCATATAGGTTAATCAGTCTAGTCTTGGTTTCTGAAGAAATACGTTTAATTTTTCCACCAATAACCCCCACTTGACTTCTTTATCATTAATTGCATTAAGTATTTTTCATAAGTAATGCCACGAGTGATTTCCAAATTATCGATAAATTCACGACTCACGAAGTGAGGAGTGAATTTATCTAGAGAATTTGGAAATCAAGAGTGGCATTTGTTAGTAGGCTACTATTTAACGAATAAAATTAAGCTCTTTACTAAAAAACAATTGTTTGAATATAGTTACCGGTGTTTTAAAATATTTATATAGTTAATGTAAACGGCGATGTTAGAAAACAAATTAGAAATGTGAGGTTATGTATATTCACTGCAACTCGATCATATTATGTATTGCCAAATAGGATCGTAATATTGTAAGAATGAACTCTAGTAGAGAAATAATGAAACACATCAAACTATTATAATCAACATTATAGGTTAATCATTTATATTTTGAATAAACAACTCAGTAAAATCACTGAATCTATTCATTATTTGCTATATTCAATGTATTTGTTGGAGAAAAATAATGGTCTAACCTGTTCAGAATATTAAAAAGGGAGGAGCTTTCTTTATCACAAAAGCAGGAGCTGATAAAGAGAAATCGATAAAGAGCGAGGTGAAACACGACTGTCATTGGTGTAAAACAGAATTCATTGAAACGTGATTGGTCATTGACTACCTTTTGCGACATGAGTTAAATAGTCTATGTAAATCGCCTCTAGATACAAGATGAGCAGATTCAAACTCGACCGGAGAAATGATTTTTCAGTCCGCAAAGGTTATCCTCCGGGAGGGACTTTAAGCCATGGGTCCCGAGTCTGAAGATTTTCAGGTTCATGAAAGATCCTTAAGCCTGAATGAAGAGACCTCTAAGCAAAATTAAGCGACATCAACGTCCTAGTAATATCTTAATTGGCTGTTAGATGTCACATTGGGTCGGCGTGTTGACCGCATGCCATCCAAATAAGGAACTAATAATTAACTTGGTCTAGTAACTCGGAGGCAATGGCTCAACAATGGGCTACGTACGCCATTATAGATTATAGACTGAAAGATACGATTTCCTTAGAAGGAAGTATAGCCATGGATCCTGTTTCGTGTATTTATGACATGTGAAAGACCCGCAAGTTTAAAACATGATGTCTATGAGCAGAGTTTGTCGGTCCTAACATTACTCTATTTCAACTGCGATGCTTTAATATTTTACTTTATTTTAAATATTCGTAGTTCGAGCATGAACTAAAGTAATTTAATACTTCATGAATAATTTTAATGGAAACTATGTTCAAATTGAGAAATTATATATTTTGTGAACTTATTTAAGCACAGGGCCTACTATTGACTTTCTACTGAAAGTTTTAAAAATATTTTCATTTTCCGAGATTGTCAAAGGTGGATTAAAATTAGTAAAAATAAATATTTGTATTTCGTCTGGACCTACATAACAAAATATAGCTACATAGTTATTTTACTCCCCATCCCCTTTATTGCATCAATACTTCGTTAACTCATGACAGTAATTTACATGCAATGTCCAGATCAACATCAAATTCATCAGTGTCACAGATAAAAAGAAATGGGATAAAAACGTTATGAGACTCATCTGAGAGAAAATCAATTAAGTTTGCATAATCCAAAATATTTGTCTGATTTGTCTAAGATAATGTGAAAATCCCCCTCGACTAGTAAAATAAATCAAATGGGGGACAGAAAATCTGTCTTTAATAAACACAGGCCTAGAAGTAGCTGGCTTAAAATTCTTACTCCAAGATATAAGAATTTTATTATTCGATGTTTGAAACAGGTCCAAAAAATCTCCTCCTAATATTGTAACTGAGCTGCAGATGGGTAGATCTCATCACGTTGTATGCGATTTATTTTGAACAAGTAATTTACGGCACAAGTATGTAACATATGTTTTTGCGCGATAGTGCGTTTTGTCGTACTTAACAGCAATGGCGACTTCCTACATTTCGGAGTCGCCAACCTAAATAACTATACTGTAATATTACATATTGATATTACAAACACCCTTGTCTAACTCCCTGGTTTATTTCTATGTTTTGTTTACTAATTTTATCTCCGCAGTCTATTTTAAAATGTGTTTCTATATATAAACTCCGAATGGCTCTTATAAGGTGTTGAGGAATTCCTTTCATTTCTAGTATGTTCCTTATAAGAGCCATTCAGAGTTTATACATAAAGTAAAGTGATCCCACAACAGACCCGGAGGCCCTTGGGGTAGTAGGAGGTTAGGGCTCCCACTTTTTCTAGACAATCGGCACTTTATGTCAGCCCTGCGTGACGGCCGCCTTTACCCCCAGAACAAGCGTCTGGTACTCATTTACGTTAGAGGCTGAGTCGACCCCAGGGCCATAGTGCCGGCAGAGGGTTTGGGTCAGTTTAAAAATCCTAACCCCAACGGGACTTGAACCCTCGACCCTCCGGCTTGTAGCTCAGTGCCTTAACCACTACGCTACGGCGTGCCCCCAAAGTAAAGTGATCCCACAACAGGCCCGGAGGCCCTTAGGGTAGTAGGAGGTTAAGGCTCCCACTTTTTCTAGACAATCGACACTTTATGTCAGCCGGGTTGTCAGCCCTGCGTGACGGCCGCCTTTACCCCAGAATAAGCGTCTGGTACTCATTTCCGTTAGAGGCTGAGTCGACCCCAGGACCATAGTGCCGCCAGAGGGTTTGGGTCAGTTTAAAAATCCTAACCCCAACGGGACTTGAACCCTCGACCCTCCGGCTTGTAGCTCAGTGCCTTAACCACTACGCTACGGCGTGCCCCCAAAGTAAAGTGATCCACAACAGGCCCGGAGGCCCTTAGGGTAGTAGGAGGTTAAGGCTCCCACTTTTTCTAGACAATCGACACTTTATGTCAGCCGGGTTGTCAGCCCTGCGTGACGGCCGCCTTTACCCCAGAATAAGCGTCTGGTACTCATTTCCGTTAGAGGCTGAGTCGACCCCAGGACCATAGTGCCGCCAGAGGGTTTGGGTCAGTTTAAAAATCCTGACCCCAACGGGACTTGAACCCTCGACCCTCCGGCTTGTAGCTCAGTGCCTTAACCACTACGCTACGGCGTAGAAACAAATTTTAAAATAGACTGCGGAGATAAAATTAGTAAACAAAACATAGAAATAAACCAGGGAGTTAGACAAGGGTGTCCATTGTCACCAGTACTATTTAATTTATACTTGGACCATGTCATAAATGAATGGCAAGAACAAATTAATATTAATAGTGTATTGACAACTCTGCTTTTTGCAGACGATCAAGTAATAATGACAGCATCAGAAAATGCTTTACAATAATTCCTTTATACTTTAAATAGTATCTCTCTAAAATACAATTTAAGAATATCTACATCTAAAACAAAAATATTAGCTCTGAAAGGAAATGTGCAATAAGAACAAAATAATGATAAACAATGTAATTATAGACCAAGTTCCGAATTTTAATTATTTGGGATGTCATTTAGGTAATGACAGAAATTTAAATAAACACACTAAAATACAACGATTCAATTATCTATGTGGCACAATTAAACGTACTTTATTGAATAAAACTAGAAAAGAAACTATTTCAAAATTTTACAAAGTATTGGCAGTTCCATCTCTTATCTATGGATGTGAAACCTGGACATTAACAAAGGCAGATAGTAAACAAATAGAGGCTGCTGAAATGAAGATGTTGAGAGCAATAGCTGGATACCAAAGAACCGATAAAAAGAAAAAACGAAGATATAAGAACAGAACTTAATATATTTAATCTCTGTGAAAGAATAAAATACTATCAAAATGCTTGCCTTCAGCACGTATTACAAATGAATGAACAGCGCATACCAAGAAGAATGTATAATTATAAACCAAAAGGGAGAAGAATGTTGGGAAGACCACTGAAGAGATGGAAGGACCAATTCGACTTATAATGAGATCTGAACAGGCCATTGGGCTTAGTCCTTGTTGTAGATGATGATGATGATGATGATATTACAAACACGCGCGTGGGAAGTAAAACCAATGCCCTTTATGTATATTATGTACAAGGTACGTAAAAAGTATCCAAAAGTTAATGTTAATATACAGGGTGGACCGCTCGAATGGACCTAATTTCAATTGCTTGTTACTGGCAAACGGTTGAAGATAGAAACTTAAAACAACGTTCATATTACAGAAAAACTCACCAAGTTTTGATATCCAGATCACCACATCTCTATATGAGCCCCAGCAGTCACTGTGACGATATCAAAGCGATGAACAATTTCTTGCCAAGTACGTTGGAGTATGTCTTCTGGAATGTTCTCAATAGCCTCTATGATGCGCTCACGAAGATCACGAAGGTCTTTGACTGGGGTGGTGTAAACTTTATCTTTGACGACATAGCCCCAGAGAAAGAAATCCAGTGGTGTTAAATCGGGAGATCTCGGGGGCCACGCGATTGGTCCTCCCCTACCAATCCAACGGCCAGGGAAAATGTTGTCCAAAGTCGTACGAACTTCATTGGACCAGTGGGGAGGAGCACCATCTTGCTGGAAAACGATGTTAGGCTGCAGTTGTTCAATTTGTGGAAAGAAGAACTGCTCCAGCATGTCAAGATATGTGGGTACCACGAACAGTTTTTCTCGGCGAAGAAAAACGGTCCAATGACCTTATTATGTGATAAACTGCACCAAACATTCATCTTCTTCGGACTATCACGAACATGCTCTTGAATAGCGTGAGGATTCTCCGATCCCCAGATCCGCACATTATGCCGGTTTACCTTGCCTGACAAATGGAAAGTGGCTTCGTCCGAGAAGAAAATCTTGGTCATGAAGTCAGGATCAGCGCCGAGACGGTCCAGCATCGTATTGGCGAATTCCACTCGTTTCGGCATGTCATTCGGCTCCAGACGTTGCACTAACTGCACTTTATATGCGTGCAGTTTGAGGCGTTTGTGGACAATCCGTTGTAATGTCGATTTTGGTATTTGAAGTTCCCGCGAAGCTCTTCTTAATGACTTCCGGGGGCTTCGCTCAAATGCGGCTTGAACATTTGCTACCATTTCATCGGATGCTCTGCGACCACCACCATGCTTCTTCAACACAGATCCTGTAGCTAATAATGTATCACGCCACTTCTTTATGCTTCTAGCAGTTGGAGCATCACGGTTAAACACACGCCGGAACTCCCTTTGAACTCTAATGATTGATTTAAACTCCGCATACCACAAAACAGCTTGCGCTTTCATCTGCGGAGTCGCCATTTTCACAAACAATTAAATCTAAGAACGAGAAACGTATCTTTGTGCCATCTACCGACAGGATTCGAAACTTGGTGAGTTTTTCTGTACTATGAACGTTGTTTTAAGTTTCTATCTTCAACCGTTTGCCAGTAACAAGCAATTGAAATTAGGTCCATTCGAGCGGTCCACCCTGTACATTTTATGAAACAAATCACTGCCCATAAAGAATTTAAAGCACTAATTGGTTATAAAAATATTAGTAAAGGAAGAACATTTATTTTCATTTCGTTATTTTCAATCATTATAGGAAAAATGAATAGGATAGCAATAGATATTGCGAGTGAAATGACTCCTCCTAATTTATGAACTGAACTTTATTTGAAACAATATAAAACGATAAACACGTACTTGCCGCCATGTTATCATTAAATTGGTCTCAGGCCTCCTGTTGTTTCAACTAATAAACATTGGCCACACTATTAACGTTAGTCGATTGTTTATAATGAACGCAAATATTTCCAACAAAGATATTATTTTATTATTATTTATTATTTTGAAAACGCCATCGCGAAAAAATAATGTACAACGCACGTTTGTGAAGTGTTTTACAGAATCTCGGAAATTAAAAACCTCGCTATCGCTGTTTTTTAACATTTTCCTCGATCTGTAAAAACCACTTCCCAACCTCGCATCGTAATATACCATTTTCAACACAAGAAATCTCACTTTAAACATATTAATAAATACAGATTTATGAGAAAACGTAATGCGGACAGACGAAAGTAAATTTACTATGTTCATGCCGGATGGTAGATAAAAAGAATGGAAGCAAAATAATGAACTAGAATCACAAAATATATCTACTGTAGAACACATTATAAATCAAGATTGTGAACAAGGTAAGTGGCATGAATGCAGAATGAAAGAGGGGCATGGAAACACGTAGTAGAGCCAGAAGAAAACCCCTCAATAGGTAGACTAAGTATGAGGTGGAAGAATAACATTAACCATGGTTTGAGGGAGGTGAATTATATAGGGAATGGTTGAAAAATATTAACTCAGGATAGGAATGTGTGTTCTCTCGACCATGGACCTCTAGGTTCGTAGTGCCAACAAGCTAGGATAATATATACGTTAGTAGTGTGTACATATACACAATTATGATTCTTTTTATCTATCTTCGGGTTTTTACAGCTGCTGCCGTCTTCCCGTGCCAAACCTCCAAAGCCTAAGATCTTGAGCATCTTCAATGCTTAGCCCTCTTGCTTGCATTACTGTCATGTTTTCCTTCCATGTTAACTTTAGTCTCCCTCTTTTCTTCTTTCTGGTCGGATGCCATTGATATAATTACTTTGGCCATCGCTCTACTTCCATTCTTAAAACATGTCATAACCACTTTAATTCCTTCTCCTCAATTCTTTCAATTATGCTTTCTTCTACTTCCATTATGTTTCTAATTTCCATTTGTGGCATGTTCTAATTTTGACTTTCTGGCACTTCTGCGTAAATAATCCATTTCTAGAGTTATTAGTCTATTCTTGTAGTACTTATTGATTGTCCATGCCTCACTTCCATACATTGCAACAGATTCTACCAATGTTTTACCAATTTTTTTTTTTTGTGTCTTTCCAAATATGCTTTTCCCACCCATATGGAATTTAACGATGATATTATTTTGCTACTCAATTCAATTCTATGTTTTATGTTCTCTTTGCCTATACCTTCAATGTTATCCATAATTATTCCCAAATTTTTAGTTTGTTTCACTTGCTTTATTTGCATTCCTTCTTCCAATATTAAATTTTCTCTTTCATTGCTATTTATTGCCAGATTTTTTTTTTTTTTTGCGAATTTACTGTGAGATCCCATGATTCATATGTGTTTTTCGATCTTTTTATCGAAGAATAATCACATTTGAAAGTTTTTTTTTAACGATTGCTTTTTTTTTTTGCTTTATACAAGAGAGCAAATAATTTGAAATGATTTGGATTCAATGAAATTATAACATTAAATGACACTATGATCTTACTTTAGTTATTATTTTAAGAAATCGCTGCTCGTTTAAGAATAATCAAGACTTGGAGTTTTAATTACTTTATACATGCCTACATAAACCTGACCAACTATGTAGTGTAACAGTTACAAAGTCCGACTGGCACAGTAGAATTCGATTTCCACCCTACAGCATAGATTTTTCTTTGTGTGTGGCAACTTAAACGAAGTTCAGTTAACCCTATGATGTGTAAGTTGCTGCTTGATATGAGAAATATCGAAATCCAGTTAAGAAACTAAAATTAAGGATTCGGAATTATAGTGTGCTAACCATTGTATTCGGGGCACGCCGTAGCGCAGTGGTTAAGGCACTGAGCTACAAGCCGGAGGGTCGAGGGTTCAAGTCCCGTTGGGGTCAGGATTTTTAAACTGACCCAAACCCTCTGGCGGCACTATGGCCCTGGGGTTGACTCAGCCTCTAACGGAAATGAGTACCAGACGCTTGTTCTGGGGGTAAAGAGCGGCCGTCACGCAGGGCTGACAACCCGGCTGACATAAAGTGCCGATTGTCTAGAAAATGTGGGAGCCTTAACCTCCTACTACCCCAAGGGCCTCCTGAGGCCTGTTGTGGGATCACTTTACTTACTTTTACTTTTAACCATTGTATTCTGCTTAGGCTAGTGACAACGTCCACTTCCGAGCTGTACTGATACAGATATATGTATACATGGTTCTTCATTTATAACATAACGGGCACACGGCATTTTGCCTGTGAGCGGTTGGGTGTGCCACAGCCGGCTTTGCTCCTACTTAAACTCCGCGCGTAAAGCATGTATAAAAATCTAACATTATAGAAGATGCTGGAAATGTCGTCCACCCTCGGCTAAATAGGCATTATATAGAGAAAACATATTCTGATTCACTTGATTAAGTTGGACCACTGTAATATTTCCGATTTCATTTCTAATAGTTTGTTTTAGTTCTTCCAATGTATTAGGATTTGTCTCGTAAACTTTGCCTTTCAGGTTACCCCACAAGTAAAAATCACACACTGTTAGATCAGGGGAGCGAGAAGGCCATACACCAGCACTAATCATTCTATATTGAAACACGTCCCTAATTGTATTCATGGACTCCTCTGCTGTATGAGCAGTAGAAGAATCTTTTGAAACCACCCATATGAATATACTCTGTGCGAACATGGCTTGGTGATTCACAATGAAAATAACTTTTACGCACAAAAATGCATTGCTCTAGATTCGATCGTCTGTTCATATTGCTGGACGATACAGTACTGCCGAGTGCCGCTGCTAGCAGATGTGCGCGCTCAAAGGCAGCCGGTAGTAGGGAAATCTAGCAAAAGCGCGGGAGAGGCGAAACGCCGTGTGTCCGTTAGGTTATAAATGAAGAATCCTGTATTAGTTATATGTATAAAATTATTAATCATAACTCATAAGTGTAGACCAGTATCCCCGATTTGAGCATTTACTTTCAATTTTTAGTACAAATACAATTATCACCAGATCTGGTTTCAAATGTTGTGTAAAAATTATTACTATATAATATAATCTTCACCGACTTCACAATCTCTAAATTTAAAAATGCATGTCCAGTAATATCTTATACCATGAAAGTATTTTATGTAAATTTTTACAATTGTAATTTTTTCATAGCTTCTACTAACTACACTTGTGTTCCTAAAGTTGGATTAATAGAACTGAACCGCGAGCCATTGAATTTCTAGAAGCTCTACATTCTTGTCGCAGCAAGAACAGTGAAATGGCACATGTAGTCTCTGAGACTCGAACAAGTTACATGTCTAGTTTGATCAAACAACTAGGACATCATCATATGATTAGAAAAGCATATGTTGGTCTCCACGACATATTGCATGAAGGAAAGTTCATTACAACCAGAGGTAATTATTGTAATTATTACGTATTATTAATATTACTCTATTTTCATTGTTATTATTAACATTATCATCACCACTGATTTTAGTCAACTGAAGTGTCCTGAATCTGAAACTATATTTAGAATTATTTATCAGGTTATTTTTTTTTTGCAATTTGCCACCTTAAACTCAGAAAAAAATACAAGAAATTTTGTAAAGTTTATAGTTGGGGAAAAAATGAATGGGTTAATCTAAGTTATGAAAGTGTCAAGACAAGTGCAAAACTTTACCTAGTAAAAAAAAAACTTGCATTGATTTTGTTGTTATAAGATTGTCCAGTTGTCTGTTCAAATTTGCTGCCGTTTTGACGTTCTGTGGAAACTGTGAGAAGACTCCCATCTTATGAACCAACAATAAATCGCTAACATAGGTTCATTCCAATTGCCCTAACATCTCGTTTCTGTTGTTTTGATGCCCTGGTGAAACCTTTCACCCTTTTCTTCACTCATAGCACCAAAATTATGAGGGAAATAATTAATATGGTTATGTAGAAAATGAAATTTAACATTCATTTTCATCCAGCATCATGAGTGGTTTGGGTAGCTACAATAAGTAATAGCTCCAGATTGGGGAATATATATATATATATCTCTTCTTCTTCTTCCTTCCAAGTATTAGGCCAAGGCCTGTTACAATCCTATAGAAAATTTTCCCTCTAGTGTTTCATAGGATGGCCCAGTAATCTTCGTCCTCTTGGTATATAATTATAAACAGCTTTGGGGATACGATTTGAACTCATTCTTTCTAGATGGTGTTTCCAATTTAGTTGGTACTGTTTAATATATTCCAAAATTTGGCATAGTCTTCAATTCTTTTAAGATATCGGTGTTCCTTTTCCGATCCCATCTGGTGTAACCCGCTGTTTTGCGCATGAATCCATGTTCATTCAACAAGCCGTTATTCTGCTCTCATGTTGTCTTTTTAGTGTCCATTCTTCACTCCCATAGGTCAACACTGGTCTAGCCAAAGTGTTATATAAACATAATCTGGTGTTTTTGTACAAGGGATGGTTTCATAACTTGATTAATAATTCCTAAACTTTTATTATAACTAGTCACTTTTTCAGGGATATCTTTTTCATCCCAGATAGAGAGATAATATCCAAGATATTTAAATTGATTAGATCTCTCTAAAATTTTATTCTGGAGACAGATTTTACTTTGTATGGGGTCCTTCCCATGAAATGCCATAATTTTAGTTTTGTTAATTGATATTTCCATATTAAATTTGGCAGCTCTTTTTTGTAAATTATAAATTGATCGTTGCAAATCATTTTCAGAAAGTGCCAAAAGAGCTAAATCATCTGCAAAAAGAATAGCTACTTATGTTTTGCACTCTTTTAATTTTACTATCTGACATTTCTTGCTTAACTCTTGTTTTTTTGACCCCCGATGCTATTAGGGCATCCGAGGGCTAGGGAGTCTTTCCTTTCTTCCATTTCTTCTTTCCTTTATTTTCTTTTCTTCTCCAGAAAAGCCTGACCAGAGGCTGTAAGATGGCAGCCCCATCACTGGTCTTGCCTTCCTTTGGCCAGCAACCAATCGAAGGGACTATTATTATGCTTTCAAGTCTTATACGAGAATTTCCTGGAAAATATATATGTACAGTATATATAATGGCTGGAGGACCCAACATGCTAACAACACGTCATTCATATAAGGGCTACATGATCATCCACCTTTGTAATTGACAACCAGTAACCAACCGGCTGGTTGGCCAGCAACTGGTTGATAGGATCTTGTAGGTCTGTCGTAGAGATTTTAATAATGATAAGTGAAATAAATGTTATAATGAACACTAACTTATTCTATAAGGCAAGTAAACTGAAATCAATTGAACATTTTTAGGAGAACCTCTAACATGTTTTGAGTACCAAGCCTGGGGACCTAGTGAACCTCGAGATCGACTGGATGAGGAAGACTGTGCAATGCTTGATGACAAAAAGCAATGGCGAGTAACAAGATGTTCAGAGAAACTGCCATATTTATGTGAGCTATGGGCTGGAGGGGACAATCCTAAAGATATAACCACAGGATTGTTATACTGTTCTCGAATAAAGGATGATGGTTTGTTTATTTTTGTTTAGAATTACATTACTATCTGAAAGAGATTCACTCAGCCTCATGAGAACAACTAAATAGCTACTTCATGCACAAAGTAGAGAAATCTAATTACAAAAACTGAAATTGTGGTTAGCCTATATCTCCATGGCATGAGGAGAAGTGTGTTGACACTAATAAAGCCAGAGAAAATGGCAGTTTTGGGAGTAAGTTTAATTTGTCATTTTAAATTATCCAGTATTTAGTTTGATGATCTTTAACAATTCAGGTCATTATCATCATACTTCAAAGGTGAGTGTGAAATAAAATTTGCCCAGAGGACTCTTATTTCAGGTTTCAGGTTATTTTATGTTCCGTAAATTTATGACATACGGGCCACTCTTTTACTTTCCTCTGAAGAAAGTCATATTCAAGATTAAGTTTAACATGATTGTCGATCTAAATTAGTTGAATATTTTCTTTTATTCAAGCATTTCAAGAATTCAGGATATTAGCATTGCAATTCATAGGCAAGCATACCAGCCATAAATCTATGACATAGGACTCACAGTTTTACTTTCCTCCTGAAAATTTCATCAAACCTGGTCAGGTAAGAATTGCAAAATTGGAAAACAAAAGTGAGCATGGTAACCTCTAATCCACCAGGACCAACATGTTTGTTGTTATATTTGAAGAGGAAATTATATGTTCTGACTGGGATTTGAACCCAGGACCTTTTGCACTCTATGCAAATGCTCTACCAACTGAGCTACCTGTAAAACTCCAATCTAAATGCAATTTTTTCTCTTATATACACTGTTAATTCCCGCACATATTATTAATTCTGAGCACATAATTTTTCTCTTTATCCATCAGTGAGATGTATGAAATGAATAATAAAAACATGTTTGTCATATCATCCATTTGGTCCTTAAATACTTTAGAAATTGGTTCATTTAAAAAACACTGCTCTCTATTGCTTAACCCAGTACTCAGCTGAGAAAGTTGCAATACTATTGTGTAAGAAGAGAGGGTGATTAATTCACTCATCATCTCCAACCCAAAAATTTCTAGCAAATCTTTAGCAACTTTTATAAGATTCATGATGTGTTCCGTTGAGGTTTATTCAAAATTAATATAAAATATTCACCTGAAAGGTCTGTCTCCTCAACTTAATTATCATTTAACTGTAGCGCTTTCGGGACTTGTCCCATCATCGGCAGGATTCAAAACTGGTGTTTCACTGAAGATCTGGTAGAGGGGGTTGCATGTATTTGGTTCGTTTTCGTTTATCAGGCTGTCGTTGTGAGCTGCTTTCATGATTTCCATCTCTTCGAGTACGTTTATCTTCGCTGGATTATTTTCTCTGTGCATTACTGTTAGGGTGTTTTCAATATTTAACATGCGATGTCCTTCATGGATGACGTGTTTTGCATAGCTTGATTTACCTTCTGCATGAATGAAGTCTCGAAAATGTTCTTTGAATCTGATGTTAAAACTCCTGTTTGTCCTTCCTATATAAAATTTGTTGCAGTCCTTACATGTCAGTTTATAAACTCCTTTGCTGTTGAAAATGTTATTTTCTTCAATGTTATTGTTTATTATGTTGTTTAATTTGTTATTGGTTCTGTAAAAAAAGATAAAAACGTAAAAATAGCATACAGAACCAATAACAAATTAAACAACATAATAAACAATAACATTGAAGAAAATAACATTTTCAGCAGCAAAGGAGTTTATAAACTGACATGTAAGGACTGCAACAAATTTTATATAGGAAGGACAAACAGGAGTTTTAACATCAGATTCAAAGAACATTTTCGAGACTTCATTCATGCAGAAGGTAAATCAAGCTATGCAAAACACGTCATCCATGAAGGACATCGCATGTTAAATATTGAAAACACCCTAACAGTAATGCACAGAGAAAATAATCCAGCGAAGATAAACGTACTCGAAGAGATGGAAATCATGAAAGCAGCTCACAACGACAGCCTGATAAACGAAAACGAACCAAATACATGCAACCCCCTCTACCAGATCTTCAGTGAAACACCAGTTTTGAATCCTGCCGATGATGGGACAAGTCCCGAAAGCGCTACAGTTAAATGATAATTAAGTTGAGGAGACGGACCTTTCAGGTGAATATTCTATAATTTTATATTAATCTTTAGCATCAACAACTTAGACAAGTGGCACTGGTACTGACATCATTCCCTGTAGTGTCATTAAGTACCTGGTGACAACAGTCATTTAGTTGGCCTTCACACTTCAATAGTAATGCCACTTATTTAGATTTTTTACTCTAAGTATACAGTAAATATGGTACTGTATTTCTATAGTATCTTGTAAAAATAACCTAATCATCATCTAGAGTTAGTTGTCATAGCTCTTGAGGCCAAATTGATAACTGATTCACATGACAAGTAAAGAAATTCAATTATGTAAACCGAAATACAATTTGAGAAAATTTCAATGCTAACCATATCTTATGATAAAATCAAATGTTTCCTACCTCTCTTCATATAAATCTTCAAAGTATATCGCGATTTTGAGACCATAACAGTCTCATCTTCAGTACAATCTTGACAGGTGATGTTATGTCGATCGGAATAAACACTTCTTCCCTCTGTTGGTGGACCGATGAACCTCTGGATCAGGTCAGGATTTGTAGGAATTTTGAAGTTCATAAGTTTTCCTTTGTTTTTCCGAATATGGACTTTTTCCCAAACCGTGAGTTCCTTTCGTTTATCTATTTGTTTAATTAGACTGGCTTTTGATTCAACCAAATCTACTTAGAAGATTTATATGAGGAGAGGTAGGAAACATTTGATTTTATCATAAATTAAACCTCATAGTGATTAAATCCTGTAAAAGTTAAATATGTTGGAAAATTCTACTTATTTTTTCTGAAAATACCTGACAAGTGAAAAAAAAAATTATTTTTACTAGCAAAGCGCGTATGGGGAATGAAAGACGTGCATGGAAACTTCTTGTAGGAAAGCCAGAAGGAAAACGCCCAGTTGGTAGACCAAGAATGAGGTGGGAGAACAACATTAACTATGATTTGAGGGAAGTAGATTATACAGGGAATGATTGGAAAGCATTAGCTCAGGATAGGGATGTATGGAGAGCTTATGTCCGTGCGGCCATGAACCTACGGGTTCGATAGTGCCAGTGAGTAAGTAAGTAAGTAAGTAAGCAATAACTTTCAAAATATGCTCTAATAATCACAAAATCTGTATATAAAAAAAACTATGTGGCAGACTATTTGGCAATAAATACTTCGATAAATAATTTATCATCCAAGATAAAATTTATGTTAAGTACCAAGTTAAGTTACTGGTTATAAGAATAATCTTGAGTCTGGAATCTTCCAAAGCTGCTCGCTATATTTCCAGTTCATTCAGTTATATTTCCAATTCAATTAGCATATAAGTGAAATATAAGTAATATTAACTCACACAAACTCTGTTACCAATACTACAATTATTTTATTCTCATTACTATTATCGTAATGTAAAAAGTTCCAAGAAAACTACACATTTTGTACCATAAGTAAATTATATTTTAGCAGGTGTAGAAAAAAAAGAGAGACAAAATAAGAAAAAAATTCAAGCTAGTTTAAATGTATGAGCTTAGGCCTACCTTCTTTCTCTCCATCTACCGGCAAAACTCATACCAACCCTGGAAACTAAAGGACCTGCACAGTTGAAAATTAGGTTTAGAGAAATTCTCACAAGTCTATTGGTCGTCGCTATAACTAGTCATATATTATCAGTCACAGTTCAGGTCACATATTTATTACTGAATAACTACAAAGCCATAATTTAGTATTCAGTATTTAAGTAATCATTACAACTAATACATATGAATTCACTAGCTACAAAATTTCCCGACACTTTTTTAAAATTTTAAAATACAGTATATATTCAATTGTCGGCCGCTGTGGACTAGTAGTTATGCTCCTTGCCTCTGATTCTGAGGGTCATGGGTTCAAACCTGGCTGCAGTCGATGGATTTTTTTAAGATGGAAAAATCCAAGGAGCAAGTTCTCCGGGAGGGACTTTAAGCCGTGGGTCCCGAGTTTGAAGATTTTCAGGCTCGTAAAAGATCTTTAAGCCTGAACAAAGAGGCCTCTAAGCAAAATTTACTGACCGATCTCAAACATCCTAGTAATACCTTAGTTGCCTGCTAGATGTCTCATTGAGTCGGTGTGCTGACTGCATGCCACTCATGTCATCTTTAGACAAATAAGGTAACTAAAAATTAACTTGGTCTATAAACTCCTGATAAAGGAGAGGCTGCGGCTCAACATTGGGCTATGCCATTAATCAAAATATACTCTATTACATAAATTTCCTGATATAGCTCATAGGTACCGAAGTGCCTACTTTTTATATTCATCATAATTTGAAATTATACTCAAAATTCTTGTATTTAAAATTGCATAATGTCTTTTCTTTTTTCTGAAGAGAAAAGTCAGTTTTCAGTTTCTTGATACTATCCTTCATCTCTGCTACCTCAGATCTTAATTCTAGTAGCACATAAATGCAGTGCCAAGCCTCAAATGTATTTATTGTTCTTGATATATTCCCTGTAGAACATTCAACATAATTCCAATCATTTGGAGGAAACATTTGATTTTTGCCTTCACCTCCAATCCTTCAGAAAACATTCTTCAAAGTAGTACAAAATTACTGTCAGTCCATTATCAATATTCTATCAGAATAAATGCTAACATGATAAGAGAATGAAATCTTGCTATCATTTCATTATTCTCTTCCTTTCTGTGTTCTGAAATTAGTTCGTCAGCTTGCAAACATCTCCAAGAAGCTTGCCAAAGGTGAAATAGGCACCCGGCAAATGTAGTTTCAGGAAACAATGTCTTTATAGCTTGCATAATTGCTAACTCAAAATCTGTGTTAACATATTTAGGTTTTAATTCTCGATTTAGTCTATCGCACACCTCTTGCTTCAGAATTTGAAACAAATTTTAATAATTAAATTAATATTAAGAAGCTAAAGCTGTTACTATGATTGAAATAAGTATATTAAAGTACACTACTAAATTATTGTAATCAAATGGTAAAGAGAAAAATTTATGCCTGAACCGGGAATCGAACCCCAAACCTTCAGCTTTCCGTGCTGATGCTCTAACCTAGCCTGGATTAGCTCAATGGTTAGAGCATCAGCATGGAAAGCTGAAGGTTTGGGGTTCGATTCCCGGTTCAGGCATAAATTTTTCTCTTTACCATTTGATTATAAATTTTAATAAGTTTATACATAATTGACAAACCAAATATTTAATAATAATAATAATAATAATAATAAGTTTGTTTCAATTTACATGTTTGTAAGAGCCATAATTATAAGGAAGTACTGCCCATGGATGTTAATGTGCATGGCATAAAGCTGTAAAAATATTCAAGGGAAAAAATCAAAAACTGCCATCCATTTCCCGAAACTTACCTTTTCAAAGATATTGTAAGTAGCAGTCTAACTAAAAACTGTCATTTTCTCTTTGTGTTCTGCATCAAAATGAAGTAGCATCTTTTGTCCTCTAAAGTTGTGGTTTTCCTTTCATCAACGGCTTGGAGATCTTGAATGCTGCAGGGTTCTGATGGAGTTTGTATAAGACATACTGTTCTTTTTATTATGTTTCTTTGGAAGTTTAATATTGCACTCACTTGACACATTCATCTCTCTCCATAGGGTCCCTAGTGGCTTCTTTCATTTTTTGCAGACATTATTTCGCCAGGACTCTGCCCCAGTCCGAAGTGGTTCAAGTGCTGATGCCTCTTAATAATTTTTTCTTTATTATGTGATATAATTATTATCGCATTGCACTCCCCAAGAAAATCACAAAATTACATTTTTTTTTTGCCTTCTATGCTTCTTACATATGCATCCACGATAAATTAATTTACATCTGCTGTGTTCCATTGTTGTAAATCTAAATTATTCATACTTTTTTTTACATTCACAATAAATTTCAAAGCTAAATGTGTTGTTGTAGCTACAGAAATATTATATTTTTATTATACAATAATAGCGAAAAGTGCATAATGTGCAACATACTCATTATTAATGTATTTTAGTCCTAGTTTTATTATTGAAACATTTATTTTTTTGCAAATTTGAACATGATATCTCTCACTATGTTTGTTGCACAGTTCACACATGCAATCTTCATTCAGTTCCTCTTGTTTTGGTAGAATTTGTGATGAAACCCCTGCATTGCAAATCATATTACTATGTGTCAGAGCTCATAGTTTGCCTCCTTCCATTCTTCTGTTATCATGGCTTCTGTTGAGTAGAAGTCAGGCCATATGGCATTGTTTTTATCGTTTAATAGTTAAAGTGTCTTCTCATGGGATTTGGTGTTTGGTAGGAAAAACTGTGCTCTGATTGTCCTTGATTAAGAGGTTCGCTTTTGTTAGTACATACATTAGCCTCGATGGTGCTGTTTTCCCAATACCTAGAATCTGTTTCAAGTAGTGGGCCTTTACTTTCTCAACTGTTATCAGGTTGCAGGTTGTGAGCTTGTCCCAGGTAATGCTGATCCCATAGGTTTCAATCGGTGTTATGGATGTCTTAAATAGTGTAATTGCAGTTTCCAATGAGATATGTTGGGGTTGCTGAATGTTTTCTTTTTCTAATGCCACAAAGTTATCTTTTATGACATTTCTGGCTTTCTCCCTGGCATTGGCAGAATTGTAATCCATTTCTTAGGTTGGGGCATCTAGAAGGCGAGTTACGTTACCTCGATGATATGATGGGTGATAAATGATAATGAAGGGGCAGGAGAGTTCTTAACCTAAACTTAATCTAAATTCCAGACCATGGGCAACCACAGGAATGATTCCCTTTAAGAAAAAATTCCTATGGTCTGACCGGGAATCAAACCCGGGACCTCATGAACAATAGTCAGTAATGCTGACCACTAGCCCATGAGGCTGGGTTGCTGAATGTTATATATGGCTTTTATTGCTGTTGTTGCTCTCTCTATGATATGATTTTTGATGTCACATTATGATTATAACACTTTATTGAGCAGAATATATGAGAAATAGTAAGTTATCATACTGTAATAAATATTTAATAAGTGACATATTGTTTAATATATATATATATATATATATATATATATATATAGACGATATTTTAAATAAATGGAAAGTTTTAGTAAATCCATGAATAAGAATGGATAATAAAGTGTGCATAAATAATATTTGAAGAGAAAAATTTTCGCCTAGACCGGGACTCGAACCCGGGACCCTTGACTTTCCGGGCCAAGTGCTCTACCAACTGAGCTACCGAGGCGAGTTACGATCTAGACGCAAATTTTTTCTCTTATGTACTTTGTAATTCCCTCGCGCCAAATGCTTGAAACCATAGCTTCTATCTTTGCAAATGGCAGCTTCTTAGTTAAGAAGACATTCATTGTGCATAAATAATCTTCTATTTGCTGACGATGTAATCATAATACAGAAAAATGAAGACGACTTACAGAAATCAATGCATGCATTAAATGAAATATGTAAATTATACGATCTAAAGATTTCTGTAAGGAAAACGAAGACCATGGCTTTTAGAGGAAGAGATCCAGTGAGAACCAAAATTATTTTAGAAAATCAAAGTATAGAACAGGTGTCTAGTTTCAAATATTTGGGCTGTGATGTTGGCTACAATGTGGAAAGAGATATTGACTCCAAAATAAATAAATTTCAGACGGTGTGTGGAACAATACAGAGAACATTCAAAAATAATATTAGAAAAGAAACCAAGATAAAAATGTATAATGTTATGGCAGTTCCCACAATATTGTATGGATGTGAAACTTGGGCTCCAGTGAAAAGACAGAAGGATAGAATACAGACGGCAGAGATGCGGTTCCTAAGACAAGTAAAAGGATGTACAAGACTTGATAGAATAAGAAATGAGGATATAAGAGAAGAATTGAAAGTACAGCCTTTATTGGATAAAGTGATGAATTACAGACAGAAATGGATTGATCACATGGATGGAATGAGTAAGGAGAGATATCCATTGTTAGCAAGAAATTAACAAGCAAGAGGAAGGCGTGATGTTGGAAGACCTAGAAGACGTTGGGCTGATGCATTATGAAGTCGGAACGGGCAATTGCCTAATCCCTGGAGTGATGATGATGATGATGATAAGTGACATATTGTAATGCTGACAAGTATGTAATGTATAGCCAGTTTAAATATGACAAATATGTAATTTATGATGAATTACCCCTGTGATGTATTACTTAACAAATTTGTCGGGTACCTTGAAAATATATTTCATATCAACTTTATTATAGTTCATAATATGTAATTAATGATTGTAAATTAATTTTCTTTTTCAGAAAAAAAGGAACAGTGCCTTGGAGAAGAAAAAAACAAATATGGAATTAATACATTTAAACGTTGTTGGAAAGGTGTTACATTTAATAAATATCCTAGACATGTGAAAACATTACCTCCTTTATTCAAATGGAAACTTCCTTCTGAAACAAATAATCAGAGACCTAAGAAGCCAACTAGAAGAAAACCACAACCAAACCTACCACAGAATTCAACAAAAAGGCAACTGAAAGGAAACAATCATAAGTAATCTTCAAGAACATGAAGCATGACTATATTTTATATTGTACATTTATTTTCATTTATTCTTCTTCTTCTTCTTCACTTCTTGGACTAGGCAAATTGCCTGTTCTGCCTCACAGTTGTTCTGTCCATCTTTTCACTGGCCTTCCTACATTCCTTGAACCTCTTGGATAGAGTATATTACACTTACCACATCTAATATATAAAAAATCAATGTTTGTTTGTTGGTTTGTTTGTTTGTATTTTATGCGTGGCCATATTGTTGATCCGATTGTGATGGGGCTTCTTCCAAAATATTCAGGAGATTCCCGGGATGAACATAGGCTATAAGAGAGTTGTGATACTCAACTCTTACACCCTTGAAAATCGAACTTTGTAGTGGAAAACGTGAAAAAAGTAGCTCTTTGGACGCTTAAATGACTTTATGCTGCCTAAACCTTAACAAATACACAAAATTAATGTATACAGAATTGAATATCTCAAGAAGCTCTACAAAAAAGTCTGTGACAGCATATGTTTATCTCCTATGGATAACTCACAATAACCATTTTGTCTTTCATTGATGCCAAGAAGATCAAGACAAGTATGTAGATTCCTGTGCAAGCATAGCAGCACATTCTTTTATGGATAACTCACAATAACAAATTTTGTCTTTTAGCTCATTTATGCCAAGAAGATCGAGATAAGTAGATTCCCAGGCAACACCGGGTAATCAGCACGAGGAATCTTAAAATAATTATGATATACATTTATAATTATTTTTCATTTTACTTAATCAACTAATCATAAGAAGTACATTAATTTTTGTCTTTCAGCTCATTTATGCCAAAAAGATTGTGATGAGTAGATTCCCGGACAATGCCGAATAAAACAGCACGGGTATCTAAAAATAATTACGATATAAATGTTTCCTCTTACTTATTTAACTAATCATAAAACACATTAATTTTCATATTTCAGCTCATTTATGTCAATAAGATTGGGATAAGTAAATTCCCAGGAAACGCCGGGTAATCAGCACGGGGTATCTAAAAAAAATAAAAATGTATAATTATTTTTCATTTTACTTATTCAACTAAACATAAAAGCACATTAATTTTCATTTATTTAGGTGTAGCAGCACACGCCGGGTATTAGCTGGTAAATATATAAAATCAAGGAGGATCTTAAAACATAAGACATCTTGCCAATATAAAATAAACCCTTCAGAAGAACCAAGCATAAGGGATTTATATAAAAATAGGATAAACAAAGGATTGTAATCATTACCAGAAACAGAAAATATTCAACAAGAATGGGATCAAATTAAAGCACTTATGTTGAAGGGTACCTCAGAAAGCCTTGGAGCAAAGAAAAAGAAATGAAGAAATTGTCTACATACATGAAACAAAGAACTAAGAAAAGCTATAGAAAATTAAAAAATTGCATATAGGAGATAAATCTCAAAACATGGAAAATTGAAGCGATTCTGAAAAAAAAAAAAAAAAAAAACCTACAGCGAGAAGGTCATAATCTTTTTAGAATATGGTATGACAATATAAGTTAACAAAATTAAATCAATGGGCATGCAGGAAAGGAATTAAGGTGGTTAAAATACTGATTGATGATCAATTATTGAACAGGTTAAAACATTTAATTATTTGGAACATATAATATTACATAATGGTACAGAGAATCTTGATAATAAAATTTCCAAATATAATGAAATTTTAATGGTATAATCAGGAGATATTTTGGAAAAAATATGAGGAGACATCTAGATGAGACTCCATAAAATAACAGCTAAACCTGGACTGATGGTTGGATCAGAAACCTGAATCCTCAAAAAAGAAAGATGAAATGAGATCAGAAATATAACAGAAGAGATTCCTCACATCATTAGTCGGGATTACCAGAAGAGATCACATCCCTAATGAAACAATAATAGAAGGTCTACAAGTTAACAATATAGTACAAGATATCTCACAATACAGAGAATGGTGAAGGAGACATATACATTGAATGCCATTTGAGAGATTTCCTAGAAGAGAACTGAATTATATACCAAATGAAAGGAGAGAAGTTGGGAGACCATTGAGAAGATGGTCTGACCAAATTTTTAAGTCTTGGAACTGGTCTTTGAAGAGCAAATCCTTGTTAATTTTGATGATGATTATGATAATTGTAATATTTGTAATAGTTCTGGAAATGGATGGATGTTATTCAAATTGAACTTCAAACAGTACCGGTATTCTGTATTTTTATCTAACATAAAATATACATTTTCCCCTTTTTTACCTCTTACTATACATATAAATTTTTCCTTTTACTTATTCAAATAAGCATAATTCAACTTTATTAAGTTATGTAGATAGGAAATAACACTATGAGGTTTTTTTAATATTGTTTATTTTTTATTATTTCACTCACCTCATACTTCATAATTCATAGCAGACCCTGGGTTTCTTCACATCTTTTGTGACATTCTCAATGCTGCATCACGTTCACAACTGACGTCCAACGGCCTTCTATCCTGCAGACTGACCTCCGCGCCATCTGGTGGCCGACCGAAGAATTTCCAAATCAGTCCTCTTTCTTTATAACCGGGTATTTCAAAATTCATAGTTGTATTTTCATTCTTGCATATGTAAATTTTTTCCCAAATTGTGAGTTCCTTCGGTTTTTCCAATTGTTTAAGTAATTTTGTTTTGGTTTCTATTCTATGTTTTTCTGACCAGGCATGTGCAGCTATTGCAGATTTTTCGGTTTCTCCATTTTTAACATTTCTGAGGTGTTCTTTTAATCTTGTATTTAGATTCCTTTTTGTTTTTCCTATGTATATCTTTTCACAATCTTTACAATTAATCGGGAATTTATCAAATTAATTGTAAAACAAAATTACTTAAACAATTGGAAAAACCGAAGGAACTCACAATTTGGGAAAAAATTTACATATGCAAGAATGAAAATACAACTATGAATTTTGAAATACCCGGTTATAAAGAAAGAGGACTGATTTGGAAATTCTTTGGTCAGCCACCAGATGGCGCGGAGGTCAGTCTGCAGGATAGAAGGCCGTTGGGACGTCAGTTGTGAACGTGACGCAGCATTGAGAATGTCACAAAAGATGTGAAGAAACCCAGGGTCTGCTATGAATTATGAAGTATGAGGTGAGTGAAATAATAAAAAAATAAACAATATAATTCAACTTATTCAACTAAACGTTAATATTCGTCTTTCAGCTCATTTATGCCAAGAAAATCGGGATAAGTAGATTCCCAGGCAATGCCGGGTAATCAGCATGGGGTATCTTAAAATAATTATGATATAAATGTTTCCTACTTAAACATAAACACACATTAATTTAGATCTGTCAGTTCATTTATGCCTTGAAGATCGGGATACATAGATTCCTGGGCAATGCCGGGTAATCAGCACAGGACATCTAAAAATAATTACAATATGAATTTTTCCTATCACTTATTCAACTATACATAAAAACAAATTAATTTTTGTCTGTCAGGTCATTTTTGCCAGTCAATGACGGGTAATCAGCACGAGGTATCTAAAAATAATTATATGAATTTTTCTTTTCACTTATTCAACTAAATATAAAAGCACATTAATTTTTGTCTTTCAGCTCATTTTTGCCAAGAAGACCGGGATACATAGATTTCCGGGCAATGACGGGTAATCAGCATGGGGTATCTAAAAATATTTATAATATAAATTTATAATTATTTTCCCTTTCACTTATTCAACTAAACATAGAAACATACTAATTTTCATTTCTTTAGGTGCAGTAGCGCATGCCAGGTGTTAGCTAGTGTTAAATAAAATAGCAATTTACGCCCTATATAATAATATAGGACTTAATTTTAAAATTGATTAAAAATAAATATATTATTCTTTTAGCATAACATTCTTATTTGTATATTTTATATGAAATAAAAACTATCATGAAAGTGAAAAATAATTTTTAAAATGTGCTTGAATATCCTTAAGCCTTGATTATAGCTTCATATTTTCCTGTAACAGATCCTACGTTTCCTACATATTTCAAGAGATAATTCTGTCCAATATTTTGCAGCAGTTCTTTTTAACATCTCATCTAAAGAAATTCTTCCTTTCCTGACCCTCTTTTCAAAATGGTCTATAAATGATCTATCAAAACCAGATATAAAACTGGGTGAACATTCTCAATGATTTTTGCATGTTCCAAATTTGTCTTTTTTTTTATCAAAATCAAAGCAGTCCCTATTGATATGGCTGTAAGATCCAGGTCTTTTATTTCTAAATATGATCCAATATTATTGCCATTTTCTGAGCATACTTTTTTTGTCCAATGTTACCATAAAACATTTTTGGGGCACTTGGAAGGAGAGTTACGATATCTGATGATCCATCCATAGTAATTCTGCCTGAAGGCAGGTCCTTCACTGCAATCATAGCATTTTCATGCTATGCTTGCAGCTTTACTAGGGAATTATAGGTGTGGTAGCTTCCCTTTGCTTTCCACACCAGTGAAGGATGATGATGATGATAGCCATATGATTTCGGGGACCGTTTGGGCCTTAAAGTTTTCCAGACATTTGTCTTACAGGTGAGGAAAAACCCCGATAAAAACCTCACCCAGAAAAACTGCCCCACCCGGGGATCGAATCCTGGCCCACTGTGTGACAAGGCAGTACACTACTACCTCGAGACCACAGCGGTGGACTATCCGATGATAATAGATGATAAATTAAAACAAAGCACCAGAAGACTACTTAAACTTAATCTAAATTCTAGATCATAGGAATAATTCCCTTTAAATAAAAATTCCTGTGGTGTAAGCGGAAATTGAATCCAGGACCTCACAAACTATTGTCTAATAAAAGTATATCAGCATATTAACATTTATTTTCTAAAATATGTCTTACACCAAAAATCTGGGTTAATGTGGTGCAAATTACTACCGTACTTAACTATGCATGTTACAAAGGGCCACAGGTTATAAACTAAATTAATTACTTTTCATTATATCTTCTATTAAGTCCACCGCTGTGTTCTCGAGGTAGCGTGCTGCCTTGTCACGCAGCGGGCCCGGGTTCGATTCCCGGTCGGGGCAGTTTTTCTGGGTGAGGTTTTTATCGGGTTTTTCTTCACCTGTAAGACAAATGTCAGGAAAACTTTAAGGCCCAAACGGTCCCTGAAATCATATGGCCATCATCCTTATCATTATCATCCTTACCATTATCATTATTATCATCATCCTTCACCGGTGTGGAGAGCAACGGGAAGCTACTACACCTACACAATTCCCTAGTAAAGCTGCAAACATAGCATGAAAATGCTATGATTGCAGTGAAGGACCTGCCTTCGGGCAGAATTACTATGGATGGATGGATATCTTCTATTACATCTCATGCTGCTAATATTTTATTTTCCTTCTATTACAACATGTATGGTACTGACATCATTAAGTAGTGTATCCTATATAATTAAGTCACATGATTTTACAAACACTTTTTTTCAGAAATTTCATTTTGACTATGTAATAATTAATGTTATGAAGTTATCTTAAGTTAGATTCAGTCAATAGGTAGGCTTTAGCCAGGTTACATTACAAAAATGTGCTCATGTAACGAAGGAATCAGCTACCTCAGTGGAATTCCAGATGACACCGAGAGAAATTGAACTGGCAGATATACACCGTCCCGCACCATAGCCGAGCGGTTAAGGTAGGAAGCCTTGGCGCAGAGCTACGGGACTTGCGCTGGTTCGAGTCTCCATGGGGAAGAAATTTTCTCATGGTATTTCGGCCAGTATGGGACAGGTGCCCACCCAGCATCGTGAGGCAATTGGGTAGCTACAATAAGTAGCGGCTCCAGGTTGAGGAACCAGCTATAACGGCTGGGGGATTCGACATGCTAACCACATGTCACCCCTACACTGGCTGTTGATCATCTACCTCTGTGATTGACACATGTGGATGTGAAGGCCAGCAGTCGGCTGGTAAAAGGGCAACCGCTGAAAAGTGGAAAGACCCTCAATCGGATCGGAGATATACACCAATATCTCTTAAGTTATTTAATTAATTAAAAATAAAACTTAAAGTTTTATATGATTTTCATATTTATTACAATATAAATTTGTAATAGCTATTTCGATACTTTGTACCATCTTCAATCTATTAAATTTAATTACAATATGTAAATCATACAAAATTTTAAGTTTTACTTTAATTTAATTGAATACATATGGATTTTCATCAAGTAAACGTCAAATCAATTGATTATCTCTAAGTTGGTAATGCTGTTTTAACTATAATTTGGTTATTCCTATCTCCAATACTAATTCATTTTTTTGCAAATTTTTCGTACTTTCTTCTGATAAAAAATATGTATTCCACACATCATTAATTACATGATACATCAATAATAATTTGACAATGTTTTCCTGTTTTATTTAAAATTATGCTTCAATCCCCAAAATTTGGTATATTATAGACCTAATTCTTCTAAATCCTAATTGATAAATCACATATTATGTCATCAATATGAGCAGTAAGCCTGGATTCTAATATACTTCGATGTTTTTATTATTAATTTCATACATCTCAATGATGGATAAATCATATTTAAAGAGAAAAATTATACGCTCAGACCGGGACTTGAACCCGGGACCCTTGCAGTCCCGGTCTGAGCGTATAATTTTTCTCTTTAAATATGATTTATCCATCATTGAGATGTATGAAATTAATAATAAAAACATCGAAAGTAGCCGTACTGGCATTTATAATGTAATGTATAATTCCCAAATATGTCTTCTTAATATAGGAGCCGCCATTTGCAAAGATAGAAGCAAAGGCTTCAAAGCATTTGATGGGCGGGAATTACAACGTATATAGAGAAAGATTTGCATTTAGATCGGTACTTGCTCAGGTAGCTCAAATGGTAGAGCACTTGGACTAGAAAACCAAGGGTCCCGGGTTCAAGTCCCGGTCTGAGCGTATAATTTTTCTCTTTAAATATGATCTAATATACTTGTTAGAATTTTGTATAACATTGAAAGTAATTAACCCTCTGCATGCCACTGGTTAAATCTCTTGTGTCAGAGATTTAAATCACACCCGCCGATGTGATCGGCTTTGCAAGTAGTTTAAGTATATTGTCTGGAAGGTAGTGGACAGGAGGACCAGAGCCGATCTAATCGGCTCATGACACCTAAAGGGTTAAATGTCCTTTTAGTTACTGCAATCAATTTTATCTCCTTTCTTGTAGAATTGTGCAGTAATTTGATTATTTTGATTAATTTGGAAGAACGTGTTTTTTTATTTAATATTAATTTTTTTATTTAATTATATAATTTAATATATTTTTATTAATTAAATATTTATTATTTAATATTTAAAGGAACATGTTTTTTCCTAAACATACAAGCAATAAATTTGAAGAGAAAAATTTTCGCCTAGACCGGGACTCGAACCCGGGACCCTTGGCTTTCCGGGCCAAGTGCTCTACCAACTGAGCTACCGAGGCGAGTTACGATCTAGACGCAAATTTTTCTCTTATATACGTTGTAATTCCCTATCGCCAAATGCTTTTGAAACCATTGTTTCTATCTTTGCAAATGGCGGCTTCTTAGTTAAGAAGACATTTATTGGAAATTTAACATTACTTTAAAAGCCAGTAAGGCCTCTAATGATGTTTTTATTATTAATTTAACATTTCTCAATGAAAGATAAATTAAATTTGAAGAGAAAAATTTTCGCCTAGACCGGGACTCGAACCCCTCTCTTCAAATTTAATTTATCTTTCATTGAGAAATGTTAAATTAATAATAAAAACATCATACAAGCAATATCTCATTTAATCATATTTTTTTTACAATTTCATTGAAGAACTTCCCATTCCATACATCTGTTCCCATTTCTTATTATGATTAAAATTACATTAACTCATCTTCATTCATGTTAAGTAAAAAACTATCATACTTGCAGTTCTAGATGTTTATAAATAAAAAAAAATCCCCACAACATATGTAGAAATGTAATATAAAAACTCTATATATATGTGTGTGTGTATATGTCCACCGCTGTGGTCTCGAGGTAGCGTGCTGCCTTGTCACACAGTGGGCCCGGGATCGATCCCCAATCGCGACAAGCTTCCTGGGTGAGGTTTTTTCAGGGGTTTTCCTCACCTGTAAGACAAATGGCAGGAAGCTTAGGGCCCAACGTTCCCCGAAAATCATCCAGCCATCATCATCATCCTTATCATTATCATCACCATCCTTCATTGGTGTGGAAAGCAACAGGAAGCTATCACACCTATAATTCCCTATTAAAGCTGCAAAGCATAGCATGAAAATGCTATGATTGCAGTGAAAGACCTGCCCTTGGGCAGAATTACTATGGATAGATGGATGGATATACATATATATAATATACATATGTAAATGCTAAATGATTTAGACATAAAAAAATCACTGTAAAAATTAATGTAGAATGACAAACTGGTAAAAATGAACAATTCAGCTACCATTAAACTTTGCTCCTAAATGGGTTACTTTGCTCCTGCAATAAAAAAAATTAGGGTCATCCAGAGGGAAGTTGTCATATACTGCTTTCACTTTGGTAAATGCAAGAAGTTGATAATGATTGGGGAACTTTCCTCCAAATGACACAAACCTTTTCTTTTTATCACAGGAGCAAAGTAATCCCTAGGAGCAGAGAAGCTTCATTTGATAGTAGACAGTTTCTTAAAAATTACTTAGGATTAAATATCAAAGTCTTGTCAACTATTTTTTTAAGGTAACTCTGTGAAAAAAGGAAAATTCCTAGCATACAGTATGTACAGTTTAACCCTACCAAACGAGTTAGCTCATACAGCAGCTTTTAAGACTAACTCGAGATCCTAAGTTCACAACCTGATCAACTTTCTAATTGTTGACGATTTTATTATTAATTTAACACTTCTCATCGAAGGATAAATTATATTTGAAGAGAAAAATTACAACGTACATAAGAGAAAAATTTGCGTCTAGATCGTAACTCGCCTCGGTAGCTCAGTTGGTAGAGCACTTGGCCCGGAAAGCCAAGGGTCCCGGGTTCGAGTCCCGGTCTAGGCGAACATTTTTCTCTTCAAATATAATTTATCCTTCAATGAGAAGTGTTAAATGAATAATAAAATCGTCAATAGAAGCCCTACTGGCTATAAAGTAGTGTTAAATTCCCAATAAATGTCTTCTTAACTAAGAAGCCTCCATTTGCAAAGATAGAAGCTATGGTTTCAAGCATTTGGCACGAGGGAATTACAACGTACATAAGAGAAAAATTTGCATCTAGATCGTAACTCGCCTCGGTAGTTCAGTTGGTAGAGCACTTGGCCCGGAAAGCCAAGGGTCCCGGGTTCGAGTCCCGGTCTAGGCGAAAATTTTTCTCTTCAAATATAATTTTCTAATTGTTCTTTTTTCTTCCTTTCATTCAGTTAACAAATCAGATTCAGGTTGGAATTTCATTTCTAGAAACCATTTTATCACAACTTCAATATTTACAATATCATTAAAATTAAAGCAGCAAACTCTACAAAAGATATACCGTATTTATTTGCCTAATTTGCGCACTTTTTAATTTACTTTGGCTACTGAAAATTTGTGGATTTTTAAAACTAGAGGTCCTGTTTTGAGTTATCTCAATTATGATAGGTAACTATAATAATTTAAAATACAGTAATTTTGTCATCTCTTATAATTTTATTTTTTTTATAGCATAACACTGTAGGTAATCTTGCTGAAAAGTTCTGTGAAACTTATCATTTTCAATTATATGATGCTGTGTATGTAATTGTTATTTTTCTTTCCCATCTTGATATACTGTATAAATGCAAGTGCACATTAGAAGTGTTGAAAGTCAACTGAAATACTGGTATTTACTTTTCTAAAACTTGTCTCTACCAAGGACAAGCATTGTTAAAGTAGTGGGACTTGGGGTTTCTTTGTAAAGCAGGTAGTTCAGTTGCTGGTAAATGACCTATGTTGGAAATACCTACTACACTGAAAAGAAAATGTACCTAAAATGTATGTGCAAAATACAAGGAGCAAAAATAAAGTTCAAAATAATCCCTTAAAAATTAGGGTGTGCAAAATATGCGAGTAAATACAGTATGTCAAAAACAATTAATATATAAAACTCCTGGCGCGACAGGCCTAGAAGGCCCTTAGCCTACCATCCAGCTGCTGGCCTCACATCCGCATGCGTCAATCACAGAGGTAGATGATCATTAGCCAGTGGCGGGGTGACATGTGGTCAGCATGTCGAGTCCCCAGCCGTTATAGCTGGTTTTCTCAACCTGGAGCCGCTACTTATTGTAGCTACCCAAATGCATCATAATGCTGGGTGGGCATCGGTCCCATACTGGCCGAAATACCATGAGAAAATTTCTTCCCCAATGGAGACTCGAATCAGCGCAAGTCCCGTAGCTCTGCACCAAGACTTCCTGCCTTAACCACTCGGCTACGGCATGGGACACAATTAATATATACATCTTATTATAAATAACCAATGATTATAAATGCAATATACTGCAAATGACATTAAGTGTTAATGCATCTATGATTAAGCTTTATATAAGAACGGTAGCAGTTAAACTTATTCAAATGTGTCTAAATGGTACAAGAAGTAGGGTGTAAGTAGGCATACAGTTTTAGATACTTTTAAAATTTACAGTGGGTAAAAGCAAGGCAATGTACTATTTCCTCTACTATTCAATTTTGTACAAGAGCATCCCATCAATTCTTTAAAGGATAAGGAAGGAGTACAACTAAATGCATTAATAAGCAGTTGGTATATACTGATTACATAATAGTATTAGGCGATAGCGAGGAGATACTAAGGGCCAACACACATTCAATTTAGTAACATTAAGAAATTGGAACTGGTTACAAATATCAATAAAACTAAATATATGGTCACACTTAGAAATATATAATGGAAATGGATAGTTAATGACAAATGAGGTAAATTTAGAAGAAATGGCTGAATTCAAATATCTAGGAACAATAATTACAAATAGGAATAGGGTCCAGAAAAAATTTAAACATAGGGTCAATTCTTAAAATGTATGCTATTACACATTACAGGGACTCTTGTCATCTCAACTTCTCTAAAAAAAAACATTAAAAGAATGGTGGTGGCAATACATAGTATAAATTATATTAAATGTTTACACAGGATATCGATAGAAACTGCAATGGGGCTCTTCAATGCCAAAGTTCTACTTACTGCAACCTATGGCTTGGAACTAATATGAAACATCTAAAACCAGGAAACAGTTAGTAGAATTAGAAAATCTCAAGATTCCTTAAAACAGCATTGAGACTGTCCAAGTATATGGCGTCCCGATTAGTCTATGTATTACCTAGAGAAACCTTTCTGTTGGAAGATCTCAGACTTAAGATGTTACTGTCATCCACAAAATTCCTTCAAGCGGTTCTAAGGAAACTAGAAAAGAAAAGAAAAGAAAAGAAATCCTGACTGACTTCTACACCACGGATGCAATGACATCTAACATCTGGCAACATGCAGGCTATGAACTGAGATACACTATAACGAGAAATGCTGTACATGTGTTCCATCGCGGAATCTGTAAAACAAAGGAATACAATCAACCTGGATCTGATTTTGTATGCGAGAGATATATCTACCACTCTATGAACTGTTTGCACAGAGGCAAATCGCTTACACAATTCTGCTATTATTATTATTATTATTATTATTATCATTATTATTATTAAAAAACATTTAATTAAAAATATATAAAACTGTTATTCTTCCAATTAAATTGTACACATGCAAAATATGAACCTCTTACTTTAGAGAGGGAAAATATGAGTATTTGAGAATAAAGTTCTTGGGAAAATTTATGGACTAAAGAGGGAGATGTACAGACAGATGAATAGAGAAGATACACAACAGTGAGCTACATGATCTTTATGGGAAATAATAAAAGTTAAGTCTCTTAGATTATGACAGGCAGGACATATGGCATGAATGGAGAATTAAAGACGGGTAGGAAACTCCTTGTAGGAAAACCATAGAGAAAACTCCCACTTAAAGGATAACAAGAGGGAAAATGCCTAATAGGTAGACCAATGATAAGGTGGGAGAATAAATTAACACATGTCCCTGTTGAAATCTTTAGGGAAATAAGCATAATTAAATTAGTCTGATTAAGAAACTTCCCACTAGGGAAGCACTCATGTCCTATAGAAGGACAAACGGGGATCAATCAGAATAACATTAACCAGATTTGAGGGAGGTAAATTGTACAAGGGTGATTGGAAAACATTAGCTCAGGATAAGGATGTATGGAGAGCTTATGTATACATGGCTATAAACCTCTGGGCTTAATAGTGCCAATGAGTGAGTTAGTTAGCCTTATCTATACCTAGCAAAATGCGTTTTTATCAGTCAGTAGCATTATAAACTATTCTTGCGGAATCTATGCCAGGAGACCACCTACATTGGTCACTGATCAAACAGAATAGCCAATTTTTCCTTATGGTGTGCCAGATTATCCAATAAACCGAAAACTAATCTGGTGTACACTAACTTGCCCATTTTGCTCGCCTAATGAAATAAAATTAGTACAGATGGACAATCTACTTTGACCAATTTCTTTAAGTCTTCAAGAAATTAGTAAAATTATAATATGCATGATTTTTTTTAACATAACTTACCTCAAAATTATTGCTGACATGTATGTATGTATGTAATCGTTGACATAACACACATCACATATGACGGGATATATTTAAATCTAAAGAACATTTAATATCATATATTATTTAAAAATGAGAACATATAATTAAAACAGTACACCCGAACGTAAGGACTGGTATTACTGAACATACGAACACCCGCCATGAGATACTACTATAACTAGATAGCCAACATAAGAATTTTATCCCTGAGATAGTTCTTGTTCTGTGTACAGAATTGATTCATTTAAAAAAGTTTTTTTTTTACAGTTACGAATAAAAGCTAAATATATAATAGAAAGTTTTATTTAATTAATAACAGATAAAATTACTATAAAATATTGATATTTCGGTATCTCCGAGTTAAATTATGTAAAAACAATTTACATGTATATTGCTTTTCTCTTTGGTTGCAAAGCCCAGATCAGCGATATCTAGAACATAAAAACTACCATTGGGTTATCGCTGAGTATCATCATTTATCATTATAATGAACGTACCCGATAGCAGACGTTTTTCTTTCTCTCTTTGTTTATATACAAATACTGTATGGCACTTGAATCTCAAAAATGTTTGGTTAAGTAATTTCCATTTTTCAGAAAATTGTACAGTATTGTCTTTCGTTTATAAATTCTAAGCGGAATAATTTGGCAACAACATGGGGCAGGGAAAAAGTCAGTTTACAGAAGAAGAATTGCAAGATTATCAGGTAAAATGACTTTATTAATTTTTTTGGACGAAATGTTATATATACCATATTTCTTGTAGTTTTAATGTGGTTCTTTTATCTTATTTACAGGATTTAACATATTTCACAAAAAAGGAAGTACTGTAGTAAGTAATGAACTTTTCATTTACACATTAATCGATTTTTAAGTAATATTAAAATAGCTCGATATTAAGATAACTCACTTATATTTCAGTGCACATCAGAAATTTAAAGCTCTTGCTCCTGAAAAAGTTGGTCACAACAAAAATGCTAAACTTCCTATGAGCAAAATATTACAGTATCCAGAATTACGTGTCAATCCATTTGGAGATAGAATTTGTCGGATATTTAGCTCAAGTCACGATGGAGACTGCACATTTGAAGATTTTCTAGATATGATGTCTGTATTTAGTGATGGGGCACCAAAAGCTGTGAAAGCTGAACATGCTTTTCGCATATTTGGCAAGTATATTTTATTAGTGTCTAGTATAATTTATTATATTTATTTAATAATAATAACTGATATAGCCTACACACTACTGTTCATTTAATCTTTTCCATATTAACTCTCAGTATGCTTTGGCATATTTGCTTATTGATCTCATTCTTCTCTATGTAATAAGTTGATAACACAACATTCTCAACTCCAATGTAGGATCATGGTATATTTTTTTGCACACAATTGGGAATGAAATCCTGGTGAGAACATGCCTCAATTGAAATTTGGAGTAGTCCATGTTTGATCATCGCTCCTATAACATAGAAATCTGGTCATATTTTTCTTCTCTTTTGTTCCAGTGTTTTTAATAGGTTTCTGAAGACCTTGTTATGGTGCAGATTGTATTAAGTTCTGAGGTCCTCTATTAGGTAGAATTCCGTTGCTAGAAATTACTAGTCTTAATCCTGTAGTTTTTGATAATCCTAGAACTCTCATTAGTATGTTGATTTTACTTTTTCAGCATATGGCAGATATAGAAACATGTTAACCTTGTAATTCATTTTAGTGTTTAATTACAGAAATAAGGTAGGTTAATATCATAGAATTGATGTGTAAGAACTATAATTTTTTTTTAAATTCATAAATATGAAATGTTAAATAATTATGAAACACTTAAACTGCATATCTCAGTAAATAATTTAGTCATAAATCTATATTGAAAAAAACTAACACCAATATTTAACTTAATGTCTTATTTTCTTTGGTTTTATATAATTTTAAATTTGTTTTCCTTCTCTTGCTCTCAAACATTGATTTGCAGATCTTCTGAGGCTAGTTCTTCTCTTGAAAGGAGTTATTTCAAAGGTACCAAGGGATCAAGTCCCTTATTATACTTCACCCTGAAAAGAACTTACTTCAAAATATTAATGTTGTTTTTTAGAATGATCACAATTTAGATTTTAATAGCAGTAGTCAAGATAATTGTGCCATAAACATATGTTGCTGCTGTACTTATGCTAGAAGTAGAAGAGGGAGATATATTTCTATCTCTGTCACTCAGTCTGCAACATCAAATGGCAACAGTGTTTCCATAAGTGCAATACTATTTTCTAGACATGAAAAACTCTACAACCTCTCTTTTCCAGTATTTATTCTCTAACCATAATTTAAACACTCAATCTCTTGCTTATTATTTGATAAAAAAAATTCACAACACAGAAATTTGGGACAAATGCCATATTCAAGACATAACCAAATTTATTATAGATAGACGAAAATATTGGAAGGGTCATATAGAAAGAATGGAAGAAAACCGGCTTGCAAAAAGAGCTAAAGAAGATAGACCAATGGACGGGAGAAGAACAAGAGGAAGACCAGCCAAGAGATGGATAGACAGTGAATGCACATCCAGTATGTCTTCCTCAGAGGAGTGATTTTGGAAATACACAGGATGAAAATCCTACAAATTAAGTTTTAAGAAGAAGAAGAATCTCTTGCTTAATATACCATACCTCAACATAGGACATCTCCATCACGTCACATTATATACATTTGCTTTCTGAATATGAAGTTCCCCACAGGAAATCAGATGCTAATAGTAATTAGAATAATCTAAAACAAATCTAGGTCATAGAGCATGCAGAATCTCCTGAGGATGCCTACAACAGTAGTAGACGAAACATTGAGTGTTAATAAAACCAGACCATGGCCATTTAGCCTGAAAGACATGAATCAAGACACCTGCTGTGAAAATCTACAATTTTATGTAAATCTAAATTTATTTTTACTCAAAAATTGCCTTAAACTATCTTATATGTTATGAAGCAAATGTACTGTAATTAGTATATGAACACTTATACATTTATGCTGGCTGAATGGATGAGAAGGCCTTATGGCCAGAATTAATAAGTTATTATTAGTATTAAAAGATTCTGGGCTATAACTGGTGATTCTCCCAGACATTTCTTTCTCAACTACGGAGGGAATCTTCAGTGGCAAGTTATTCTAGGTGTTCTTCCCTGGTCGGAAGCTTGGCTGTGTATGAGCGGTAGACTGCTGGAACCCTAGTATTTATATTTATGTTGGTCCCTGAATGCTGAACGAAGTCAAAGCTGATTGTGAATCTATCATTTGATTGGTTTGGCTCTGTCTCTTCGTATTAATGGGATTATATGCCTGTTATTTAATGTGTATACCAGACTTTAGCTAGTTTTATACTTCATATTTTCTATTGCAATTCTTAATTGCACAAGATTATGAAGATTTAGAATATATGACTAGAAAATTAATAGAAGGCTATGAAAAATGGGGATTAAATTTGAGCATGAAAAAAACAAAATATTTATCAATTGGTGAACCAGAACAAAATTTAATTTTGGAGACTGGAGAAACAATAAAATCTTGTAGTGAGATCACATATTTAGGAATTAAAATAAATAAAAATGGGAATTATGAAGAGGAAATAAGAAATAGAAATAATAAAAGAAAATTTGCAATTGCTTGCCTCAATGGAATATTGTGGGATAAAAATATAAGTAAAAAAATAAAATGAATATACAGGGTGGACCGCTCGAATGGACCTAATTTCAATTGCTTGTTACTGGCAAACGGTTGAAGATAGAAACTTAAAACAACGTTCATAGTACAGAAAAACTCACCAACTTTTGATATCCAGATCACCACATCTCTATATGAGCCCCAGCAGTCACTGTGACGATATCAAAGCGATGAACAATTTCTTGCCAAGTACGTTGGAGTATGTCTTCTGGAATGTTCTCAATAGCCTCTATGATGCGCTCACGAAGATCACGAAGGTCTTTGACTGGGGTGGTGTAAACTTTATCTTTGACATAGCCCCAGAGAAAGAAATCCAGTGGTGTTAAATCGGGAGATCTCGGGGGCCACGCGATTGGTCCTCCCCTACCAATCCAACGGCCAGGGAAAATGTTGTCCAAAGTCGTACGAACTTCATTGGACCAGTGGGGAGGAGCACCATCTTGCTGGAAAACGATGTTAGGCTGCAGTTGTTCAATTTGTGGAAAGAAGAACTGCTCCAGCATGTCAAGATATGTGGTACCACGAACAGTTTTTCTCGGCGAAGAAAAACGGTCCAATGACCTTATTATGTGACAAACTGCACCAAACATTCATCTTCGGACTATCACGAACATGCTCTTGAATAGCGTGAGGATTCTCCGATCCCCAGATCCGCACATTATGCCGGTTTACCTTGCCTGACAAATGGAAAGTGGCTTCGTCCGAGAAGAAAATCTTGGTCATGAAGTCAGGATCAGCGCCGAGACGGTCCAGCATCGTATTGGCGAATTCCACTCGTTTCGGCATGTCATTCGGCTCCAGACGTTGCACTAACTGCACTTTATATGCGTGCAGTTTGAGGCGTTTGTGGACAATCCGTTGTAATGTCGATTTTGGTATTTGAAGTTCCCACGAAGCTCTTCTTAATGACTTCCGGGGGCTTCGCTCAAATGCGGCTTGAACATTTGCTACCATTTCATCAGATGCTCTGCGACCACCACCATGCTTCTTCAACACAGATCCTGTAGCTAATAATGTATCACGCCACTTCTTTATGCTTCTAGCAGTTGGAGCATCACGGTTAAACACACGCCGGAACTCCCTTTGAACTCTAATGATTGATTTAAACTCCGCATACCACAAAACAGCTTGCGCTTTCATCTGCGGAGTCGCCATTTTCACAAACAATTAAATCTAAGAACGAGAAACGTATCTTTGTGCCATCTACCGACAGGATTCGAAACTTGGTGAGTTTTTCTGTACTATGAACGTTGTTTTAAGTTTCTATCTTCAACCGTTTGCCAGTAACAAGCAATTGAAATTAGGTCCATTCGAGCGGTCCACCCTGTATATCATACAATTGTTAAAAGCATCATTACTTATGGAGCAGAACTTTGGCCATTAACAACAAAAATGGATTTTATACAAAGGGCAGCAAGAATTTCAAGAAGAGAAAAAATTAGGCAGAGGAAGACCTAAAACCTCCTGGAGTCAGGGAATATATTTATACATGAAGGAGAAACATCTACAACCAGATTGGATGGACCGACAAAATTGGCTATTAGGAATCGGACGATGTCAAAGACATTAATCAACCGATGATCTATTTTCTATTAAAATTGTCCTTATGTTTATAAATTTCTGTGGCCATGGAAATAGCCTCCTTAGTCATGGAACAAACACCACCAACTTTGATTCATGTATTTTATGTCTTTCAGGCTAAATGGCTGTGGTTTGGTTTTATTAACACTCAATGTTTCGTCTACTACTACAGCAGACATCCTCAGGAGATTCTGCGTGCTCTTTGACCTCCTAACTCTTCAAATGTCGGCTGCAGACTGGCTGTGCATTTGAAATAGTGTCCTTATTTATAGTTGAGTATTGTGTGGTGATGTTTCTATACGGTCCGTTACTTTGGAGCTATTTATTGATTGGTTGTCACTGGCATAAGTCATAGGTTTTATTTTCGTGTTATATAATGCTGGGATCCAAATTTTATTAATCTTCATAGTCTCTTCTTTCTTATTTATTTAACTTTCACAGGGAAAGAACACTATGAGGTTCAATTTAATTCTTTCTTCTTTCTTGTTAAAGGAATTTTTGTGTTTGTAAATTTCAGTAGCCTCTCTGTGAAGTCTGGTGTAGTAATGTTGTGTTTTGGACAAAACTTGTGTCTCTTGAAATTTTATGGCATGTTCTTTGTTATTCACTACATGTTCGGCTACAAGAAAAATTGTAGGTTGAGACAAACTGAAAAATCGTCTGTAGCTGAACATGTAGTGAATAACAAAGAACATACCATAAAATTTGAAGAAATACAAGTTTTGTCCAAAACACAACATTACTACACCAGACTTCACAGAGAGGCTATTGAAATTTACAAACACAAAAATTCCTTTAACAAGAAAGAAGAAACTATGAAGATTAATAAAATTTGGATTCCGGCATTATATAACACGAAAATAAAACCTATGACTTACGCCAGTGACAACCAATCAATAAATAGCTCCAAAGAAACAGACCGTATAGAAAACATCATCACACAATACTCAACTATAAATAAGGACACGATTTCCAACGCACAGCCAGTCTGCAGCCGACATTTGAAGAGTTAGGAGGTCAAAGAGCACATAGTATCTCCTGAGGATGTCTACTGCAGTAGTAGATGAAACGTTGAGTATTAATAAAACAAGACCATGGCCATTTAGCCCGAAAGACATAAAATACATGAATCAAAACACCTGCCGTGAAAGTCTACAATCTTATACCACCAACTTTGTGAGGTGGGATGTTAAAACATTTTCTCCAACTCATCTATTAATAAGAAGAAACACCAGTTATGGACCATAGCCCAGAATCATCTAATACTATGACTACCAGCTATAAAAACCTGCATTCTACTATTATTATTACTATTTTCATTAAGTCATGCGGAATTCTATTTCATGTATGTGATTGAAGCCAATTATGTTGAATGAAGGTATTTGAAAACAATTTTATAAAATGCTTGTTTCCTTATGGCAAATGTTAATGATGTATTTGATTCAGATTTTGATGGAGATGATATGCTGGGAGTAACAGATTTGCGTCAAGTAGTGGACCGTCTGACTGGACAGCAGCGTCTCAGCGAACAAGATATGCAACACCTTATTCAAAATATCTTGGATGAAGCAGATTTGGATGATGATGGAGCTCTCTCGTTTGCTGAATTTGAACACATTATTTCCAAATCATCAGATTTTGCAAAGTGAGTTAACTTTCTTTCATATCACTGTTTTTGAAGCTAATATGTACGTAAAAATATACATGGCATATTACATCAATAGTTTATAAAGAACTAAAAATACATTGAATGGAGAGAAAATATTATTACCTTAACTAAAAAAATGTCTTCAATTGCATTTGGAGTGAAAAAATGTTATGCCTAGACTGGGGTTTAAACCCAGGCCTCTAGTTTTATACACTAGTGCTCTGCCACTGAGCTATCCTAGGTCTCCAATCTAAATGCAAATTTTTCTCTTCCCAAGAACGCCAGAGTAAAGTTTCTTTTTTTTCCCCCTTCAGAAAATAGATTTGCTATACCACTGCTGTGGTCTCGAGGTAGCATGCTGCCTTGTCACGCAGCTGGCCCAGGTTTGATTCCCAGCCAGGGCAAGCTCCTGCGTGAGGTTTTTTTAGGGATTTTTCCTCACCTGTAAGACAAATGTCAGGAAGCTTAGGGCCCAATGGTCCCCGAAAATCATCCAGTCATCATCATCCTTCACCGGTGTGGAAAGCAATGGGAAGCTACCACACCTATAATTCCATAGTAAAGCTGCAAAGCATAGCATGAAAATGCTATGATTGCAGTGAAAGACCTGGCCTCGGGCAGAATTACTATGAATGGATGTATATTCATAGTTAAATATGGGAAATAACATTATGAGGTTCTTAATTCGTAAATTAATGAGTAATTTTTTAACATCTTACCTCATATTTTATGTTTCTTCAAACACGGGAACTAGTTTTCGAGAGAAGTATCTCTCTCTTTTTCAACCGACATTATGACTACTGGATTTTCGTTGGAATCCAGTAGTCATAATGTCGGTTGAAAATGAGAGAGATCCTCTCGAAAACTAGTTCCCATGTTTGAAGAAACATAAAATATGAGGTAAGATGTTAAAAAATGACTCGTTAATTTATGGATATATATATAATGGGTCTAGCAGCTTTAAAATTTCCTTGCTTGAATTTTATTTAAAATTATTTCCTTGTTAATTTTACTTTGTAGGTTTGAATCAGATTGCAGTGCTATTTATGTTTTAATACTTTTTTTTAATTATTAATGGGTTAGATATTTTGACTCACCTCATATTTCTTGATTTTTATGCAGACCAGCTTCATTGCTTTTGCACAACACTTTCGATGCATTCCAACTGTTGTTTTGCAGTTGTCCATCCTGTAAGTTGATTTCTGCTCCTTCTGCTGGCTGACCAATGAACATCCAAATCATATTTTGTTCTCTTTCTCCAAGAATTTCAAAATTCATTGTTTTCTTTTTCATGGTTTTTTCCATTAATATAGAGAAATAGAAAAATCTACAATAGCTGCACATGCATGGTCAGAAAAACACAGAATTGAAACTAAGGCCAAATTACTAAAACAGTTAGAAAAATCCAAGAAACTCACAATTTGGGAGAAAATTTACATCTGCAAGAATAAAAAGAAAACCATGAATTTTGAAATTCCCGGAAAAAGGGGAAAAAAAATTTGATTTGGAAGTTCTTCGGTCAGCTAGCAGAGGGAGCAGAAATCAACTTGAGGATGGACAACCACAAAACACAGTTGGAATGCATAAAAAATTACATGCAAAAGTGACGAAGCCGGTCTGCATAAAAATCAAGAAACCTCATAGTGTTATTTTCTACATATATTTAATTTTTTTTTTTGTTCAAGTATATCTGCGATTTCATTGCCAAATGTACTATTGTGATAGCATTCACTAGAATGCTATTATTTGCATTATTATTAAACTGTTTTTTTTTTTTCAGTGCTTTCAGAATCCGCCTGTAATCCATGGCTTCCACATTTTAGAATAGGACCTAATTCATTTATTGCTCAATCTCATTTTGATATTAATGGGAGTATTACAAACCAAACAAACGGAAGACTGCAAACTGCTTAAATTATAGAGTTAGAGCCTATTCTCAAGATGCTTTAACTAAAAAAATGGAGATGAATAAATGCAACAATTATTTTGAACTAGAGTATTATAGGAAATATCCTATGGGGTATAATTTAAAATAAATTCTGTTCACCTCACCTCATATCCCATCTCGTAATTAGACCGGTTTCATTATCAATAATTGGTTGTGAAATTACTGATGATGACACCATTTAATTAGAAGACAGAATTTGAGGTGAGGTGAACAGAATTTATTTTAAATTGCAACAGTTATTATTTAACATTTTATAATAAAAAGCAACTTAAATCAACTTAATAATTGATAAATTATATTTGAAGAGAACAATTTTCGCCTAGACCGAGACTCGAACCCGGGACCCTTGGCTTTCCGGGCCAAGTGCTCTACCAACTGAGCTACCGAGGCGAGTTACGATCTAGATGCAAATTTTTCTCTTATATACGTTGTAATTCCCTATCGCCAAATGCTTTTGAAACCATTGCTTCTATCTTTGCAAATGGCGGCTTGTTAGTTAAGAAGACATTTATTGGGAATTTAACATTACTTTATAAAGCTAGTAAGGCTTCAAATGATGTTTTTATTATTGAGTTTGTATTTTTTAATGTTCTTACCTCAAAAAAAAATACAAACTCAATTATTAAATTAAACCTCATAATGTTACTTCCTAATGATTTTAAAATTAAATCAACTTATTTAATTGTTGCATCAATTTTTAGTTAGAACATCTCGAGTTATAGTGTAAGTTTTACATCCTCAAGCTCAGCATAAATGTAAGATCTTATGTCTTTTATCTTTGTTATAAGAATAATTTTATAATTCACTCATAATCTTACAAATGTAAGTAGAGCCTAGTATAAGTTTTACTCCCTCAAGCTCAGTTTAAAAATAATTTTAGATCTTTTATCTTCGTTATAAGCAATGGCAGTTCCTGCATTTTCTGTTGGGTGTGCATTACTTTCAAAATTTGTTAGGTTTTATATTACTAAAAATTAAACACGGTTAAAGTAAATAAATAAGCAAGAATAAAACTTTCCCTAGAAATTTAAGGCCAACCGGAACCTTTATTTGATTTTTACCATGACCACATTCATGGCTGGCATCCCAGGGGTACTTGATTTGATTCTCAGCTATACCATTTTTTTTTTTTTTTTGATTAGGGTCTGTTGTGAGGACAGCTGAGAACCAAACCAGATTAGAGGCATTAGATAACTCAAACCATGACATACTAACTGTGTGAGTCCCTGCTAGCCAATGACAGCAATCAATTCAGATGACTTGGCTAATTGGAACTATTGTGCTACCAATTTTTTTTAAATATTTTCATGATGTATATAATATCAAATTTTTGTTTAAAAATTTATTTATAATGATGTTTATTAAACTGTGCTATGAGTTTATTCAATACTGCTAGCAAGATTCAATTTCTAAAGCACCAAATTAACACGTTTGATTTTGATAGTGCAACATCAATAACCCTCTGGACTAAACTCATGAGTTGTATCATGCTGACTCTATATCGGTAGATGCATGGAATTCTGCCCATCTCTTAAAAGTAAAATATTCAGAATCTTTTTTTTTCAGAAAAAATATATCCAAATGGAACATTCTTCTTCAACTAACCAAGTCGTAGGCCTCTAGGCCTGTTACGATCTCACTAATGAATTTTGTATCCAGCGTTTCCTTGGTCAGTCCAGAGATCTCTTCCCTGTTGGACGATAATGAAGCATGGCCTTGGGAACTCTATCTGAACTCATTTGTCAAAATTATTAATCCAGTTGTTCTGGTATCTATGTATGTATTCAATGATCGGTTGCAAACGTAGTTCTTTCAAGATATCATCATTGCGTTTGTGATCCCATTTGGTATATCCTGCTGTATATCTCATGAATCTCATTTCACTAGAAGTTATCCTGCTCTCTCCTCCTTTCTTCAAAGTCCATGCCTCACTGCCGTAGCAAAGTGCAGATCTTGCTAAGGTTTTGTATAACTATACTCTGGTATCTCTCTGGACTAGTGAAGGTTTCATTACTGAATGTATTGTTCCCATGGTTTTATTAAAATTAATAATTTTATTTGTTATGTCCAACTACCAATATTTAACTTTTACAGGAATTAATCACTATGAGGTTTAATTTATGGTAAAATTAAATGTTTCTTAACTCTCATACAAATCTTCTAAGTAGACCGTTATGGTCTCGAAATTGCAGTCTACTTAGAAGATTTGTATGAGGAGAGGTAAGAAACATTTGATTTTATCAATAACTACCAATATTGTGTAGTAATAAATGACTTTAATTATTGTAAGTTGGATTTGTTGTGACTTGCCTCATACTTGTAGTTTTATTGCAGACTATGGTTTCAGCACTCTATGTGCCATTTTCAGTACTTTTTAACTGTTGACTCGGCGGTTGGCTAATCAATGAACTTCCAAATCAATTTTTTTTTTCCCTGGGAATTTAAAAATTCATTATTTTCTTTTTATTCTCGTGGATGTAAATTTTCTCCCAAATTGTGAGTTCCTTAGATTTATCTAACTGTTTCAGTAATTTGGCCTTAGTTTCGATTCTGTGTTTTTTTGACCATACATGTGCTGCTATTACAGAATTTTCTATTTCCTCATTTTTAACATTTCTAAAGGTGTTCTCTCAATCTTGCATTCAAATTCTTTTTGTCACAAAAAAATCTAACTCATAGTAATTAAAATAAACCTCATAGTGTTACTTCCTTTAAATATTAAATAAATTATTTGTTGGCTCAAATTAGATTTGAAGTAGATATTGGATTTTGAAAAAATGCACCTCAATTGTGATAGGATAATTTCATTAAAACTATATAGTGCAATTGATGCATTGTTTGCAAGATTGTCAATCCTCATACAGTATCAGCTGCACCTCCACCAAAAGCACCAATCAGCTTTCAAATTTCAAGAAACGCTCTTATATTCAAGCATGGATATAGTTTTGACAAAATAACTCACTCATAATAATTAAAAGAAACCACATAGTGTTATTTCCTACAAATACGAAATGGATATATCCATTAAGTGAAAGAGTTACTGAAAAGTATATTAAATTCTTATTCATAATTTGTAAGATTTTCATCCTGTTTATTTCTAAAATCTCTCCTCGGAAGAAGACACATTGGATGTGCATCCACTGTGTATCCATCTTGGCTGGTCTTCCCCTTGTTTTTGTCCCATCCATTGGTCTATCTTCTTTAGCTCTTTTCTGCAAGTCAGTTGTTTTCCATTCTTTCTATATGACCTTTCCAATATTTTTGTCCGTCTATAATAAATTTGGTTATGTCTTGAATATGGCATTTGTCCCTAATTTCTGTGTTGTGAGTATAATTCAAGACATTAAGATTTTAAAAATAAAAACTGGAAGAATGAAGCTCAGAACAAGGAAGTCTGGCATAAGCTTCTGAAGGTGTCCAAGGCCCACATGGGGCTGTCGAGCCATTGATGATGATATCTTATCAAATAATTTTTCCCTGAATAGTTCTTAAGATAATTCATTACATATTAATAAAACCAAAGTAGGAGAAAACAAAATGTTATTGTAAAAAATTTAATGTGTTTTTATTTATTAATACTCTTCTTTGAGTATGCACATGTGAATATGCAGCAAATGCCATTGGTTATAAGAATTATTTTATAATTCACTCATGATCTTAAGAATGTGAATAGAGCCTAGTATAAGTTTTACTTCCCTCAAGGTCAGCATAAATGTAATCTTATGTCTTTCATCTTTGTTATAAAATAATTTTATATTTCATTCGTGATCTTAATAGTGAAAGAACTAAAGATGTTAAATAATTTACTAAGCTATAGGCATTCTTCATAGATATCACTATGACCAGATTAAATTGTCACATTTGAAATTAATGTTATATCAGTAACATTGGTAAATTTCTATTTCCATTCAGAATCATACTATTCAGTAATCATGCACATTAGGTAACGGAGTGAAAAACCGGCAACTTTATTTTACGCTGCAATGAAAAAAGCTATTTTTTATATTTTGGGTACAGCTTATGAATGACAGTTGATTAAAATATCAACCGACTTGCAGAGAGGCAATTACATATTATGCACAAAACCAAATATTTAGATCTAATAATAATTTGCAAATGCCATTTACACTTCCTCAGTGGTAACTAAAAGGCAAATGAAGAATCAATTCCTGTTGGCTAGGCCAAATAGGTAGCAGATGGAATAGAATTCAAAAGTAGAAACTATGGAAATGTCAGATGCGTGGCCTGTAATCTATCTGTTGATTTAAGCTATAGAATTGATAAAATCAAAACAGAGGACTAGCAGATGATGAAGGTTAGGGTATAACACATGAGGAATTTTTTATCATCCAACTTCTCTCAAAAATGTTAAATGAAAGTATATAAAATTGTTATTCTCCCAGTCATATGGATGCGAAACATAGAATCCTTATATTTGAAAAGAAAAATATATGCCTAGACTGGGGTTTGAACCCAGGACCTTTGACTCTCTATGTCAATGCTCTATAGAGTCAAAGGTACTGGGTTCAAACCTCAGTCTAAGCGTATATTTTCCTTTTCAAATATAATTTGTCCATCATTAAGGAGTTTAAAAATGAATAATAAAAACATGGAATTCTTACTTTAAGGGAGGAGAAAAGATTACGAGTATTTGAGAATAAAGTTCTTAGGAAAATTTTTGGATTAAAGAGATACAAACAGACAAGACTACATAACAATGAGCTACATTTGATTCTTATACATGATCTTTATGGGAAACCAGATCTAGTAAGAACAGTTACCGGACTATAGCAAAGCCTTTAACACAGTAGACATAGTTTGCTAAAGACATTACATCTCTATAAAAAATTGCCTTCATTGGTTTAGTTCTTATCTCACCAATCATTAGCAATACAGTAAAATTATTTTCTGTTAATAATCGTATTTCCTCCAGAATTGTCTAGTCCTCTTATTTAAGATGCTGCATACTTAATCTCCAAATTATTTAGCCTCTCATTTCTAGAATTTGTCCTCTATCCATAATTTAATGACACAATCACATCATAAATATCTTGCTTAATATACTGCAACATTGATATCCCATATTCACAAAATCTTTTTGTATTGAAATATTCGGTGTTTATATTTTTTGCTTGAAAAGTATAATCTCCAATTCTATTTTGTTAATAAAAACTCCTAATTCTTTAAGAATTTGCATTAAACATTTAACATCTCCTATTTCTGGAATATTCTTAATTCTCAATCATCACTCCACATCATCCTCTTCCCACAACTGAAATTCCCTACCACAGGAAATCAGGGCTGCCAAATGTTAGAATCATTTAAGAGAATATAAATTTATATTTGCTTCAACTTCACTTGTAATGTACGTGTATTAATTGTCATTTCTCATTCAATCCACTATATTATTGTTATTAATATGATGTTTAATGAATAAAATGCCATATGTACATGAAGTCTGCAATGCAATTTATAATGATGTTTTTAATTTATTACAATTTGTACTGTAAATGTTTTTGTATATTTGTGCCTTTGGCCTTAATCTTGCCAGAATAAATAAAATATTATTATTAAATTCACTTTTGACAATATAATTATTTTATGTTGTGCTAAATCTACTTATTTTTTTAAAACTATTTTGTCATCCAACTTAGATAGAATATTATAAATTATATCAATCTCTTAAATTGAAATTGTTTATTGAGATAAGGGCATATGTTTAATGTTTTAAACTTTCTTAGTAAAGTCTATATATATATATATATATATATTATTAAACTACATAATGTGCATTTTAAACATATAATTGAACCTGCTTTTTACATAATTCTGCATAATTTGATTTTATATGTAAATTAATTTTGAGTTAACTCAGAATTAATTAAAATAAACCTCATAGTGTTATTGACTACTACATAACTTATATGTAAATGTTTGTAATTCTCGACTAAGTATAATTGAAAAGTTAGGTACTTAAACCTTATTTGTTATAATGCATTTATACATAGTTCATTTTTATACATACCAATGGTATGTTATATATAACTGAGTTGTACGTAACTAAGGAACACAAACACTGTATTTTTAAAAAGGATGTTATTACCAACACATGGTGAGTTCGGTAAACACGAGATAACATAGGCAGCCTGGCAAAAAGGGGCTGGTAGCTGAACATCAGTTACAAAGACAGTGACGGAGCATCTTATCATTCAGGGTATGTGATTCATTTCAAAAGATAAATACTGTTAAAAAAGATACATTTGTTTCTAATAAGATACCCACTTCTATGGGAACAATCAGTTAAATAAGAACACGTGATGACAAGATCCCAATAAGTGCAAATGTTTTGAACATGAGATACAGTTTCATTGAAACAAGCACAGTACATATTAAAAGAACTTGATAAAATTTATAAATAAAATATATAAGAGAGGTGAAAATGATGTGTGTAGGCATTACATTAACACAAGAAAACAGATGCAAATGCATCAATAAGTTTTCAAAATTAAGTGTATGCAGTTAGTGTAGAAAAATACCGTACAAAAAGACAAAATGTCAAATTTCTTTGAACCAGGGCCAAGTTCAAAATTTTAGTGTCTTTATAGTGTTCTTTTTTATGTGAAGTTCTAAGAATATAGGCCTACTGTATTATGATTTTTCAGGTAAGTTTTTGAACTCTTTAGGTGTCATGAGCCGATTAGTTCGGCTCTGGTGCTCCTGTCCATTACCTACCAGACAATATATCCTAATACATTTTGCTTACTCAGAAATCTATTCATGCGATAATAATTGTAAGCTATCTGACGAGGTACCTTGAGATCATAGCTCAAGATAGAAACTTATCGTGAAAATCCCGAAGGGAACCGATGTAGTTTGAAACCTTTGCAGCTTTATCCAAGATGTCGGACTTTGAAGACTTCGATCATGTTTTCGGTATAAGTAGAGAAGAGGAATTTGATAGAGTCTACCAAAGAATTCAACTGGAAGAACAGGAGAATCGGCGTAATATTGCGCGATTGCAGACATTGTTGTATATGGTATTATTTGCGGGATGCAAGCGTAAAAGCGTTCCTCTATAGCAGACGAAAATAACGGAAGTGGTTTTATCGCTGAGAATTCTGGGTAATTTGTTGCCAATATTACGAAAACGTCAACTTTCATGCATGACCGGTAAATTGGCCGTTAATTCGATCTCAGCAATTGCTCACGGTGAGTCAGCTCACCAGTGATTGTAAGTAATTTGAGTAGAGACTAATGTATTTACATGCGGCCTTTAAACTACTTGCAAAGCCGATCACATCGGCGGGTGCAATTTAAATCTCTGACACAAGAGATTTTACCAGTGGCATGTAGAGGGTTAATAGGGCAATTCACAAATCTAATAACTTTATGCATATTTCTAGTGGAATTTTAATTTAATTTGAAAAACTTCTGTTTTTGCAAAACTGTAAGTATAGGTTTAGTACCTACTATACTACATATTTTGGTATTGTTCCTAATTAAAATATTATTTGCCCTTAGAAAATATGTATGTAAATCTAATAAACTTATATATCATTATTTATATTATTACTTTAATCTATATTCTATCAGAAGAACTAAAATATTACTTATTATCTAAATCTGATTTGTGAGTAATTCTGAGTTATAAGTATTCTTTCTTCTTCACCTTCATACATATAACTCAGGTTCAACTGTAGTTATAATTTGTACAATAATGACAATATTTTTACTATTATGTCATCTTGAAAATCTAGAGACCAAAGATAGTTTTGAAGTAAATGTAGCACCTTTCTTCAAGATTTGATTTAACCAGGATTCAAGAAAAGAGAAAATATGCTTTATATTTCTTCATTACTTCATAGAGAATGTGGAACAGAAAATCTTTGCTCAGTGTTGTGTTAAATAATATAGTATTTGTATGTAAAAAAATGAATTTCAAATGTTTTCACAGTAGATGCATATACTTAAGAGTTAATGAAATATAAACAGTAGAGAGATAAATCATTATATAAAAGATGAACATACCTGCAAATTGTTTTATATCTATTTCAGAATCCATGTAAATGCATTTCAATTAAATCAATTTATTAACTGTGGTACATATGACTAGTGACAATGACACTTCTTCTTTAGAAGTATCTTTATTTTTGATAAAAATTACAGAGGAAATTAGCACTATGAGGTAATTTTACAATTTGTAAATTGAGTTGGATAAAATGTTTTTACATCTAACCTCATAAAGTTCTATTTTTTCACGATACGGGTTTCAAAGGCTTCTTTGCCTTGGAGTTTGACTGATGAAGGTAAAAGGCTTTTGAAACCAGTATCATGAAAACATGGAACTTTATGAGGTGAGATGTAAAAACATTTTATCCAACTTAATTAATAAATTGTATCTTTGTTTAATTTATATTTGAAGAGAAAAATTGTTGCACAGACTGAGACTCGAACCCGGGACCTTTGGCAGGCCAAATGCTCTACCAACTGAGCTACTGGGGCAAGTTCCGATCTAGACGGAAATTTCTCTCTCATCTTCGTTGTAATTCCCAGTAATTGTTTAATTTATTTAATAATTTTGCATTCTTCCCACAGTTCTTGTGGGTTATCAAGAGGAAAAGAATACCTCTTCAAAAAAGATCTCTTGAGAAAACAATGATAAAACTCAATAATAGAAAATGTAAGAAATTAATGAATAAGATCAATATTGAAATAAGACTATCAAACATTTAGAGTCCATATGTATACCTAAGATAGAGAAGGAATGTTTCGGTGTGATTAATGGATTTGCTAAGTAAAGTATAAAATTATGGAATATTCACCTGAAAGCTCAACTTTATTAGTTATTTAACTGTAGCGCTTTCGGGACTATTCCCATCATAGGCAGGATTCAGAACTGGTGTTGAATCCTGCTGATGATGGGACTAGTCCCGAAAGCGCTATAGTTAAATAACTAATAAAGTTGAGGAGACGGACCTTTTCAGGTAAATATTCCATAATTTTATACTTTAATTTTGAATAATACCTCAACGGAACATATCATGAATCCTATAAAAGTGGATTTGCCAGTTATGAAAAAGTTAAAAATAGTTTTATTTGGAATATATACATTATTTGGTGGCTTAGTGCAGATACATGCTCATTTCTCACTGCTGGAGTCTGGTGAATGAAACCGAGCTTGGACAAGTTTTTCTCAGGGTCTCTCCCTTTTCCTCTGCCACAAATTTCATTCTACCATTTCTCCATACTCATCTCATCCATTTTCTTTCATCTACCCCCCCTGATGGTGTGTCAGGCATGGTGGTTGACACCCTTGTCATCTCATTCCTCGACCCGACCCGAGTTGGATTCGAGTTGAGGATATTTATAATATATATTACTAAACTTATAATATCAGAAAATGATAAACGATTTGAAACTGCTCTCTAAATATAAAATAATGAAAACAGAAATTAATAAAAAGAACCTTAAAATACTTATAAATCTGTATAGGAGCTTGGATATGATTTATTGAATATAATAATTGGTATTAAAAGATAACATCCTTATGATCATGAATGAATGTATACATAACATTAATCTCAAATTAAATGTGTTCATTTATTGGAAAACCAAAGCTATTTATAAGCGAATTTTAAAAATAATATATTCATAAGAAAGAAATGTTTAAAAATAAATGGCATAATTGAATCTCATAGTCAGCATAACAATTCATGGTATTTAATCAGTGTAATGTTTTTAGACTAATGATTTTAAATGTCTATTACCAGAAATGTTCCTTTAGAAGTTCTAGGTGCCCAATATATGTCTTATTTCACAGTGCCACTTAAGAGAGTTTCACTTAGTAATACCTTGTAATACTGAAAACAATTTATCCATTCATATTCAGACCGATCTTGGGACTTACTAAAGTACTAGATATTTCCTATGGTACAAGGTGGCAGAGATGATTACCTCCGAACCTTTGGCTAAGAATCATGAATTCACCCCCCCCCCACCTTAATGAACTTTTAACATGTTACTTTACCTTTCATTAAAAGCAGTTGTAGTTTTTGAATCATGCTAAGTAAATCATTGATATTTAAATTTATAGTTTGTACAGGCAATCTTCATTAAACAACTTTTATTAAAATTATTTTCAGTCTGATCATCCAGTCTGGAAAAGCTGACGATAAAACAGAATTGTTTTGAAACATGTCCAAGAAAAAATCAACATTAATATTGAGGTAAGATGATCAGACTGAAAATAATTTAATTAAAATAACCTCAAAATATCTCTTCCTAAAATTAAATATTAATTACAACTTTTATTTGTAAAATAAAATAAGTTAAAATATAGATTCTTAGGTAAAATCCATTGTCCTCAACTTATAAAATATGTAATCTTTATGCCTGTAGGCCTTTTTAGAACATCTGTTCCATCTTCAGCAGGTCACTTTTCGCTACAACATCCAGTATGATGGTTGATGCTGCTGGTCCTAATGTGGCTTTGTCGTGACTAAAGCTTCTTCCTGACGATATTTTATTTGTACTTATCCTTATCACCTTCATTCACTTGAAAAATCATGTTTACTGCCAAGTCTATACAAAATATAGATTTTTATATGTATATCCTACTCTTCTTCCAATGGCGCTACAGCCCATTGCATGCCCGGGCCTCCTTGATGCAAAACCTCCCTTCAGTGCTTTTTTTTGCTAGTTTCTACAGTTCAGGATTTGATGACAATCTTCCTTCACTGAGTCAACCCATCTTTTCTTAGGTTTTCCTACTGGCCGCTTCTCAAACATCTCCTTCGTCATCACTTTCTTAGGTATGGATTCTTTGTCCATTTTTTTAATGTGTCCGGCCCATTGCATTTTTTTTTAATTTCACAAGAGTTGATATATCAAGTTCCTTAACAAAAAAGGTCATAGATTTCCTCATTCTTAATCTTCCAGTATCTTTTACTGATCTATATATCCTTCTCAAAATCATTCTTTCAAAAGTGTTAATTAAATTCTCAGAGCTCTTTGTCATAGTCCAGGTTTCACTTCCATATACCAATATTGGACGTATTGCAGGTTTTATATAGTCTTATTTTAACTTTCCTAAAGATAATTTTGGATTTTAGGTTTGGAAATAATCCATAATATGCCTTATTTCCTCTATATATTCTATTTTGTATTTTTTGTAATTCATCATTGTTACTAAAGTCCAGCTGCTAGATCTCCAGCTCTGACGTTTAGGTTGTACGAGGGGTACAAGGTGAAACTATTGCCAATATGGGAATAGTTGAAGTGCGAGTGTATGTCTGCCACAACCAATCTGCTCTTGACGCTGCTATAGCGCATTAGTAAGGTTTGAAATTGCTGAGATGTCTGCTGTATTTCTGCTAAGTGAATGCATAAAGCACCCCCTCCCACTGAATATCCATATCGGCATCACTGTCGTGAAAACGTCAGAGCCAGAGACTCAGTGGCTGGACTATAGTAATAATTTTGCCTACAATAATAATTAAATGAATCGTGATTTTTTCTTACCTCATACATCTATGTTTCTTTAAACACAGCACTGCAGTATCGGCGACACTTTGTCGTCATCGTCAGCTGTTTTCACGACTGTCAATTTTTTCTCCTTTTTGCCGGTAATTATCTAGACTGCCATCTGGTGTTCTTTTGAAGGAATTCCTCTTCAAACTGCCATCTGGTGTTATTTTGAATGAATCATTTCCTAAACTGCTATCTGTTGTATTTTTGAAGAACTTTGTAATCAAGCTTGGTTCTTCCGGAATCTCAAAGTTCATAGTTCTAGTATGGTTTTTTTGAATATATATTTTTTCCCAAACTGTTAAATCCAAAGGTTTAGATAGATGTGTTAAAAGTTTTGCTTCTTTGCTTGTTTCTGGTCTTGTTTTATCACTTTTACTGGTATCTATGGTTTTAATTGGACAGATCTGCATTCCAGATTGATTGCTGATTCTTTAGTGCAATTACTACTATGGTAAATTATTTTATTATATATATATATATATATATATATATATATATACAATGAATTTCTGCAAGTTACACCTGCTCCATTTTATTTTACACATAGTATTCTCTTTAAGGAGGCTGACTTAATTTTCTCTATATTCTTGAGGTCATTCTTGATAAGATGAAGCCATATGAGTTCCAAACCATAGCTCATTATCAGGATTATCTTAATGCAGAAATCTTGATAGCAGTAGTGACTTGATAGTTTTCATAAGAACTGAATATCATTCATGGCAATTATTGCTGCTGTCACCCTAATTTCTACATGCTTTGTGAAAATAGTTTTACTGGTCTGTAATGTTATGCCAAGGTACTTGAACGTGTTTGCAATCTTCAGTGGTTCTTGATCATGGAAGATTATGAGAATAACAATTAATAACCTTCATTGTATGAAAATGATTCTGTTTTTTCAACAATTGGGAACAGCAATGAATATTGTCATACATTTTAAAACCATTTCTAATTATGATTTCCAAGCTTATTTAATAGTTATTATTGTAGTGAAACTCTCTTATAACTACATAGTCAGTTCATCACATAATTTATTTTACAAGAGGCCTATCCTATGCTGAATAAGTTAAAATTGGTTGTATTCTATGGATCATAAAGATCCCAAGATTTAATAGTGTGTTGTTTAACTATAGTGAAAATTCACAGAATTTTTTATTACCAACATATAAGCATTTTTTCATAGTTTTGCATTTATTTTTAAAGTTTTATAAACAATTTTCATTAATAGATTATCCATATTTGTGAAATTGTTATAACTCCAGGCCTATGAATTGGAGTGAATGTATGTCATATATATTGTGTTTTGAGATTAATAAATATATAATTAATGTATAAAAAACTTTCTGGTGTTTTATAGTGCTTTTTGAGACACATTCCTACAATGAAATAATCCTTTAATTAATATTCTACACTCTAAGTCAAATACTGTCTGTCATCCTTCCCACTTTGGTATTTCCAATCTCCTCGCTGCAACATACGACAATACTTCTCAAATCTGTGGCAACAACCCACTTCACATGCAAACAAATAAATATTACAATAATATATACTGTGTCCATAAAGTCTTTCCAACATTACAACTTCATATAAGATGAAAACTATAAAAGTTAGAGTTGTGTGGTTTCTGGTTGATGAAAAACAAACTCTCAATGTTTCAATTCCTATCAATAAATTCCCCATGATTACGTATTATATTTTATAAAATTTAAGAAGTGTGAGATGATCTGTTAAGGAAACAAAAACATGCCTTGTATTATGTAAATTATAACTGTGGGTGTAGCATGTTTGCCTACTGATCACCAAGTCTTTGTTTAACAACTTGAGTTTTGTAGGCTTTTGGGTCATGATCACTGTTTTACATTCCTAGACTTTTGCAAGAGTTCACATCTAACAACCTCAAGGGTTACCTTGAAATTAACCAGATCCAAATTCTGGCAAAAATTTGTGGAACTAAAAGCTACAATGAAAGTCTCCTTGATTCCGGATATCAAAGTCTAAATAATTATGTAAATCTTGAAAAATTCCACTCAGTATATATAAATGTCAAAAAGTCATACTGACTAATTAGTTACCTTTTTGAATTTAGCATATATTTTGCAATATTCTGTACATTCCTTGATTGGTTGTTAGTTTATTAATTAACTTTTATGATTAGTAGAGGAATATGACTTGCTCTTACCCTCACATTATAATGTGAAGTATTATTTTCCATTAATTTGCACTATTCAAAATATAAACAAAAATTCAATAGTCATACTTTCCCACTTTCTTGTGCCTATAATTGGCTCATCATCTCCACAGAATAAATGTTTTCCAATCCGACAGATGTGTCATATGCAAAGACCCGGACCTGATCATGGATAAACACCACCTTCTAGTCTGTCCAGCTTTAAATCCAACTGCACAACACTCTAAGGACCTTGTTCGCTTGTACTGGGAAGCCAGAGAGAAAATGACAAGCGTCAAATCTCGCCATTAGAAAACAACAACTTTCCCACTTTCTGAAAGAAAGATTAGGACTATTGTAATCATTGGTAAAGAGAAAAAATGTTGCCTGAACTGGGAATCAAATCCCGAACCTTCAGCTTCCCGAGCTGACGCTCTGACCACTGAGCTAATTCCAGCTACATTCCCATTCCAGCATAAATCCACTTTACCTTACTCTCTTGATCCCACATTCAATGCACTGAATCATCATTCACAGATAACATTGAATGGCTTCTACATTAACCAGTCAAGTGGTGTTTTAATTTTTCACCGCTCCCACTCACAGTGGCAATGATGGAATATTTCGTCAGGGAGTTTCTCGCAAGTCCAGACCAAAACTATGTAATTGTGGAGAGATAGAATGGATTTATTTGTTTTCCAGACTGTTGTAAGGTATTGTGAAACATCTTTCTTTAGTTTTCAATAGTTTACCGTTATGTGTTATTGGAGTCATTTTATATTATACAGTGTTTGGAATTCATGATGTCAGCTACGAAAAATAGCATGTTTTAAGAGATTCTATCAATTTTGATTTCATTGAAAACATTTCTGATTATGAAATTAACGACAGTGATTCAAGTTTTTTCATGGGGAATGAAAGATGTGCCCTTGGAACCTTCTTGTAGGAAAACCAGAGGGAAAACGCCCAGTTGATAGACCAAGAATGAGCTGGAAGCATAATAAAAAATTAACAATGACTTGAAGGAAGTAGATTATACAGGAAATGATTGGAAAACATTAGCTCAGGATAGGGATGAATGGAGAGCTTTTGGATTTTGTATGAACTCCCAAAAATATACGAGGGAAATAAGATGAGACCCATTATTAATAATATTGGCTTACCTTGTTACAATTTGGCAAAATGGCTTACCAAGAAATTTAATGAATTACCAAGTTTCGACAACAAAAGTATTGAAAATTCACTTGAATTAGTAAAAAAACTGAATAATGTTTCATTGGGAGGGGGGGCAATGACAGATTGGTTTCTTTTGACATCATTTCTTTATTTCCGAGCATCCTAGTTGGGAAAATGTTAAATATTTTAGAAAAATCGCTAAATTCCTTGAAACTAGAAAGTCGAATATTTAAATCTTACAAAACTTTGTATCGACAATAATTTTTTCACCTTCAATGAAAAATGTTTTAACAAATCTCAGGTCTGGCTATGGGAAACCCACTTTCTCACCATTTTTGGCAAATTTATTTATGGGTTATTTAGAATGTCATGTTACCAATGCTTATCCTTGAATGTTTAAATGTTGGTAGAGATATGTGGATGATATTTTCTCTGTGATAAATTCTAAATATATTGAAGATGCATTGAAATTATCAATTTTCAAGATGAATCTGTAAAATTTACTATGGAATTAAAAAAGAGTAACTAAATCTAATTTTAATAAGGAATGTACAAGAACAAAAAAAATGAATTCAATATATACAGGAATGATACTCATACTGACAATTATATAGTCTTCAGGTTTCAATCATAATGTGCATAAACATGCAATTTTCAACAGTTTGATATATAGATCATTAAATATTCCACTAAATTAAGATTTTAAGAAAGAATACAATCACATTTTGAACATAGCCAATTTAAATGGTTTTGGAAAGGAAATAATTATAAATAAATTAAAGAAATTCAGACAAAAAAATTAAAAGCATACACAACCCTGCAATCTGATTCAAAGAAAGGAAAACAATTTAATGTAAAAATTCCCAAATAAATGTCTTCTTAATAAAGAAGCCACCATTTGCAAGATAGAAGCAAAGGTTTTAAAGCATTTGGTGGATGGGGAATTAACAATATATATAAGAGAAAAATTTGTGTTTAGATTGGAACTTGCTCAGATAGCTCAGTCAGTAGAGTATTTGCCTAGAAAGCCAAAGGTCCTGGGTTCAAGCCCCAGTCTGAGTGTATAATTTTTCTCTTCAAATAAGATTTTAACCTATTTGAGGACAGCACCTGTACTTATTTTAACATCTTATTTTGTATTTGAAGAGAAAAATTATACGCTCAGACTAGGGCTTGAACCCAGGACCTTTTGCACTCTAGGTGAACGCTTATTTTGCGACTATTTACCTCAATGAAATTTTATTATGAATTTTACTAGTATAAACAGTCTTTAGATACAAATCAAATCTATTTTCTAATAAAAAATATGAGTTCTTTTAATCTTGCACTTACCATATACCAGATATCATGCACAATTAGAGCTTTATATGAAAACCTGCACCAATAATTTTGTGTGTTCATCTTAAATCAAGTTTTCATCTTGAGTGATAAATAATTGGATTTTTTTTACACTGAAAATAAGTTTAAGAAACACTATAACATTTACAAAATTTAATTCATGGCAGTTTCAATTACATTAAACTGATTTCTTATTTTCAGTCACAATGTGTCTTTACATTAAATTCTTAACACATGATGAATGAAGGGATGTACACTGTATAATAAAACCACCCATCTAACCTTACTTCCTTGAGGACCTTAATTATATTGCATTCACACAAATTCAACACATCTTTATAAAAGTCATTGCAAATTTTACGAAAAACAGAAAATGTAAAATAATTTTACATAAAATGTCCTGTGAAAGAATCTGTTTAATTTCACAAGAGCACTCTCTCTTCAATTATATATCTTTCAAATAAAACTTTCAGTCCACTGTGAAGTGCAAGATTATGAATAAACCTGCATCAAATAATCCACAATCACAATCCATTTGACATATTTATTAATAAAATCACAAAATTAATAAGCAATAATGGACAGAAGATTGGTTTATAATTGACGATTTTCAATATAATCTACAAATAACAAGACCAGTCTCATGGGCTAGTGGTCAGTGTTTCTAACTACAATTCATGGGGTCCTGGGTTCGATTCCCGGTCAAACCATAGGAATATTTCCTTAAAGGGAATTATACCTGTGGTTGCCCATGGTCTGGAATTTAGGTTAAGTTTAGGTTAAGAACTCTCCTGGTGCTTCATCATCATTTATCACCCGTCATATCATCGGGGTAATGTAACTCCGCCTTCCAGGTGCCCCAACCTAAGAAATGGATTACAATTTTGCCAATGCCAGGGGAAAAATCAGAAATGTCATAAAAGATAACTTGATGACATTAGACAAAAAAAAAAATGTTCTGAGTAAGATGATGATGATGATAAGAAAGGGGAAGATGAAATCTAGTGCTGGCAGCATAGCTTATTCCTATTGAAAAACACCAATGGAACCATGAGACAAAATCCACATCTGATGAACAAATCACTATCAATAGTTGGTTGGTTGGTATCTAATGTCGAGCACTTGATAATGAAATCATTCGCTCTCTTGCACTCCAATATTTAGCAGAAAGGCTGGTCTCTTCTACAAAAGCTGGTCAACGGGAGGAGATGGTTTCTTTCCATATCACTATCAATAGTACTACATGCTTTCTCAATATATGTACTGAGGGGGAGAGGGTATTGTAGAGTATCACCTTTCCTAGTCCCAATATTGAAAACTGTACATTAATATTTCCATTCCTACTGTGTATTGAATCCAGACCTGGTAATTGGGAGGGCAGATGGGCTACCATCTAAGTTAGCATGCCAGAAAGGCATGAATTGGTTAAATGGACAAAACATAGATCTAGAAAAATATTTAGTAGCTCAGAAACATCAAAATATAAGATTGAATTCTGTCACTTTCCAACATTTACTTCATCAAATAATCTGTAACCATTAACATAGGTTTTTTGTATATTCATCTCATTTCACTAGAGAACAAATAAAACATTATATTTATTCATTTTTTTTATTTCTACAGTATTCTAATAACCTTTCAAGAAATGTCATCTATACACAAACAAAGTATTTACTCTGCTAACACCAAAATAATACACCTTACAAATATAACAATGAATAAAGAGCAGATTTTTATGCACTAGAAGTTAAAATTGCAACATAGTATAATCAATAATAACAATTAATAGAAAGTTAGAATTTTAATGACTCACCTCATAATTGTAGATTTCTTTTGATACGCTACATCTTCTTCTTCATCCAACCAAGCCTTAGACCTATAGGCCTGTTACGATCTCACTGATGAATTTTGTATCCAGCATTTCCTTGGACGGCCCAGAGATCTCTTCCCTAATGGACAATAACGAAGCATGGCCTTGGAATCTCTATCTGAACTCATTTGTCGCAAATGATGCATCCAGTTGTTCTGGTATCTATGTATGTATTCAATGACCGGTTCTAAACGTAGTTCCTTCAAAATATCGTCATTGTATTTGTGATCCCATTTGGTATATCCTGCTGTATATCTCATGAATCACATTTCACTAGAATCTTCTCCTTTCCTCAAAGTCCATGCCTCACTGCCATTGCAAAGTGCAGACCATTATCAATTCCTTATAACTAAGATTAACTAAACATTAAGAAAATAAATTAACTAAAAATTAAGAAAATAATGACATTTGTTTCTTCAATCAATTGAATAACTTGTTTACAGTTTTATATATTTTTTTAATGCCACCATATTGTCATTTCGACATTCTGGTTTTCTCTCCTGGCATAGCATTATTGTAACATACTTCTGAGGTTGGGGCACCTGGAAGGCAGAGTTATGTTGCCCCGATGATATATGATGATGTTAAAGATGCACCAGGAGAGGCCTTAATCCTAAACTTAATGAATATGCTAATAATGATAATGATGGCCAGATGATGTTCGGGGACTGTTTGGGCCTTAAAGTTTCCTGAAATTTGTCTTACAGTTGAGGAAAAACCCCAAAAAAACCATCACCCAGGAAACTTGTCCCAACTGGGGATCGAACCTGGGCCCACTGTGTGACAAGGCAGCATGCTACCTCGAGACCACAGCAGTAACTTCAAAAAACTTCATGAACATTTTTCTATAGGATCTAACAATATTATTTAGATATTACATGTTATCTTTGTATCAGAAAAAAAAAAGTTTCATTTACATAAACATTATACTAATCTGTGTTGCAATCTTAACTTGAGTGCAAAAAATTCCTTTCCCTAATAATGAATCTTTCTGTTAAATATTGGAGTGCCAGAGACAAATGACATCACAGCTAAACTTTAGATACCAATGAAAATATAACAATGTTTGATTATTTTAAAGAATAATTCAATTTCTCAATAAGAACTACAGATTCTTCAAAGGATATTATAAACATAAATTCTTCCCTCATTTATCCAACCATATAAAGTTTATTAAAAATCTGAAACTAACAAAATCAACTAATTTTAAAATCATTAGGAAGTAACATTAAGAGATTTAATTTAATAATTGAGTTTGTATTTTTTTAACATTCTTACCTCATATGATTGTTTAGTTGGACATATGTTTCAAGGATGTTGCCCCATCTTCAGTTTTACACAAACCAATTTTTTTCTTTTCTTCAAGTTGTCAGCCCTGGATCTGTGTTGTAAAGAGCCTCATTACCAAGTTCTTTGAAACACAGATCCAGGGCCAACAACTTGAAGAAAATAAAAAATCAGTTTGTGCAATGCTGAAGATGGGGTAACAGCCTTGAAACATGTGTCCAACTAAACAATCATATGAGGTAAGAATGTTAAAAAAATACAAACTCAAGAGTTTCTTCTGATCGACATAACACCAGTCGCCAACAAAGTTCTGATGATGAGACGGTTATAGTCTCGAAATTGCGATCAACTTAGAAAATATATATGAGGAGAGGTAAGAAACATTTAATTTCACCACAAACTCCATTATTAAAATCAACTAATGTTTCATTATTTTGTGTTCATAATTGTGCAAATATTCACAGGCCTCAATAAATATATACTGTATTAATTCACTTAATTTTTTTTTATTTTTATAAATTCTCAGTATTTCTAATTTTCATTCATCCAATATAAACAATGGTATATAAAATTGTAAATTCACCCAAATGATGTAAATTACTCCACTCACACGGTGATTCTGGCTAAGTTTATGACTGAAGATAACCACTGAAATAAAAAATAGATATTTATATTTTTAATCCCCCATTGAAAACACATTATTTTTACAAAATGAGATATTTTCACCTAAAATTATAATTTCCATATCTAGTGGAAAAAACTTCTTTCAACTCCAAAACATTACTTAGAAGTAATTCTCTTTAATATACTGGAAAACGACTCTATCATCAAATAGTGTATGTGATATTTTCTATTGCTTATTTAATAATTTCAACAATCCAATATTATGACTAGTAGGCCTTCTTATAGTAATTCTGAATTAACATACAGAGTGGTCATAAAGTCTCAATCCATTTCTGTGTTAACGTAATTATTTTCTTTTCCTTTTAGCATAATCAAAAAGCATGCTGACAATAGAAGAACATGTGTATATTGTTAGTGCACAACTGCACGGATTATCTTATACCGAGGTGCGGCAGGCATTCACTCGGAAATTTCACAAACCAGGACCAACACGAGCAAACATCCAGTTACTTTACAATAAATTTCAAAGAATTGGGAATGTTGCGGATGAACCACACTCCAGGAGACCTTTTGTACCAGAAGAGATTGTTCAGCGAATCAGAGAATCAATCAAAAGAAGCCTGAGAGCATCAAGTCATCATTTAAGCAATGAGTAAGATGTGCCAAAATAAACAATTTTGAAAGTTTTACACTTTACATTGAAAAAAAAAAGTGTACTGCATTCAGGTGCTCCACAAATTAGACACAGAAGATTACGCAGCTCGTCAGACTGCATGTTATGATTTGATAGCGGCTGCACACAATGAAGACCTTATGGATCACGTCCTGTTCAGTGATGAGGCCACATTCCATATCTGTGGCAAAGTTAATAAACATAACACCCGAATATGGGGTACTGAAAAACACCAAAAGTGTATGTATGGCTTGGAAATACGAAGACCACAGTGTATGGACCCTTCATGTTCGCAGAACAGACAATTAATGGCAACAATTACCTTGACATGCTCAAGTTATTCCTCGAACCAAAGCTACACCAGAATGGCCCCTGGACTTCTTTGCTTGGGAATTCAAAAAGCGGAAGGTGTAAAAGACAAAAGTACGGGATCTCCAGGGTCTTAGGACTCGAATTTGCAATGCAGTGACGGCTGTTCCACCAGCTATGCTTCAAAACGTTTTTCGGGCTACTCTCGAACGATTGGAACAATGCTTTGAAATGGACGGAGGCCATGTTGAAATACAATGAACATGTATACATATCTTGACAATAAACATACATAAAAAATCATCAAACTGAGTTCATTATTTCTTGGAAATGGATCGAGACTTTATGACCATCCTGTGTTATGGCATGCCGTAATAATGTTTAAATACGCAGGGAAGACAAGAATAATGGTCTCACATTAGTCGAAATAGATTTGCAAGTCACCGACTCGCGAGTTGAAAGACCCACACATATCATCAAAACATCTGGGCTATCATTCCAGACATCTCTATGAACATCTCCTTCCCCTTTCAGGAAAGATCGGTGGCCAGAGGCTTCTATGTTTCGAAGTATCTTGAACCTAAGCCTAGAAAGTTCCTTGCCACCTATATAATATATGGTGATAACGGAGACCAGTCAGTCTTGTTTCAACGGCAAGTTTAAGAGAAATTGTAGTGAGCAGATTCATCAGAGACTCTAAAATAATTGTGTGAGATAAACATTAAACCGAGAATATTTGTTACTGCAAATTGTGATTAATTTACTACTGATAATTTGTAGAAGCAAATAAAGTGATTTGTGAGATTTTACTTGACATCTGTGTGTGATTATTTACAACGTAAACTATGTGAGAACAAAACCCCATGCAAGCGCTAAATATTATCTGTAGTATATTCTTCAGTCATCAAAAAGATGATATAATAATTTTTGTGCTCTGGGAAAATATTTAAGTAAAAATCAAATGAATCATGAATTCTTCTTACCTCATACATCTATATTAATTACCACAGAACCGTGGTTCTGTTCACAAAAAATATATAAAATGGTGAAATTGAAAAATCAACAATAGCAGCACATAGTTTATTAGAGTATCATAGAATTTAAAAAGAAGCTAAACTTTTAAAACATCTATCTAAACCTCTGGAATTAACAGTTTGGGAAAAGATATACATTCAAAAAAACCATATTAGAACCATGAATTTTAAGCTTGTGGATGAACTAAATTTGATTTCTAAGTTCTTCAAATCAACACCAGATGGCAGTTTAGAAAATGACCAGCATAATGATGATTCGACAATCGTGACATCAGCTGAGGATGGAAATGATGATTCCCGATAAGGTGGCTGTGTGTTAAATAATATAAATTTATGAGGTAAGAAGAATTCACGATTCATTTGACTTTTATTAAGAAAACCTCATAACGTAAAAATTCCCAACTTTATTATATCAAAATATTTAAATACCAATATATCTTTATATCTTTATATTCTTCAGTCATCAAAAAGATGATATAATAATTTTTGTGCTCTGGGAAAATATTTAAGTAAAAATCAAATGAATCATGAATTCTTCTTACCTCATACATCTATATTAATTACCACAGAACCGTGGTTCTGTTCACAAAAAATATATAAAATGGTGAAATTGAAAAATCAACAATAGCAGCACATAGTTTATTAGAGTATCATAGAATTTAAAAAGAAGCTAAACTTTTAAAACATCTATCTAAACCTCTGGAATTAACAGTTTGGGAAAAGATATACATTCAAAAAAACCATATTAGAACCATGAATTTTAAGCTTGTGGATGAACTAAATTTGATTTCTAAGTTCTTCAAATCAACACCAGATGGCAGTTTAGAAAATGACCAGCATAATGATGATTCGACAATCGTGACATCAGCTGAGGATGGAAATGATGATTCCCGATAAGGTGGCTGTGTGTTAAATAATATAAATTTATGAGGTAAGAAGAATTCACGATTCATTTGACTTTTATTAAGAAAACCTCATAACGTAAAAATTCCCAACTTTATTATATCAAAATATTTAAATACCAATATATCTTTATTACTAGTTGAATTACTGCCATAAGAAAGTTTATATCAGTGAATAAGAAAAATTACAAAATATTCATCTTTTAGTTTTGTTAAATTTTTATACGCATCATCAATTTCTAACATTACACATAAGTATTTCTGACAATTGTGTATACATTGAGATTTCAAAAATAGTTCTCAAGTCTTAAATTTTCCAATACTTTCTGATGAAAATTTAATTTAATAAAATACCATATATGTTAACTCAAAGAAGAGAAATAATATTATCAGTAGTGATAATTATATGAATATTTGTTTTAAATCTATATCTAGCATAAATTATTTAAATACTTACGGTAGCTTCATTCGCATGAATATCCAGCAAGTGAAGAAAGAAACAAAAATACATAAAAATCCAACTGATATCAGGAGTATACGATTCAATTTTGGAGTGGATGGACTATGGGTGTGATCCAATACTACAAATCCAAGTCCACCCATGGTGAACAAAAAGCTTGATGCCAAACCTTCCATTATATACTGACCATTCACTCGATACGGCATAAATGCTACCTGTAATAAAAAAAAGCAATAATAAATTTTACAATAATTAAGCAAGCAAGGATTACAAAAGGGAACATAAGGAAGTACACTTTTCATATTAACCCATTTGCTTCACCCCCGGTCGATTAATTAAGAATCTAGTTTGGTTTAGTCGTCAAAGGGTTGCATCAGCTTTTACACCAAGTCATGGAACAGTTCATGAAGTTTAAAAGATCAATGCATTTCCCCAGAAATCAGATTTAAGCTAGCATAAATTATATTGTCTATTTTCAGACATTCAAAACAAACAAAAGATAATGGTACTTAAGATCACAATGAGGCTAAATACCAAAACATGTTCCTCTACTATTCATAAATGTTAACAAAAGATTATACTGCCAAGGGATGTACAAAATATTGCAAAATGTGTAACAGCAGAGTTAAGCGAGTGTTCTGAATTGAAGGCCATCTAACTGTTGGCGAGTCTACCTCATCCCTTTGAGGCGAATGGGTTAATATAATAAATTTGGAAATTTTTATATTATGAGGTTTTCAGTCGTGAAAACAGCTGAAGACAAGAATAACATGTTTCCCGATACTGCAGTTCTGTGTTAAAAAACATAGATGTATGAGGTAAGAATAATTCAAGATTCATTTGATTCTTACACTTTACATAGTTAAATATGGAAAATAGGTGAATGGGACCTGATCTCAAAGTTCATCAAATCAACACCAGATGGCAATGTTATAGATGGAGATTCCAATGAAAATCTGATTGTCATAATGTCGATTGAAAATGGGAGGGATGTTTGCTCTTGAAAACTGCAGTTCCCGTGTTTAAGAAAAACTATAAGGTAAGATATAAAAAATGACTAATTCATTCATGAAGTACACTTTTGCAAAAAAATGAGTTTGACAACATATCCAGAAAAGTCAAATATAGATCTTCTTCTTGCTTTGTTTTTCAATCAATATCAGGTTTGATTGATTCATGAATAAGATGAGCCGTCTCTAACCCTGACTCAATTATGGACTTTTCATTATTTTCTAAATTGACCATTGACTATACTTCTTGACATATGACTTACTTCACAAGTAATCTGGTAATCTTCAATCAGAAGCATTGCAATGTTGTCCAATTATATTATCGGAAAAACTGCACTTAAACTAGCATGAAATATTTTCAAAGTCCAATAGAACAACAGTGCGCATGTGCCAGAGTTTATAGAGCCAGCGATAACCCACCATCGAACCACATATCAATTATCATCCTCGATTACTATCCATCGCTATGAAATTTAAATGACAATATTTGCAATAAATCCCCAAATCTATGTTAAAAATATATATTAATAATATTAAAATTACCAAATGTTTATTAAAAATGGGTGTACACTTACTTATCACTCCCTAACACTGATCCAACCAGCGATAGAAAAATCATAGACTAAGTAATATACTCTGTGGAGAAAATAGCAGTTAGCATCACAATATTGTCTAATAATGTTATAAAAATTGTTTGAAAAAGTTTAAAATATTAAATAATGTTAGTAAATACAGAAGAAGAGCTATAGTTTACAACAATATAACTGAAAAATCAAGCGCTAGTAGGAGTGCAGTTGAGCCATCTCTTTCTTCCTTTCAAGGTTTCTGATGTCAGTTACAGTTTGTAAATACAATGCATATTGATTATCATTACATTATAACATTTAATAAATATTCAATTACAATAAAGTGTTAAACTCCAAAGTGATTAACCCATATGACCCTGAAGTCCTTCAGGAAGGATATTATAGCACATTCTTAATTTTTTTTTCTTAAATAGTTCTGTTGGTAAATGTTGAAACTGAAGTTTTAAGCAATGGAGCGAAAGAAGTAGGTCCATTGTTGTCTGTGATACATCAACAGTTTTATTAATTAACTTCATGAAATACAGTTGTGAAGTGTGAATATATTTTGTAATGGATAAGTTGACTGACATAGTTACAAACAGGTAGTTGTATTAATTAAGACATTTTGTCTGTACATTCTTACCTCTTATGGCTGTGAAAAATGTTTTAAGAATCATTATAAGAATAGGCCTAGTGTGAAAGTATATAATACAGCATCCTAAGAATGTTGTATGGTATAGCATAGAGCAAATTACTGCAAAGTTCAGTCAAAATTAAAATAGGGGTGAGACAAGGAAGTCAATAGTTATAGAAGTAGAGGGAGATGGAAGATGGTAGGAAGGGAAGGAGAAAGAGTAGTAAAATATTCTTATTAATGCAGTTTAATGAAAAAGCTATACATGTATTGTCCACAGACAAAGTGAATGAAAGCAGTAGGTATTTCATACGTCATGAGTGTTTCTTCATTCTCAGGTAGTATGTCATTGTATCGCTTGCAATTCCCCGTGCCCCCCTTCGTCCTGTGCTTCCATTCTCTTCGTCTGTGGACTGTACTGCATCCTATTCTGGAGTTGCTTGTAATTATCAATGTAAATAAACAAGTAATATGGACTTTCTCATATTTACTTACTGGTCTAGAATGTCCATGCTCGTCTGTAGTTGAGCCTACACTTGGTGGTTCCACAATTACATCGTAGATTATACCTGAAAATGAAATTCACATATAACCGCACGTTACTTAGGCGAATAAACATATGACAAATAATAAAGAGCACAGAGTAACATTTATGAAATTAAATGTTAGGTTAAAAATAACTAACCTCCAGTAACTAGAAAGTATGACAGTAATACAAGAGAAAACATAACCATTGCCGATGGTTTGTGGAACCATGATGGTCTTTTTATTTTCAAATTTGGTACTTCCAATACCAAAAAGGGAATTCCGTACAAAAAATCCATATTTTATAGTACCGGCTAAAACACAATATCACATAGAATGGACGTGTACTTATTTATGTGTCGTCGTCGTGTACGTAACAAATCACTATCGCCAACCGAGCTCTGTTCGTTCAGAAATCGCTCACATGCGAGCTATAGCGAATCATTATTATCTTTGTAGCAAACCCTCGATCGTATTTCCCACAATACAAGAGTATTGTTTTTCCCTTCGATCAGTGTCAGACAGAAACATAAAAGATAATATGACGATGGTTCATCTTGTCCCTATCATCAGCAAAATGAATAAAGTTCATAACTTTTCGATTGTCCATTTGATTATAATTCATTAATTGATACATGCAATTAATAACACTGTGAAAACGAAGTGTAAGAAGACCATAGGAAGACTCTAAACTCTAGTTAGTTCCATGCACAATTTGTGCGCTTTTTTGTTTAATAATAATTATTATACATTTGTCTTAAATCTAAATGCATTATTGTTTTTAATATTCACAACAGCATATTTAAATGTATACAATATCTATAAAACAAATTTGATTTCAGTTCGAATCAATAACATACAAACAGAATGGACCGAAATTAATAGGGGCGTAAGACAAGGATGTAGCCTCTCGCCCTTTGCTCTTTATCATATACATGGATAGAATACTCCAAGATTGGCGACAGATGAGACACGGTTCTATCTAATTTTTTTTTTTTTTTTCAAATGTCCCAGGTTTGTCTTTCGACATTCCTGGTTTCTCTCCTGACAAGGCACACTTGTAACCCACTTCTGAGGTTGGGGCGCCTGGAAGGCGAGGTTACGTTGCCCCGATGATATGATGGGTGATGATGATAATGGTGCTCCTTGCTTTTTACAGATGATTTGGTATTAATAGCTCCAACAGAAACAGATTGACAGTATTCTATACACAATTTTAATATAATTGCAAAAAGGTACAACATGGAAATCAATACAAAGAAAACTAAAGTGATGGCCTTTTGTGGGAAATACCGTATACCTAGCAAAATTGTTTTGGATGATGAAAGTTTAGAATGAGTAAATTAATTTAATTATTTGGGTTATAATTTAACATTTCAAGATGAAGCTGATATACCAAAGAAAATAACAAATTTCACAAAAACAACGCGGATAATTAACAGTATAATGAAACCATCTTTAGTACAGAAGAACACAAGATTACGGCTTTATAAGGTTCTTGCAAGACCAGTATTAAGATATGATAGTGAAGCATGGACAATTCGAAGAAGAGATGAAAGCCGAATAACAGCAAATGAGATGCGCCGTACAGCAGGCTATATAAAGTGGGACCATAAAAGAAATGAGGAAATTATGGAAGAGTTGGATGTAGAACCCATTCTTTGCCATATACAAAATTACCAGAACAACTGGAAAGCCCATCTTCAACGAATGTCGTCTCATAGAATTCCAAAAGCCATGCTTCGTTACTGCCCCCAGGCAAAAGATCGCTTGGACGTCCAAAAAAGCGCTGGATGGAAAATTCCTCTTTGAGATCATAACAGGCCACACGGCCTAATACTTGCATGGATGATGATTATTCATAACTTTCCAATTCATTAGCAGGCCAATGAAACTTTATAGGGAGATTTTACATCATTTTTTGGCCGCTAGTATCCCGGTCATCTTCAGATGGCACTACAGTCAACTGTAAACCATAGAGGAATTACTTCCTCTATGCTTAAACTCTAATTTTCTTATTAAAATAAAATTGAATTTTCTGATTGGATTGAAATTTGAATTAATGAAGTTAATTAATGTAAATCTCTTACGATGGAGAAAAAATTGAGATTGATTCATTAGTTAGCGTTAGTAAGCTGAGTTCTCTGGTATCATATTCAATCGTCTTTCCTTCAAGGACTTCGTTAAACAAGTTATTGTTTTCAATATAATTTTTCAATTTTATTTCTAAATTGCTTAATACAGCTTACAGTTTATTAATTTTTCTGTTTTTGATTTGAACAATTCACATTCATTGCTGTAGTTATCTTTTAACTCAGTAAATTTTCCTCTTTATATTTCCATTTTAGAAACAATTTCCTGATATTTTTACTTGAATAATTGATATTTCTGATTACAATGTATGGATTAATTCAGTACCAAAGAGCCCAGGAAACATAAGTCTGAAGAAAACCTAGAGTACAATGGTCATTAGAAGAAAAATGAAAAGTAGTTAACACATGGTTAAGTGCAAAGAAACGAAAACCAAAGCAAAAATTTCTTCACTTATCTTGGTGTAATATGAAGAATAGATATACTGAATTACGACACGAAAAATAGTTGTACCATCATTGAGATGTATGAAATGAATATTAGAAACATTGAAAGAGGTCTTACTGGTTTTATAATGTAAAATTCCCAATAAAATGACTTCTTAATAAATAAGATATTTGCAAGATCGAAGCAATGGTTTCTTAGCATTTGGCGCTTGGGAATATATGTAAGAGAAAAATTTGAATTTAGATTGGAGTGCTCAGGGGAAGAACATTGGCCTAGAAAGCCAAAGGTCCTGGGTTCAAACCCCAGTCTGAGCATATAATTTTTCTCCTCAAACAAAAGTAGGTTTATCACAAGGGCCAACTACCCCTGCACCATTCAACATAATTATATACAAACAGCTTAATAAATTACCTCAGGAAATGTGAAAATATAAAATGTGGTTTGTTTATTGATATCTCCCTGAATAATGCTTACAGATATTGCAAAAATGGACAAATGAAAGTAAGATGATTATTAATACTCAAAAAATAATTACCAATTTTTTACAATGCAGCATAATAATCATAACTTTCAACTCAAATATTACATCATGATATAAAGAAAAATTAAAACATTAAATATCTTAAGAGTAATATTTGATAAAAAATTAAAATGGAATAGTCAAACAGAAAAGTTAAAACCCAGTTGACAACAGATTAAACATTTTGGAAAGATTAGCAGAAGGGGCCAAATAGGGCAGCACTAGAAACACTAAACAAAACCTACCAAATATCACTTATGGTAGTAAAATACAGGTTACTGCTAACTTGAATAACGTAAATAAACATGAAATTATCCAAAACAGAGCCTTGAAATTGATTACAGGAGCAGTTAAGACCACATTGATTGCAGCTTTGCAACAATATACAGAGAATATCCTATCAAAAAAGAAATAAATAAACAAGCAACTATTTCATATATCGAATTGAAGCTCTAGAGCTAGACTTTAGTGTATACCCACACATTCCCACATGAGGACTAGAGTGCTCCCTAGTGGGGGTGTTATTTAACCAAACTAATTTTGTTATTTTTGAAGAGAAAATTGTTTGCCTAGACTCAAACCAGGGACCTTTGGCTTTCCGGGCCAAATGCTCTACCAACTGAGCTACTGAGGCGAGTTGCGATCTAGATGCAAATTTTTCTCTTATATACGTTGTAATTACCTCACGCCAAATGCTTTGAAATCTTTGTTTTCATCTTAGCAAATGGCAGCTTCTTAGTTAAGAAGACATTTATTGGGAATTTAACACTACTTTATAAAGCCAGTAGTGTTAAATTCCCAATAAATGTCTTATTAACTAAGAAGCCCTACTGGCTTTATAAAGTTGTGTTAAATTCCCAATAAATGTCTTCTTAACTAAGAAGCCGTCATTTGCAAAGATGGAAACATAGGAACCCTACTGGCTTTATAAAGTAGTGTTAAATTCCCAATAAATGTCTTCTTAACTAAGAAGCTGCCTTTTGCAAAGATAGAAACAAAGGTTTCAAAGCATTTGGCACGAGGGAATTACAACGTATATAAGAGAAAAATTTGCATTTAGATTGCAACTCACCTCGGTAGCTCAGTTGGTAGAGCATTTGGCCTAGAAAGCCAAAGGTCCTGGGTTCGAGTCTCGGTCTAGGCAAAAATTTTTCTCTTCAAATATAATTTATCCTTCAGTGAGAAGTGTTAAATTAATAATTTTGTTATGCCTGTTTCCTAATAGATGTCAGCAAGTGATATGTGGTTAGCATATCACCTCAGAGAGACAACTAGTAGTCAACTAAGATATTACTTGCATGGGAAAAGCCGGTTAAATTTTGTTCAGAGACTCTAATTTAGACTTGAGGTTCTTTTATGAGTCCGAAAATCTTCAGGCTTGGGATCCATGGCATAAAGTTCTTCCCAGAGGACTTACCTCTTGGATTTTTCCATCCTAAAAATCCATTGAACCCGACAGGGCTCAAGTCCATTACCCTCCAGACCAGACTAAGAACTTAACTCCTAAACCAAGGGCAGTTTTCAACAGGTTTGGTTGAGTTTAATTATCCTTTGTTATTAATAACTTCAGCATTGACTGAATATGGCATACCCAAAAAACTGGTTAGATTAATAAATATGACAATGACAATAACTAGAAATATGGTTAAAATCAGGAATGAAGTATCTGAACCATTTCAGACACAAACAGGCCTGAGACAAGGAGATAGCTTATCATACATGCTGTTCAACACTGCACTTGAGAAGGTACTGAGAGATGCCAAAGTTAATATCAATGATACAATATATAGTAAATCCACCCAGATAATGGCATATGCTGATGATATAGTTATTATTGGCTGGACCATGAAATCTATAACGGAAGCTTTTAATGCCATATCCATAGCAGCAGAATCTATGGAACTCAAAATTAATGAGAGAAAAAACAAAATTTATGCAGATCTCCAACAGACCTGTAGCTAAAGACCGAGTAGAAATAGGTGAATATAAATTTCAAATTTCAAATTGTACATGAATTTCACTATAATCACACTGATGATCAATAATGATTATAAAGGAAATAAGGAGCAAGATTCTCCAAGCAAACAGATGCTATTATGCACTTAAAGACCAATTTAAATCACACATTCTAAGTTCGGATGCAAAATTAAACATTTATAAAACCATACTGACGCCAGTTGCTATTTATGGCAGTGAATGCTGGACACTTAGCAGAAAGAATGGAAAAAGACTGAGGATCCTTGAAAGGAAAATCCTGAGGATGATCCTGGGACCTATAAATGATCGTGGAGTATGGTGGATAAGATATAACGATGAAATCTACAATTTGTATTCAGACCCAGATATTGTAGATGTTATTAAAATTGGCAGACTGAGATGGGTGAGTCATATAATGAGAATGGAGGAGGAGAATACTACTAGAAAGCTCAGACTACTGAGACCAGATGGAGGAAGAAGAGGAAGACCGAAGCTGAGATGGATGGATGGAATAGAGGAGGACCTCCAAAAGCTCAGGGTCCAGGAGATGGAGAATGGCATTGGCCAGGGATCCATGGAGGAGTGTCTTAACAGCAGCCAGGGCTCATAAAGGGCTGTAGAGCTAGAAGAAGAAGAATTAATAACTTCACTCACATCTAATGTCATAACATTTTTTGAGTTGGATTCAGTTAAGATATTAGGAAAGCAACATGAATTATGACAATCGGAGAAAAAATCTTTTTTAGATCATATTTTAGTAAAAACTTTAATAATATCACTATCAATTATTGTACAAGTGTGTGCCTATAAATCTGACAAAGCAGTTGTACGCTGAAACACACAAAATTACATTTATATACACACTTTCAAGCAAGGTACATTATTTAGCATTATAAAAATTTGGCTGATAAATACTTAATCTATTCAGTCACTTAAAATTTTCAAGTTAATGTAAGTACAATATAAATGCAATATTGGCTTTTAAATTATATAATAGTATAATTATGCACAAGCACATTGCAAAAAAAAAAAGTAACATGTAAACTAAACAAGGCACAATAAAAAAAAATCTGAGATTTGCAATAATACATCACAAAATAAATGGGAAATTCAATTAAGAGAGAGAGAGTCCTTAAGAAAAATAAATGGTCACCTTGTCTGACTTCCCAGGGATTCTGAGTTTTATTCCTGGCTACAACATTGTTATAGTAAAAAAGTTTTGAAATGAGGTCCACTTCTCTGAAAAGGACAATTGTTGTGTATTCACATAGACTTTCACGGCCGGAGTTGCTATGATGATCTTGAAGAAGATTTTCGGGCTGTAGGCCATGGTCGTGAGGCTTGTAGTTCCCTGACGTTTCGCCAGAGACTGCGTCTGGCATCCTCAAGGGTTGTCTTGAGAAGTCGAGAGGCTTGTAGTTCCCTGACGTTTTGCCAGAGACTGCGCCTGGCATCCTCAAGGGTTGTCTTAGGATGTCTCAAGACAACCCTTAAGGATGCCAGACGCAGTCTCTGGCGAAACATCAGGGAACTACAAGCCTCACGACCACGGCCTACAGCCCGAAAATCTTCTTCAAGATCATCAGGACAACAGTTTATCTACTTGGTATAAGAAGTACTTATATTCAGTTTCAAAATTAAAATTAACAAGGGAACTGTCAACCACTGCATGCTGAAAATCTATCTTCAAATTTCTCCCAGAGAAGCACTGTGATGTACCAAGACTGTGCCCAAAAAAATATTTCCCGTTTTAAAATGCAAGACACAGAAATTGAAGGCAGAATCCAACAATAGCAAACCCACTGTACGGAGCAGATGTACATCCCTGCAAGAGTTAATCACAGAGTGGAGTGAGGCAGGACACAGATAGTGAGGGTTTTCCAGTAGGACAATACAGGAGTATAACTTTTCTACACGGAATCCATTTTAAAGTGGAAACCTTTTTTCCTGCTATTGTGCTTGTACTGGCGGCGAGCGTCTTCCATTACTACTGGCAAATGAAGACAGTTAGAAGCTACAAAATACAAATAACTCAACTAATTTAGATTATTATAAAAAATAGGCCTACACATAGAGGCTTATTACTAGAGGCCGGATGTTAGGGAAAATGCCTACAGTTATTTATTATAGATATTGTAAAAGTGACTCCATATAAGTTCATACCAACGACCCGAGTTGTTTTCCATGAAGTTCATTTTACCTATAAATGCCTATTTCAGCTTATAATGCCTATAAATGCCTATTTGCAATTTTTTCTTGAAATTAACTTAGTATTTCAATGAAATCAATTGAAATGGACAAATTTCATGGCACAAATCATTTCATAGAAGTTTTCAAGTGTTCTCTTTATAAATTCCCTTAGAATATTTTAGGGTAAGGGTGGCAATAACCTAGCAGGTAGATGGTTTCCCCCTCAATGCACCCCATTAGGTAAATATTGTATTTTTCCACCTCATGCATTCCCGTTAAGCAAAATAGCCCTAAGTATAATATGTCCCATTGTATTATGCTCTGGCTCTAAGGCTTGGAGAAAAGCTCTTTGCTTCTTTTCAATACAAACATTGCTGAGTGACGAAGAGGGTTCTGCTCTTTGTAAAAAGACAAAAGAAATTCCAAAAGCAGCTCTGATATCTTGGCATGCTATTGATAGTGTATGTTCATATTCTTAATGTAAGACTGTAAAAAGTTATGTTGTAAGTCAATTTTTTGTAAGAGCCTATTTTGAATTTTTTAGTGCCTATATTAATGATTTTTTAGTGCCTTTTTGTCTGCCTTTTTTTAATTTTTAAGTGCCTAACATCCAGACTCTACTTATTACTCATCATTTACAGAACCTTATTCTTGCGGTGAAATCTGCCTGTTTAAGTTCCTGCACAAACCTTTGTTTATAAGGTCAAAATTTCAGCAGTCTGGTCGCTTTGTGGGCTGACCCCTTGCATTTGTTAATTTCCTGCACTTACTTCTAATTACACCCAAATATCCTCAAGTTTCTCTACTGTTAAAACATGCCTTTCATGCTTCTTCGGTATGTCACAAACTGAACCTGTTGTATGCCACTTTTTCATCAACTTAAAGGCACAATTTTGTAGGAATCCTACAGTCAGGATATTTTTGAGAAAATCTCCGAACGCATCTTCTATAGTTATTTCTCAATAAGTAACATTCCACCAAATAAATTTGTTGTTCAACCACATACTTCATTTTCAATTACTTTTTTATGTAACACACAACAAGTGACATGCATTCCACTACAACACACTGAAGCAACTAACTGCTGGGATGTTGTGTACAACTTGTCTCCCATGCTGTGATCGTACTGCTCACAGCAGTGGCAGCAGAATGATGTGAGATTTCCTCTTAAAATGGATACCCTGTATAATTTAAATGAGAGATTTGGTCTTGATTTTAGTGTCTTGCAGTTAAAAATGGCAGATAATTTTTTTGGACACAACCTTTCTACATCACAATGCTTCTCTGGAAGAAATTTCAAGGTAGGTTTTGGCATGCACTGGTTAACAGTTCCCTTGTATGACTGAAAAACTACATTACACTAACTGCATGATTTTTACAAGGGAAGTACTTATGTTGGACCAGTTGGATTGTAACAAAAATTGGAGGATATGTTGAATGAAGGATACTGAACACCATGATATTAGTCATTTCACTGCAAATTCAATAGGGTATATAATATTTAACATGAAATTAGGAACAAGAAAATAGAAAAAAAGGCTTAACATCAGTACATGACAAAATAAATAAGTAAAACATTTGGAAAAAATAAAATAAACAAATAAAAATATAAAATAATAGTGTGGTGAAAGAGGGAAGAACAATAAGGGACAGGGAGAGATATACAACCTAACAAAATAAATATTGCAATGGAGCGGCAAGGTTACTTGAAGAGCAGCACAATGGAGTGTGAATGTTTTTTCCACTCCCGCAGTTGAGTATTCGTATAGTATATATTGTTTCTATTACACATTAAAAAAACTCCATACATTGTAAGTACAATCGAATATTTCTTTTAAGTTATTATTTATTGATTAGCATATGTCCACCGCTGTGGTCTCGAGGTAGCGTGCTGCCTTGTCACGCAGCGGGCTCGGGTTCGATCCCCGGTCGGGGCAGTTTTTCAGGGTGAGGTTTTTATCGGGGTTTTTCCTCACCTGTAAGACAAATGTCAGGAAAACTTTAAGGCCCAAACGGTCCCCGAAATCATATGGCCATCATCATCATCCTTCACCGGTGTGGAAAGCAACGGGAAGCTACCACACCTACAATTCCCTAGTAAAGCTGCAGACATAGCATAAAAATGCTATGATTGCAGTGAAGGACCTGCCTTCGGGCAGAATTACTATGGATGGATTAGCATATTTATGGTGTAAAATAATACTTTTTTTTAGGACATAATGGTCCCGGTCTGAGCGTATAATTTTTCTCTTTAAATATGACATAATGGTATATTTACATGTAAATGTGTACATTTATAGGTAATAATCTAGTGAGACAATAAAATATTTCATTAAAAGAATAAAATGGGCATAATAAATCCATTTTACATCTTAACTACGTTACAATCTATAGTTCAGGAAAAAAATAGTTATTGATGTTAACAAGGTGGGAAACTAATATTTACGTTCTTTGCCCCGCTAGCTGCACTTGTTCTTGAAACCAGCTGCAATGAGCAACCGTGCCGTTACGAACCGGTCAATGACACGATTGAAATTTAATGACAACACGAGTTTTATTAATTTTGCAGCAAAATGACTAACTTCATCATATTTAATGTCAATTAATTCACATTTCCTCCAATTTTTCTTACAAACCAACTGGTCCAACATAAGTACTTTCCTTGTTTGTACTGTCATCTGCTAGCGAATGACAACAATCTCTTAAGTTGGATTAGCTTTTCAAAGCTGTTATGCTATGGATTTATTTACAGTAATAAAAAAAAAGAGGTGAATTTTGATATGTCATGACAGGGAAGGTATGAAATTAAATGTAGTAATTGCATATCTGACTGCATAACATCTTATGATGATAACAATAGAGAAAGATTGCTATGAAAACCTAATAGATTATCTAAATCTGATTGGCTATGTGTAAAACAGATTAGCTTCTTTCTCCACCATTAATCACTTTTGGGGATGTTCTTTTATTGTGCTTTGTATAACTTAAAATTGCTTATATGGACAACATAAGCTAATTGGATATTATAAAATTGTTGGTTCTTAAATATCTGAGAAGACAATTGAGGTATGATGTTACTCATAAGTTTGTAAATGGAAATAAATTTCAGAATTTAAGAACCAGTAATCATTATTAATAATATAATGTTGCTATTACAAATGCAGTTATATTATCACAGGTTAAACTAATATAAATACATAAAAATAGATAAATAATTTCATAACCAGTGCTTTCAGTTGTCAGGACTACATGGCACACATACACAACTGTGAGTAAGTATACAATCACTTGAGAAGACAATGTATTCTTGACTTCTAATATCTGGGGATAAAACACAAGGAAGCAAGTCCAAAGGCTCTAAGGAGGCAGCCCCTCCAAAGGACTAACCCTGCAGAACATTAGTAGCGTACTCAGGGGACATTTCAAAATACTTACAAGCTCCAAAGAGGTAGCCAGACTGTTCAACGGATAACACAGCAGCAATTTGGAGCCAGTACAGGCTAGTAAATAAGCCTAAACCGTGAAGAAGAAGAAGAAGAATATTTGGGCTTACCAATGCAATGAAATATCACTATTCATCCCAAAATACAGTGAAACAATACACATTTTATATATCAGACAATGCAAGAAGACTTTCGGACACATTATATGGTACATGGTTAAGACAATATGCTTTAAAGCCAGAAGGTCAAGGGTTCAAGTCCTGGTGGGGCCAGTATTTTAAACAGGCCAAAACCTTCTGGAGGCATCATAGCTCTGGGGTTGACTCAGCCTCTAACATAAATGAGTACCAGACACTAATTCTGGGGGTAAAGGCAGGGCTGACAACCTGGCTGGCATCAGTGCTGAATTTCTATAAAAGTAGGAGCCTTAACCTCCTACTACCCCAAGGATTTCGTACGGCCTATAGTGGGATTACTTCATTTTATTTTGCAAGAAGACTTTATGCCTGATTTTTTATGTTGCCACTACATCCAAATTCTTCTTTTTCTTCTTCGTAAATGGCACTACAGCCCAATAAGGACCTTCGTGTCCTCCTCCAGACATCCCTCTCAATAAAAAGCCTTTCCCAATGGTTTATTCGACTTTTTTTTTAGGGTCCTGGTGCACACAATCCCACCATCTATTCTTAGGTCCTCCTCTTAATTTGGTTCCTTGAGGTTGTGAACAGAAGAATTGTTTCACCTTTCTATTATTTGGCATTCTACTAATATGTCCAATATTATACAACCAAATTAATTTAAATGAAATGTAAACTTCCTAATGTGGTCTTTTTTTTTTAGAAATGATCTAGTTTTGCATTGGTAGTTCATGAGCAAAGAAGCTAATGGAGGGAGAAGTCTCTTATAATCATGTGCAAGATATAATCCCTCTGTATTCATTCTCACATTTGTGCTTCCCCTTCATATATTTGACCTGAAAATGTGTATTTTTTGTTGATTGCTGTTGTTAGTATTTGCTGACAAATGGTAATCTACCAGTTCAAGACATTGCTCTATCAGTTTTCAATTTGTAGAATGCTTTACAGACATTTAAAAATAAATAAAAGTTTTAATAGGTAAAATGTCTGAAAGCATTCTTCAATCCAAACACTTCTCATAAGACAAGTGAATGAAAAACTCCCAATGATCTGTGAACATAAAAAACTGCAACAAATTGAGATGACATAAAGAATGAGTTCTGCACAAACAATGGACTGCTCTGAAGAATGCCACACCAAGATGTCAGAAATATAATTTTTTTTTAAATTTTCATATGGCAATATCTGGTTAGCTGAGAATCTATTAAGAATCAAACTCCATGGTGCTAAAGGCCTAATAGGCCCTTGGCCTACCATCCGGCTGCTGGCCTCACAGCCACATGTATTAATCACATAGGTAGACAATCATCAAGCCAGTGTAGAGTAACATGTGGTCAAAATGTCGGTCCTCCAACTGTTACAGCTGGTTTTCTCAACCTGGAGCCACTACTTATTGTAGCTACCCAAATTCCTTATGATACTGGGCGAGCACTGGTCCCACACTGGCTGAAATTCCATGAGAAAATTTCTTTGCAATGTAGACTCTTAAGCCCTATAGCTCTGTGCCATGGCATCTTGCCTTAACAACTTGGCTATGGCGCAGGACACCTGTTAATAGTCATCTTCATCATCTTATGGCACGACAACTTCAAAAGTGAAATTTTTGGCCTTCTCAACAATCCTCCTCCATGCCAATCTGTCTCTTGCCATATTCAAACTAGTCACTTTCATTTTCCTTAGATCGTTCATTGTGTCATCCTCCCATCTGATCTTCGGTCTTCCAACAGCTCTGCCTCCTATAGGTTTCCATTTGTAGAGTTTTTTGACCAGTCTTGATCATCCATTCTTATCAAATGTCCAAGCCAACCAATTCTGAGAGATCTTACATGGTTTACTATATTCTGATTTTTGATTAATTTGTTTAGTGCGTTATTTGTTTTGATTCTCCAACAGTTGTCAGTTCCTCTATTTGGTCCAAATATTCTTCATAAAATTTTTCTTTTAAAAATTAGTAATTTTTGTTTTATTGTTTCTTTTAGGACCCAAGTTTCACAAGCATATGTAACTATTGGTCTAATGAGTGTTTTGTATAACCTCATTTTTGCAGTTTTTGATATTAATTTGCTTTTAAATAAGGTTCTATTTGCAAAATAAGTTATATTCCCATTTACCAATATTTCCTTAATTTCCTTTTCTAATGTATTATGTCCATTTACTTTGGTACCTAAGTATTTAAACGATTCTACTGTGTTAATTTGCATGGCATCAATTTGTAGATTTTCCGATTTTCTATTGTGATTACTACATGTTAAATATTTTGTTTTCTCTTGATTTATTATTAGACCAAATTTTTTAGATTCCTCTATCAATTTTGTGAAGGTTTCACATAACGCTTGTCTGGTTCTTGCTGTAATCAGTATGTCATCTGCATAAGCTATATACTGTTTAAGTTTTGTTGTAATATTTCCCCTTAATTCCATTTTCTTAAATATATAATCAATGAATAAGCCGAATAGGGTAGCTGAGAGGGGGTCTCCTTGTTTGACTCCTGATTTAATACTGTTAATAGTCAGATAATATAATTTAATTTGTGGGTTTAGAGTGCTATTTATTTTTGTATCACCTAGCAAAAACAAAGTCTCTAAAAATGTATCCCAAAGTTGTGTTCTGGGGCAACAAATAATAACTGACATCTAACTGAATATCTACTGGTTTGAAATTACTAACATTCATTAATTAATCTCTAAAACTAAATTACTGCAATAAATAATAAAAAATGAAAATTATGTAAGTTAATGAGGCGTTGACATGGGAAAGGTAGTAAGTCATAAAAAGCATATTTTACTGGGGAAGCAAAAACAACTTTCCCAACATTAATTTCAATATAATTTTGACACTAGATATTGGAACCTTATATTTTATCTTCGGAGCCTCATGAGGGATAGTAGGAACATCTCTAAGAATAAGAATTAAATTAATGTTTTTATTACCTCACCTCATATCCTTTTTCTTCTATACTGCAGTTTCGGAGCTTATCTCCATCATCAGTAGCCTCTGGTCGACCGGTGTTATGTCATTTCTTAGCGGTTTTCTTCTTACTTCTATCGGTGGACCGATGAACCTCTGGATCAGGTCAAAATTTGCGGGAGTTTCGAAATTCATGAGTTTATCTTTCTTGTTTTTTTTGATGTGGATATTTTCCCAGATTGTGAGTTCTTTTTGTTTATTTGTGTGTTTGATTAGGCTAGCATTTAATTGATACAGAAGCTAGCCTAATCAAACACACAGATAAACAAAAAGAACTCACAGTCTGGGAAAAAAATCCACATCCAAAAAAACAAGAAAGATAAACTCATGAATTTCGAAACTCCCGCAAATTTTGACCTGATCCAGAGGTTCATCGGTCCACCGATAGAAGTAAGAAGAAAACCGCTAAGAAATGACATAACACCGGTCGACCAGAGGCTACTGATGATGGAGATAAGCTCCGAAACTGCAGTATAGAAGAAAAAGGATATGAGGTGAGGTAATAAAAACATTAATTTAATTCTTAAATTAAACCTCATATTGTTCTTTCCCTGTGAAAGTTAAATAAATCTCTAAGAATGTTGAACCGAGCAGAATTAAATCAACCAGGATCTCTTGTTGGAGATGATCAAATTTACAATGTTATTTTACCAAAATTTATTTTGATTCTTTGGTCATCCAGAAGTTTACATTTTAATTCTACCTGGGCTGACATATAAAAATTCCTCAAAGTAAATACCACAAGCAATAATAAAACTTTACAAGGATAATGAAAATATCTGGAACTACAACAAATTTTAAACATTTTAAGTAAAATTTTAACATACTTAAATTAATAACCAATTTGAAATTCATAACATTTTTAAAATTTTATCACTTATAAAATATATAAACAAGTTTATCCCCATTTATATTAAACTAAACTCAAAAATCATTATACAAGAAATTTTATTTGCAAAATAGTTACAAAATTTTATTTTTATGACTTACTACCTTTCCCATGTCAACGCCTCACATATTAAAAAAAGTTAGTCAAATACCAAGGAACCTTACAAAATAACTAGTTAATGCTAAAATTGTACCACTATTAAGTTATTTAGTTTTGATACAATATATACAAAATATGGACAAATTCTTGTTGTTTATTATTTATATTATTTTCATCTGAAGTACTTCTAATAAATTTTATTTTTTGTTTAATTTTCATAATATTGTGGAACACAAAAATAATGCTTTAAACTTTCACTGCAGAAAAATCTTTACCCGTTATTGAGTGGCAAGAATATTTTCCTTCTTTAGAATCAATACAATGCATAATAACACAACCACTTAGAATTATCTTTTCTCTCTATTGTTACAGATTTACAAATCTCATGATGTTAAAATGCAATAAAATTCCAAAAATTAATGACTTTATATCAATATAGCACATTTCTTGTTACTTATTGATCATAACAATAACATTTTCTGGAAAGTAATGTCCTATCTGAGATTTTAAGGGAAACTGAGAAGTATACTATAAATTAATAATGGTGAATATAATAAAAAAAAGTTAATAAAACCTCCACATAAATTACCTTAGTTATGAAAAAAGAACTGACTTATAAAATGTGAATTTATGAGTTAACTCTTTTTTTTTTTTTTTGATAGCACCAATTTATCAACTGCAAAAGAGTTTTGACTTATTAAATTTTTGTAATAAATATATAGTGTCTCTAAAGTCACTATCCATTTCTATGAAAACACTATTTTTTTTATTTTCTTTGCAGACACCGGTGCTTTTCATTACATATATGAATAGAATAATAAATGAATGGAGGAAAACACAATGAGGATATATACCCATCAATAGGAACCTCAAACTCGATGCTATTCTTTTTGCAGATGATTTAGCTCTTCTGGCACTTTCCAAAAATTATTTGCAACAATCAATTTATAATTTACAAAAAATAGCTGCCAAATTTAATATGGAAATATCAATTAACAAAACTAAAATTATGGCATTTCATGGGAAGGACCCCATACAAAGTAAAATCTGTCTCCAGAATAAAATTTTAGAGAGATCTAATCAATTTAAATATCTTGGATATTATCTCGTCCCGCGCCGTAGCCGAGCGGTAAGATAGGAAACCTTGGCGCAGAGCTACGGGACTTGCGCTGGTTCGAGTCTTCATGGGGGAAGAAATTTTCTCATGGTATTTCGGCCAGTATGGGACCGGTGCCCACCCAGCATCGTGAGGCAATTGGGTAGCTACAATAAGTAGCGGCTCCAGGTTGAGGAACCAGCTATAACGGCTGGGGGACTCGACATGCTAACCACATGTCACCCCTACACTGGCTGTTGATCATCTACCTCTGTGATTGACACATGTGGATGTGAAGGGCCAGCAGCCGGCTGGTAAAAGGGCAACTGCTGAAAAGTGGAAAGACCCTCAATCGGAATCGGGATATTATCTCTCTATCTGGGATGAAAAGGATATCCCTGAAAAAATTACTAGTTATAATAAAAGTTTGGGAAATATTAATCAAGTTATGAAACCATCCCTTGTACAAAAATACAGCAGATTACGTTTATATAACACTTTGTCTAGACCAGTGTTGACCTATGGTAGTGAAGCATGGACAATAAAAAGACAACATGAAAGTAGAATAACAGCTTGTGAAATGAGATTCATGCGCAGAACAGCGGATTACACCAGATGGGATCGGTAAAGGAACACCGATATCTTAAAAGAATTGAAGACTACGCCAATTTTGGGATATTTATTAAACAGTACCAACTAAATTGGAAACACCATCTTGAAAGAATGAGTTCAAATTGGATCCCCAAAGCTGTTTATAATTGTATACCAAGAGGACGAAGATCTCTGGACCGTCCTATGAAACGCTGGAGGGAAAATTTTCTATAGGATCGTAACAGGCCTTGGCCTAATACTTGGAAGGAAGAAGAAGGAGACACTGTTTGTTTGATGCAAGATGTTTAGCATGGAAGAACGGGTTGCCATTGTTTGTGCACGGGTATGCAGATTGTCATATCAAGACACCACAGTGGAATTTACTCATAAATTCCATAAACCAGCCCAACAAGGGCACATGTTTGTCTGTTTCTAAAAAAATTTTAATGTACCAGCAGTGTGTGTGATGAGGGATGTCATGGACAACTATGTATATTGGCAGAAACAATGCGGCAGGTTCAAAGTGACAGGAGTCCAAAGGCATCAACTCAACACCTCAGTAGGGAAATTGAATATACCTCACAACACTGCGGAAAATATGTTTCACTCTATGAAAACATTCTTATCACATTCAAATTCTGCACCATCTTTAGATGAGGATTTTGCCTTGGTAATTTATGATTTGTATACCGCTGTATACGAGAATCTTTTATAGGATTATTTTCTAAAAATTTTAATAAATAGTATTTCAGGTCAAGATGCAATTTATGTTTAAGTTTTTTTAAATACAATAGGAAGTAACATTAAGAGGTTTCAATGTTTTTAATATTAATTTCATACATCTCAGTGATGGATAAATCATATTTGAAAAATATTTGAAGAGAAAAATATATGTATAATTTTTCTCTTCAAATATGATTTATCCATCACCGAGATGTATGAAATTAATATTAAAAACATTGAAAAAAGCCGTACTGGCATTTATAATGTAATGTATAATTCCCAAATATGTCTTCTTAATATAGGAGCCGCCATTTGCAAAGATAGAAGCAAAGGCTTCATAGCGTTTGGTGGGCGGAAATTACAACGTATATAGAGGAAGGTTTGCGTTTAGATCGGTACTAGCTAAGGTAGCTCAGATGGTAGAGCACTTGGACTAGAAAACCAAGGGTCCCGGGTTCAAGTCCTGGTCTGAGCATATAATTTTTCTCTTCAAATATGATTAAGAGGTTTGTTTAATAATTAAAACATTTTGTCTGTTCATTCTTACCTCTTAGAGTTGTTTTTGTTGAACATATGTTTCAGAGCTTCTTAGCTCCATCGTCAGCGATTACAGACTGAATTTTCTCATGTTGTTGGCCCTGATTCTTGATTCCTGCTCTCTTTGCCTCTGGTCCAATGAATTTATTAATGAGGTTCCTTTCTGCGGGAAAAAAGGAACGTCATTAGTAAATTCATTGAACCAGAGGCAAAGAGAGCAGGAATCAAGAATCAGGGCTGACAACATGAGAAAATTCAGTCTGTAATCTCTGAGGATAGGGCTAAGAAGCTCTGAAACATATGTTCGACAAAAACACTCTAAGAGGTAACAATGAACGGACAAAATGTTTTAATTATTATGTTTAAGTGTTATGATCTCCTGGAGGCTGTAGAGAATGAGAATTTAATGGACAACATTTTATTCTCTGACGGAGCCACTTTTCATGTTTGTGGGAAAGTGCACAGACACGAATATGGACACACGAAGAATCATATGAGATATCAGAGTGGAAACATGATACACTAAAGGTTAATGTTTGGTTGGGTATGAAAAAATCAAAACTGTATGACTTATTTTCTTTGCCGAGAAGTCAATAAAAGGTAACTTCTACCTCAACTGTTCCTGGACAGTTTCAAGATGATGGATACAGTTGTGTTTCAGCAAGATGGGAACACCTCCACATTTTTCGCACATTTTCCATTATTACCTGTACAGAACCTTTACAGGGAGATGGGTAGGTAGAGGGTCACCTTGGCTGTGGGCTTCTTGTTCTCCGGACCTGACCCCAGACTTTTTTGCATGGGGGTACACCATGTCAAAAGTGTACACTAGCAAAGCAAATGGTCTGCTGATTTAGGGAATCGTATCAGAGAAGCAGCAGACCTTATTACGGTTCAAATGTTAAAGTCTATATTTCATTGTACTACTGAAAGATGGAGTATGTGTTTTGACTTAGTTGGTGGTCATGTAGAAAGGCAGTTGAATATGTGTAAAACTTCGCAACACTCGATTTTTCAATCACTGACTTCTTCACTGAAATGGATAGTGACTTTAGAGACACCCTGTATAAAGAAAAGAGAGAAAGATTGTTTAAATTATTAAACCCAGAAATAATTATGTTTTTACTCAAGTTGTCAGTTGCCCATCAAACAAGGAGCATTTTCTATTACAGATCTTTAGTTATTTTTAATATAAGTAAAAAAGTTATCTTTACTGCTCAACTTAAACATTTCTTTGATGGCAAACAAAACATAATTATACAATAAAGAGTTGGAATGAAATAATAAAAATAAAATAACATCAGCAGCATGAATGTTCTTGGGGATACAGTTCTATTATTTTATAATTTAAATAGAAACTAATAAAAATATTTGTTAAAATTGGTGATCTTGGCAAATCTTCAAGATTCCTTAATTTCCAGATATTACATATGACAATTCCATTTTAGATGTTAACGACTTATTGTTTTCTATTACATTTTTTATCAGTTTCCAATCATCCACAATGTTTACTTTGGAGAAATAAAAATCCTACCAAGCTTCATATTAATTTTTTAAAACAAATAAAATCCATATGAACATCTGTACTAAAAAAAAAGGTATTTAATATATAATACATAAAAAGTAATGAATGAAAACTGTTGCCTTACAAAAATATTTTCAATATATGTGTAATAAATCATAGCTGAACTAATTTCTATAGTAATATTACAATTACCATCTGGCTAAAGATATGATAATTTAATTGTACCTTTATTTGTGTGCTAAATCCATCAAAGCCAAACTACAACATAAAGTTCGCCAGGTACATTTTCATTATTCTGTGTTTAAGTAATATATAAGACATAAAATGTTATTTACATTTAGTAAATGTTTTAAATTAGTGTACCATTGTATACATGAAAATAAAGTAAATAGCTTTCCTTCAATGTTTTTATTATTGATTTAACACTTCTCACTGAAGGATAAATTATATTTGAAGAGAAAAATTTTGCCTAGACCGAGACACGAACCCAGAACCTTTGGCTTGCCGGGCCAAATGCTGTACCAACTGAGCTACCGAGGCAAGCTGCGATCTAGATGCAAATTTTTCTCTTATATACGTTGTAATTCCCTCGTGCCAAATGCTTTGAAACCTTTGCTTCTATCTTTGCAAATTTTTCTCTTCAAATATAATTTATCCTTCAGTGAGAAGTGTTAAATCAATAATAGAAACATCAATAGAAGCCCTACTGGGTTTATAAAGTAGTGTTATTTTCCCAATAAATGTCTTCTTAACTAAGAAGCTGCCAATTGCAAAGATAGAAGCAAAGGTTTCAAAGCATTTGGCGTGAGGGAATTACAACGTATATAAGAGAAAAATTTGAATCTAGATCGCAACTCGCCTAGGTAGCTCAGTTGGTAGAGCATTTGGCACGGCAAGCCAAAGGTCCCGGGTTCGAGTCTCAGTCTAGGCAAACATTTTTCTCTTCAAATATAAGCTTTCCTTCAGTTATATCATAATGCTTCGGTAGTATTTATTACACTATCATAGATCTAATATGCAACATTTTGATTACATTCTGACCAGGCAATATTACCATTTTTTTTTAATTGATGTCAAGTTATTTCAAAAACTCTAATAAAACCAAATGGGGAAAATTTTTCAAGTAAGCATTTCATATTTCAAATATCAATGCAAAAAAAAAAAAGTATATACATGAAGTTTATTGCATCCACTTTAATTTAGCGCATCTACTATAACATAGGGGACGCGTCATAGCGTAGTGGTTAAGGCACTGCGCTACAACCCGGAAGGTTGAGAGTTCGAGTCCCATGAGGGTCAGGATTTTTAAATTGACCCAAACCTTCTGGCGGCACTATGATCCTGGGGTCGACTCAGCCTCTAATGGAAATGAATACCAGACGCTTGTTCTGGGGGTAAACGCGGCCATCACGCAGGGCTGACAACCCGGTTGACATGAAGTGCTGATTGTCTAAGTGAGAACCCTAACCTCCTACTACCCCAAGGGTCTCCTGTGGCCTGTAATGGGATCACTTTACTTTACTTTTACTATAACATATATATAACTAGAAGTCCCGGCCACGCGTTGCTGTGGCTAAGATATACGTTAAAAATTTTAATTAAGTTGCTGTCTTTCAGCCAGATTACTTAAAACTAATACACAAAATTAATAATATTCAAAATAAAATAAACACTGAACACACTTAAATTATGAAATAATCAATATTTGTAATTCAATTGAAATTCGCGGTTGCAACAAAAAACACAGCCATCTGGATCTCTCTTTGTTAAATAATAAACCAATTACCTTACCAAATTACAAATAATTTGCAATAAAAAATAATGCAACTATAAATTTAGTTATAAACTACCCTAAGTCTAAAGTTGGATCAAATTGCACACAGTGTGCAAAATTTTATTAAAATCGGTTCAGTAGTTTAGGATTCCATCGCGGACAAACAACGTGACACAAAATTTTTATATATTAAGATAATAGGGAATGAAGAAATTGCATGTGGAACTATATAGTTCTACTGTGCTCTTCTTTTACAGATTACCCCCCCTCCCAATATTCTGCTAATAACAGGATTTAAAATTATATGATAAAGAAGTCTTGGGTATGTAATTATGTTTAAAGACCTATGGAGCAAAAATGTGAACTATAAATGCCAAATTGAAGTCAAAACTGCAATCTGCAGAAATGAATATTTTTAAGAAGATCTGCATGATGCTCTAAATTAGACAGGATCAAAAACAGTATTATTCAAGAAAAAAATAAACTTTAACAAGACAATTATGCAATTTGTGGGAAATAAACAATTACAACAGACTCATGAAGAGGATGAATGAAGATTGATTGCCACTTAGGAGTTTAGAGTGGGCTCCAAGTGGAAGAAAAAGAAGAGGGAGAAATAAGAAGACATGGATAGAGGGAATTATAAACTTGATGAAGGACAGAGGACAGCAGGATGGTGACTGGAAGGATAGAGATGAATGAAGGAATAGAATCAGAACTTAATATTGGGCACAGAAGATGATGTAAACATCATCGCATTGTTGAATAATATCTCTAGGGTGTGAATAAGTCAGCTGAAAAGCCATTGGTAACCCAGCTCTTAAAGGCAGAAAACTGAGGAGATCCAGTGAGAGAAGAACATGTACAAACATAAAGACTACAGTAGAAGAAATTGAAATAATTGTTTGTTTGCATAATTAGTGTAAATAGCTAAATGAAATTAGTGAAATAATTGGAAGGTCAAGAACAACCATTCAGCATATAATTGACAAAACTGGCAAAGGAAAATTTTTTTCAAAAACAGCCCACAAACTAAGACATCCTAGAAAACTGTATGTTAATGTCAAAAAAGCATTAATGAAAAAAGTAAAGCAAAAACCTCAAAGCAGTGCACCTAAATTAGCAGATAGTATCAAGAATGACTTTAATATTACTATTTCTGTTAGCATTGTTCATAACTGACTATGAGCTAACAAACTACATAGGAGTCGGGACCTCGCATTTTATTGATGGTATGATGGATCACAAACAGTATATAAACGTACTGAAGACAGTGGCAGAGGGTCCATGTTAGCACTGTTAGCCCGTCAAACACTTTCAAAAGTTAGAATTAAACTCTTTGATTTTTAATTAAAATGAAACATAATAATGTATATTGTATGCGTTGCATATATACTGTAGCATTCCAATAATACAATATGCTTCAACGTGTTTAAATCCCCACTGTTAGCTGTCCTCTGGAGGCTAACATGGAACGAGATCTTGAGAATTTTTTGCGCAGGTACATTCAAGCTGATCGATAGTACATCATGCTGCATTTTAAGCCGAGTAGCAGGCTGCCCAATGCTACTCTGTAGCTGCCCTGTTAGCACTTTAGAAACGGCTAACAGTGAGAGAGGTTTCAGTTACACTGAGAAGTCTTGTGTACACGTACTGCTTCTGAGGATATCAAATACAGTAATTAAAACAACTAAATAAATATTATCATAGGAGAGGAATGTGCTCGAGTTATTGAAGACTTGTTAAGTCTCCCTTTTCCTGCAGAAGCTTACTTAAAAAGAAAAAAGTTATAAACCAATTCCTAATTTAAATAGCATTATAAGTCAAACAAAAACAAAAATGTGTCGTTTAATAACGAACACGAAGATGGAACACAATTCATAATTTGTTAACATGTCTGAAGAAGGTACAGTGTACCGAAACAGCTGTCACTGAATTATATAATAAATATGAAAATCAAATAAAACTACGTTTTATTTTTATTTAATTAATAAACACGAAGATTGATGCCTCGCCACTGCAATACACCTCTACCAATTTCTGTGTTAAAAAATAATGATATGATAGACTTACTTAAGTTTGTGTCACCTGTTCTTCTTCCCTACTTTTACACATTAGTTATATAAATAAATTTCACTATGTAAGTAATAATGCAAATGCAAAATAACAGTTACAGGAGCAGAAAAAAATTAAATGTGATACCAATTAATTAAAGATCTAATTAATAACAAATTTTATTAATTTAATAGTTCAATCAGTCTAAATTACAACCCCATTTAGATTTGAACTACTACTAAAAAAATTTTAAAAATCACATTGTTTAAATAATTTCATAATGGTTTAAAGAATATTACATACACCAAGACTGAAAAATGTATCCTATGTGTTGCATGCAGTCTTTGAAATTATTGTTATGGCCTGCAGAGTTTTCATTTTCAAAATTATTTTGTAATTCTTTCCAACAAACTCTACAGGTTGACAGGCCTACCGGCTGGCTGCCGTCACATATCAACATGTGTTAATCACAGAGGTATAGTATCATCCAGTCAGTGTAGGGGTGACAGCCGTTTATATCTGGTTTTCTCAACCTGGAGCTGCCAAGGGAACTGTGTAATTCCTTCCAAAGAATTTATAAATTAAAGGCCTTAAATAAGGATTTTTTTAAGATATGTTTATTGGTGAAATGTAATACATAATCAAATGGAAAGTGGAGCAAGTACTTGATAGTATACCAGTCTTTTCTTGAATCTAAGCAATATTAATATAAACAATAATAAATTTAATATCCATTTTGAATTTTTAAAACCAATCTTAGAATAATTACTTTTCCATCCTTATTCATGGGATTCATTTAGTTTGTAAAACAATTCTGTAATAAAGAGTGTGTCCGCATCTTGTCCTCGATAGACAATCACATGCAATCACAAATACAATAGGCTAAGAAACAAGTGAATGTGTTTTAAATTATTATATTATCACTGGTTAATTTTTACTATAAAAATAAATAAATCATAAAATACTTAATTCAAAATATTAATTTTGAACCACATCAAATGCTTTTAATTAATGGTAGGTTCTGCCTTGCCACTGGCACAGGTTTTCCATAAGCATTAGTCAAACTTTCATAAACATAGCTGAGCAAAAGTTTCAGATTAGAGACCTCACATTCTAATACCACCATACCTGCATACAATCTTCCAACCAAAACAGGAATTGAACACAGTGTAAATTATTTTATTGTGGATTAAAAATTATATATTCACTTATAAAATGCTTATTATACAGACAACTTAGGCATTTTTATGTCATTTGCACACAAGCTGAAACATCTCCCATCAGACAATTGAATTCCACTCAAGGCCAAGATCATAAGGTAAGCAGTGTATGTACCAGGCTTACAGCATATGCTTTTTATATACATGTATATTTCTTATTACTGAGTAAATTTAAAAAATCTGATAGTGTGGGAATTAAAATTAATTTTTGATGTTTTTATTTTTTTAATTTATCACTTCTCACTGAATGGCAAATTATATTTGAAGAGAAATATATTCAAATATAAAATTAATTTATTGCAAGTTTAATGAAATGTACACGAACAGAATATGTTTGGCAATGATACACGAAAACAAAGATTTTTGAGAAAATAAATAGGCAATTTGGAAATATTTAAATTAATATTGGGAAGTAAACATTATGAGGTTATATCATTAATAGTGTGTGGAGAACATATTTTTAACGACTCACCTCATATCATTTCAAATTTCTTCGATACTGGTGGCAGTTTCAGACAATATCTTGTCCCTCATGACTGAAGAGGGACAAGATATTGTCTGAAACCGCCAGTATCAAAGAAATTTGAAATTATATGAGGTGAGTCGTTAAAAATATGTTCTCCATTCACTATTAAGGCAGTTTGGAGATTAAATTGTAGACATTTAAGTTCCTCAAAAATATACTATCTAAAAATTCAGAAACATGCCAGCTTACAATCGAAAACTCAGCCAAAAGAAACTTGTCCTAACAAAAAAATTATTTATCTGAGATATAGATACTTAAAAATAAAATATGTGCAAGTTTTTAACAAAAATTAATTAGTTTTAATTTTTATATGACTATTTTCAACATGGGATATAGCGTATTAACAATAACTGAGGCCAGAGATGTGACAGCTTGTATATATATAATTAGTGTACTATATCTCTTTGTTACAATTTTTCTTTAGAATATTCTCTCATCTTCCACCTGATTAATAAAATATATGTGTGACCTTCATGTCCCTTACAATTGGACATTGCTTTTACCAAATGAGAAAAAAAAAATTCAATGAAAGCTATATAAAGAACTCCTTTCTTAATTTTTATTTTTCTACAGAAATTGTATATCTCTGTGAATTAATTTTTATTCTTAGCATTACCTACAAGAGAATAAAAAATATGTAATTTCCAAATGTAGTAGAATTTTATAAAGGTCTTGTTATTAGTTTACATACAGTTTTCTTCATAATCATAACTTTTTTTAATATTGAAATTTTAATTTTATAAATAGACTTTGTAAAATTATGCAATAAATTTTCAGTTCTTATACTATATACACTATTTACATTGTTTTTAAGTAAGATTTTATGAGAACTCCAAATTATTGTCTATTGTACCTATTTCCAAATATTATAAAAATCTACACCATGTAATAAACTGGCTGCTATTGAATATAGAATTCTGATATTAAATTAATGTTGGGAAGTAAACATTATGAGGAATAATCATTAAAATTCATCGGAGAACATTTTGTTTAAACAACTCACCTCATAGGATTCATGCTTCCATGATACCACGGTTTCAAACACAGTCGTGTTCATCCTCAGCCATAAGGATTGGGAGAAGATATACATTCAGAAAAATAAAGATAGATCAATGAATTTTGATATTCCTAACGAAATTACTTTGATTTCGAAGTTCATAAATTCAACCATTGATGGCAGCACTGAAGATGGTGACAATAGAACAGTTGACGGCCAAAGAATTTAGTCAGTCGGAGTTATGGCTGAGGATGAACATGACTGTGTTTGAAACCATGGTATCATGGAAGCATGAATCCTAGGAGGTGAGCTGTTTAAACAAAATGTTGTCCGATGAATTTTAATAGAATTCTGAACTGATTTAATTTAAAATCACAATGACTCATCTCCATAGTGGAACCGGCCTAGAAGAACCTTAAGCCTACTGTCCGGCTACTGGCCTCTCATCATGATGTGCTAATCACAGAGATGGATGATCATATAGCCAGTATAGGGATGACATGGAGTCGGAATGTCAGGTCTCCCAGCTCTTATAGGTGGTTTTCTCAACCAGGACCCAAATTCCTCACAATGCTGGCTGAAATACCACAAGAAAATTTCTTCCTTTTTGGGGATTCAAACCAGCGCAAGTCCCACAGCTCTGCACTAAGGCACAATGACTTAGATCACTCAGCTATGTCACAACACCCAAACATGTAATTAGATTTTAAGAAATGAGTTAAAATGGGAGCATAATTTAACAAAATATCCATCCATAGTAATTCTGCCCGAAGGCAGGTCCTTCACTGAAATCATAGCATTTTCATGCTATGCTTGCAGCTTTACTAGGGAATTGTAGGTGTGGAAGCTTCCCGTTGCTTTCCACACCGATGAAGGATGATGATGACCATATGATTTCGGGGACTGTTTGGACCTTAAAGTTTTCCTGATATTTGTCTTACAGGTGAGGAAAAACCCTGATAAAAATCTCACCCAGAAAAACTACCCCGACCAGGGATCGAACCCGGGTCCGCTGCGTGACAAGGCAGCACGCTACCTCGAGACCACAGTGGTGGATGTAACAAAATATAATTTACAAGAAAAAATCAATGGACTTTGGGTTTTAGGCTCTAAAGGATATCCTTTGGGCATCTAAAAATTAATTTTTAAAACTACAAATTAGGTTCTAGAAATACTGCTACAGGTTTTTAAAATTGTGTAATACCAGATGTCATTATATTAAGAGAAAAAGGGATATAAAAATAATTATGTTAATAAAATAAATAAAAAGAAGAAAAAAGGAAGACCAAAGTTATCTTGGCAGGAAAGCATGAAGATACCAATGCAACCAAGAGGTTTAAACATTGAAGATGCTCAAGATTGTAGGCTTTGGAAGTTTGGCACGGGAAGACGGTAGCGACTGTAAAAACCCGAAGATAGATAGAATAATAATTCCTTCTGATGGCACCTTTATCTTGTGATAGAGTGGGATGCATGCTTAAATGATTCCAAGAGTATGCCGGTGGTAGCATTGCTGTCAATAGGGTCAAAGGACATATCAAAGGTGATAAGCCAGACAAAACAAGTACCTTGGTCAAAAGAGTACCTTTCAATGTAAAAATAAAACTGTGGAGAAATGTGGACATGGGTTCCTCTAGGGTAAAATTTCAAGATGTAAAATAGTCCTCCTTTTGGATCTCTGGGTGGGCATACTTCAGAGGAGATCCAAGATAAAGCCTTAAACATAGGAATATATTTTATATTTGAAAAGAAAAATATACGCCTAGACTGGGGTTTGAACCCAGGACCTTTGACTTTCTATGTCAATGCTTTTCGATGGAAGAGCATTGACATAGAAAGTCAAAGGTCCTGGGTTCAAACCCCAGTCTAGGCGTATATTTTTCTTTTCAAATATAAATTGTCCATCATTAAGGTGTTTAAAAACGAATAATATTAACATAGGAATATATTCCTAGAAACATGGAATGTTAGAACACTAGAAATACTAACACTGGCATTAACTCTGCCTGTTATATATTTTGCAATACTTTGTACATCCCTTGGCAGGGTAATCTTTTGTTAACATTTTTGAATAGTACAGAAATGTGTTTTGGCCTTCACCCTCATTGTGAACTCAAGTACATTATCTTTTGTTCATTTTGAATGTCTGAAAATAGACAATATAATTTACTTTTTCAGTACTTCAAAATGTCTTCGAGAGTAAAGTTCAATAACCATAATGAAATTAGACATCTAATTGATACTGTTCTGGAAGGACAATCAAGATGTTCACTTCTTATCTTCTAAACATAAATCTCCAGATAAAACTGCGACGGGGAAAATGAAAAGGAAACAGGGACAATAACTTGAGAAGAAATAAAGAAACCTAAACTTTTCTGGAATATCAAAATGGGATGAAAGGAGTTGACTTACAGGACCAAGTCACTGCCCTCTTGCCGATAATGAGGAAAACCACGAAAGGATATAGAAAACTGTTTTTCTATCTTTTTGATATTTGCATATTTTATGTATTTGTTTTATATACAGAAATTTCAAAAATAAAAAATAAATCATTCACAGATTTTCGACTTGCTATAGCTAGGCAGATACTCGAGTCAGTAAAATTGTTCAGATTACAATTCCCACAGACGTCCTTCTTCCAGTGAAACTCCCTTTAGGGTACAATCCAAGAATTAGGTTCATTTTCCATGCCATATTCCAAGAATCACGAAGAAAAAAAATAGATGCATAGTGTGTGTAGAAAACAAAAAACAAAACAAAAAAGTGAAACAACATGGCAATGTAAGAAATGAGAAGTTCCTCTCCATATTCCAGAATGTTTTGAAATGTATCACAAAATATCATCGTTTTTGAGTTCAACATTATTGGCGAGTGCAAAATTTCTACATCTTACGATAAATTTGTATATGATTATCTCTTTTTGCTAATTATTTAAAGAATATTTTGTAATACCATGTGTTATAGTGTTGTGAGAAAGTTAAAAACCAGAATGTGGTGATTTAAATCCAGTTTTTGGGGAAATGCATTAACATTTAAACCTGAAGCAAATGGGTTAAATATTTCTTCCTTAGATATAGTCACTTTGCAGCAAGTTAGATGGGCAAGAAAGAGTAGTCAGGACACCAGAAGCTTTACATTATGCTATGGGGATGCAGCAAGTTCAGAATTCGGAACAGAGTTTTTTTTTTAATCAAAAGGAGGATCCTAAAACTTTAGGAGTACAATGCAAATATCTGGAACTATAACACATTTTATAACTATACTATGGGAATATTTATATCAGCTATCCTAGATGTTATGTTTGTTAGTGAAAGACATGATTTTGTAATTATAAAATGTACATGGTCCCAAAAAAAAAAATAAGAACGACAAGATCAAGGATGAGTACTATGAAGAAATAGAATGCATATTTGACAGGTTTTCACAATATCATGAAAATTGCCTTAGGAGATTTTAATGCAAAAGTGGGATGGGAAGATATACTCAGCCCAACAATAGCCTAATTCAGTCTTCAAGAAGACAGTAACAACAACAAAGTTAGATTAGTCACTTTTGCCACATCAAAGAATCTAATTATTAAGAGCACAACATTCCAGAATAAGGTTATTCATAAATACACCTGGATGTCTCCAGATTGTAAAATTGAATACTTTTTTACAGAAATAAAATGAAGGCAAACTGCCATCTATCATGATAAGAAAGGTATTGTGATAAAATTGAAGGCAAAAGAAGGAAAGACATTAACATGAATTATATCTTATGATTAGTCGATGGTTGGATGAAGTATTAATGTTTTGAGGATGTGTTAAGTTCAACGAGAGGGGTGATGCAGTAATAAGGATAGCTGCATTAACCATCATCATCATCATCATCATCATGCAAGTATTAGGCCGTGTGGCCTGTTACGGTCTCAAAGAGGAGTTTTCCATCCAGCGCTTTTTTGGACGACCCAGCGATCTTTTGCCTTGGGGGCAGTAACGAAGCATGGCTTTTGGAATTCTATGAGATGGCATTCGTTGAAGATGGGCTTTCCAGTTGTTCTGGTAGTTTTGTATATGGTGAAGAATGGGTTCTACATCCAACTCTTCCATAATTTCCTCATTTTTTAATGGTCCCACTTTGTATAGCCTGCTGTAAGACGCATAAATCACATCTCATTTGCTGTTATTCGGCTTTCATCTCTTCTTCATATTGTCCATGCTTCACTACCATATCTTAATACTGGTCTTGCAAGAACCTTATAAAGCCGTAATCTTGTGTTCTTCTGTACTAAAAATGGTTTCATTATACTGTTAATTATCCCTGTTGTTTTTGTGAAATTTGTTAAGCATTAAACATCCTGTCATGAAAAGAAAGGTACTGCGATAAATTTGAAGGCAAAAGAAGGACATTAACATGAATTGTATCTTATGATTAGCCGATGGTTGAATCAAAGTATTAACGTCTTGAGGATGTGTGAAGTTCAACAAAGAGTGATGAAGCAGTAATAAGGATAGCAACATTAAACATCCTATCATGAAAAGAAAGGTATTTTAATAAAATTTAAAGTCAAAAGAAGGAAGGATATTAAGTAATCAATTGATTTGGCCTTTACTTGATGAAAATCCATTTTTACGTTAATTAAATAAAAATTAAACTGTTAAAGTTTTATACGTACAGATCTAGAAGTACTATGGTATCACCACAGCGATAGCTCAGGATCTAGGGGGATATCATGCTGCTGAAATTAATGCACAAACTCATAAATTATTTGAGGAAGTACCGTCATTAGGAATAGCCGCTGATGTCATGTTGCTGACTATAAACGCTGAGAATCCAGTGCCTGCATACAAGGTAATGCTTCAACCAGAGTCACGAGTGACTCAAAACTTGATTGGACACTACACAATAATTGGTCCATGATGTCAAAGATTAAACACAGTTATGGTATCACCACAGCGGGTGTTTCCGGAATATGTGCCACACACAGGCTTCCACTGGTCATATATCAGATCCATCTCTGGCATTTTGGCAGAAGTGATACGGAGAAAGATAGATGATGCACAATCAAATGAATCTCTACCTCTTCTCAGGTAATTTTCTCTTAAGGGTGGGCCCTGATATACTAGTGTGAAAATCAGGTTACCTATAACTGGCTCAAGGAAAATCTTGAATTAGTCCAGCTTAACCCATTAGTGCATAGCATCCCATATATAAGATGGTGGAATATTTTTTTCACAGATTGGCAATGATATAGGAACATTTTTCAAAGTGGTATTGATTATTTGACTGTAATTGGCATTTGTTTTGAGATGTCGGGTAAACAGTAAGCATGTTATGCACAGAGGGTAAGTAAATGTTTAATTACAATACTATTATCCCTATAAGGACTGAAGTAAGAATAATTAATACGATAAACCCATTAAAATTGATTGTATATGAAATTAATATTAATGGGGCAATTTTTTGAATAGTCATGAGAATAAAACAATTATTTCATCTTAATACATGATTTCCTTATATTTCACTGTAATAGTTAAGTACATACTATAAATACAAATAAATGTATTCATAATAAAAAAGTCACCATTTGCAAGATAGAAGCAAAGGTTTCATAGCATTTGGTGCATGGGAATTAACAGCGTATATAAGAGAAAAATTTGCATTTAGATTGGAACTTGCTCGGATAGCTCAGTCAGTAGAGATTTGGCCTAGAAAGCCAAAGGTCCTGGTTCAAGCCCCAGTCTGAGCGTATAATTTTTCTCTTCAAATATGACACACTATAATTATTTTACTGCTATAAAATAATTTGTTTTAGAAAATTATCGTTGTCACAATGACGAAATATGTTTCAGTGTCCTACAAAAATGACACCATGCAGTCTGTACTATATTCAAAGTACATTTGATTCTATAAATATAAATTAGCTTCAACATTATTTTCCTACTGCATTGTCGTATCTAATATGATCAAAAATAAATCTGTTAATCATGTCTACGCTAAACACAAGACTTTTTTTCTCTTTGTCTTAATATCTTACTATAAAATAAGTATTTTATTGTACATAAACCATTTTATAATTATATTTTTCTATTTATTATCAGTCCGACTATGAACAAAATCCTTCAAATATTGGAAAGTAAAAAAAAGGAGAGTCTTGTACATGTTTGTCCACCTGATAATGGCCTATTCACCGACGAGGATAGTAATAAATCTGACGATGAGCATGAAACAAATCTCCACCACATTGACCGTCGAATGCTTCATGCTACCATTGAGGTTCTGTTTGTGTGCAACAACAAAAATATTGAACAAGAAACAGGTTGTGTTCAAAATACCCCTACCGCTTCTCAAAAAATAAAAAATAAACTATATGCCAAATTATATTATTTTTGGTCTGGACATCTTACCTCAATATTAATGTTGATTTGTTCTTGGACAAATCAACATTAATATTGAGGTAAGATGTCCAGACCAAAAATAATATAATTAAAATAACCTCAAAATATAACTTCCTAAAATTAAATATTATATGACAAATAATGTTGTACCTGAGTAAAGTGACAATTTGAATGACACAATTAAAAGTAAGCCTAATTCTACTGAAGATAATACTATCAGGATGAAAGCACATAACTGGAAGAAAACTGTACCTATTTTTTCTTTGAATACAACCTGTTGTCCCCTCTCCCCTTCTAATCAGGTAAAGAATTGTGTTGCTGAGTTAGATTTTTCTTCGTTGTCTTTACACCAGAATTATTGAATGAAATGTATGTCCAGTCTAATTACTATGCCTCACAGAAAAGCAATTTCAACCTCAGACTTAGCACAGCAGAACTGTTAGTTGTGATAGGGGGTATTCTTATATCGGGATATGCTAAATATTCCAACAAACATATGTACTGGTCCAGAGAAAATGACATTCTAATGCTTCTTTCAGACAGCATAAGGTGCAACCTTTTGAAAGTATTACACTGGTCTGCAATTTGTTTTCTGTGGCACAGGGTTTTCTATACTCATTTAATATATTTAGAAATAAAAATTAAAATCGAAATTAACAATTTATTGACAACTAAAAGTAAAAACATAAGAAATAAAAAATTCTATATTCAATAGCAAATCTATATTATCTGTAAAAATAATATTAAGATACATCCAGTATTGTTTTGATCATTTAGGGCATAACTATCAGAAAGTCTATTCATATTATATTATTTTTGGTCTGGACTTGTCTGGGAAAGCTGACGATAAAACAGAATTGTTTTGAAACATGTCCAAGAAAAATCAACATTAATATTGAGGTAAGATGTCCAGACCAAAAATAATATAATTAAAATAACCTCAAAATATAACTTCCTAAAATTAAATATTAAGTTTATTCATATCTTGTGTTTCCACATTACTTTCAATAACAAGTAATTAGACTATTGTTATCCCCTTGTATAAAGTTTCCCATACAATATTTACAAAAGCTGAAATTGTATTGTTAAACATGCAAGTAAGTTAGTTAACTTCCTCTGACTAAATGCATTAATTGGTATGGAAAGTTATATTAAATGTTAATGGCACTTCATTCTAAACTAAAATGAGCAGGCATTATATCCTTTATCAAGACACTAAACCGGAAATACAACCTTAGAAAATATATTTTCTCACCTAAACATATTTGGAGTCCATCATCCCCATTTTCAGCTAGATTCTCACTTTTATTTAAATAAATCACCTCATCTCATATTATTCTTTTTCTTAGACTAATTTCAAAATCATCTTCGATTTCATCCCCAGTATTTTCACGATTGTTATGTCATCTTGAGAGCCGCCTCTTTAAGACAACATAACAAATGTCGTGAAAATACTGAGGATGGAATTGAAGAAGGTTTTGAAACTAGTCTAAGAAGAAGAAGATGAGGTGAGGTGATAAAATTTTACTTAAATATCCTTTTCCTTGAGATCAAAATTTGTTATTTCATCCTACTCATCTGGATATAGAGAATTTTCCTTCATTCTAATGTTCATTTTTTTTTCCTATGTAGAATTGTTTACATTAATATAATAAATTTGGGAAATTTAACATTATAAGGTATTATTAATAAGAATTAAATGAATCATGAATTCTTCTTACCTCATACTTCTATGTTTCTTTAAACACAGCACTGCAGTATCAGCGACCATTGTCACCATCCTCAGTTGTTTTCACGACTGTCAATTTTTTTCTTTTTGCCGGTAATTATCCAAACTGCCATCTGGTGTTCTATTGAAGGAATTATTTTCTAAACTGCCATCTGGTGTTCTTTTGAAGAAATCATTTTCTAAACTGCCATCTGTTGTATTTTTGAAGAACTTTGTAATCAAGCTCGGTTCGTCTGGAATCTTGAAGTTCATGGTTCTAGTATGGTTTTTTTGAATATATATATTTTCCCAAACTGTTAAATCCAAAGGTTTGGATAGATGTTTCAAAAGTTTTGCTTCTTTTTCAATGGAGAAATTGAAAAATCAGCTATAGCAGCACATAGTTTATTAGAAAATCATAGAATTGAAAAAGAAGCAAAACTTTTGAAACATTTATCCAAACCTTTGGATTTAACAGTTTGGGAAAATATATACATTCAAAAAAACCATACTAGAACCATGAACTTCGAGATTCCAGACAAACCGAGCTTGATTATAAAGTTCTTCAAAAATATAACAGATGGCAGTTTAGAAATGATTCCTTCAAAAGGACACCAGATGGCAGTTTAGAAAATAATTCCTTCAAAAGAACTCCAGATGGCAGTTTGGATAATTACCGGCAAAAGAAAAAAATTGACAGTTGTGAAAACAGCTGAGGATGGTGACGATGGTCGCTGATACTGTAGTGCTGTGTTTAAAAAAACATAGAAGTATGAGGTAAGAAGAATTCATGATTCATTTAATTCTTATTGTTTACTCTCTCCACAGATGATCCTGTCAACTCTAGATTTTTTTACCTACATATATATTTTGTTGATTTTGTTTGTTTTAATTAGTTTGCTGAGACTATAGTTATTTTTGAGTCCAAAGAGGGAAAGAATCTACAAGGAATCAGATGCCCAACACATACGTTGGAATCTAGTTAAGAATGGGACAATTACTTGTGAAACATATTTAGATGAGAAAGTATGGGATAAGGTGCAAATTTCTGGTGCAATATCTTGATAACATTACCTCATATTGTTACTTTTATCATTTATCAATTAATTATATCCTTTTCCTACCTACCACTATTGCTCACTTTGGTCTTATCTTCTCATACATAAACTGCTGAGTCTTGTCAGCCATGCCTCCATCTTTTGATGTTAAGGTTCTCTTCTTAGCGTAATGAAACTGTTCAAGAGCATATTCATACAACTCATTTTCCATCTTCCAAATTTTTGATTTCTGGATCTGAGCAACAGTCTCAGGCAAAGGATCAACTTTCTGAGATGTTCGACGCAAGTGCGATCTATTACCTGAAATAATGGTAAATTCAAAAATAGAATACATAGCTACATAAATTTAAAAATATATCAATAGTATTGTCACGTGGGGTGTTAATGACAATGCCACTCTGGTAGCACAGGTGGTCATACACACAACACTATGGGTAATAATTTAGACCAGGAGGGAACGAGAATAAAGTACTTAGGAAAATTTTTGGACCAAAGAGAGATGAACAGACAGGTGAATGGAGAAGACTGTATAACAATGAACTACATGGTCTTTATAGGAAGCCAGATATAATAAGAACAGTTAAGTCTCATAGACTGCGATGGGCAGGACATGTTGTGCATATGGGGAATGAAAGACGTGCATAGGAAAGTCAGAGGGAAAATGCACAGTTGGTAGACCAAAAATGAGGTGGGAGAATAACTAACTGTGATTTGAGGGAAGTAGATTATAGAGGAAATGATTGGAAAGTAATAGCTCAGGATAGGGATGTATGGAGAGCTTGTGTCCATGCAGCCATGAACCTACGGGTTCGATAGTGCCAGTGAGTAAGTAAGGGAAATAAGGATAATTTAGACGAAAGGATAATAAAAAAAGGAGGACCACATCTAACGAAGAAAAATAATATGTATATTTTAACTTTCACTTGATTAATTCCATCTTGCACTTTGTAACTTGATGTTGATTGATGTGTTGAATATTAATGTGAGGTGCAGATGTAGATATTAGAATCTAAACATCCAGATCTAATGCAGATGAACGGATTTATATATTATACTCACTTACTTACTTATATATTATGCATGTTTTATTCCTTCAAAGATAAACATATGCATGGAAGAGGAAAATGCATTTCATGTCATTTGGAATCAATTGGCAAAATTTTATAGTGCACTAGTGTACCCGGCAGACGTTGTCCTGCCCGAACGTTCAATTCTCATGTCATGGGCGGACGATAAAAATATGTTACTTTTTTACCATAAAATTCAGAAATTAGGACATAATTAGATATTATTAAATAATATTTGAAGAGAAAAATTTTTGCCTAGACCGGGACTCGAACCCGGGACCCTTGGCTTTCCGGGCCAAGTGCTCTACCAACTGAGCTACCGAGGCGAGTTACGATCTAGATGCAAATTTTTCTCTTATGTACGTTGTAATTCCCTCGCGCCAAATGCTCGAAACCATAGCTTCTATCTTTGCAAATGGCGGCTTCTTAGTTAAGAAGACATTTTTATTGGGAATTTAACACTACTTTATAGCCAGTAAGGCTTCTATTGACGATTTTATTATTAATTTAACACTTCTCAGTGAAGGATAAATTATATTTGAAGAGAAAAATTTTCGCCTAGACCGGGACTCGAACCCGGGACCCTTGGCTTTCCGGGCCAAGTGTTCTACCAACTGAGCTACCGAGGCGAGTTACGATCTAGATGCAAATTTTTCTCTTATGTAGCCGCCATTTGCAAAGATAGAAGCTATGGTTTCGAGCATTTGGCACGAGGGAATTACAACGTACATAAGAGAAAAATTTGCGTCTAGATCGTAACTCGCCTCGGTAGCTCAGTTGGTAGAGCACTTGGCCCGGAAAGCCAAGGGTCCCGGGTTCGAGTCCCGGTCTAGGCAAAAATTTTTCTCTTCAAATATAATTTATCCTTCAATGAGAAGTGTTAAATTAATAATAAAATCGTCAATAGAAGCCCTACTGGCTATAAAGTAGTGTTAAATTCCCAATAAAAATGTCTTCTTAACTAAGAAGCCACCATTTGCAAAGATAGAAGCTATGGTTTCGAGCATTTGGCACGAGGGAATTACAACGTACATAAGAGAAAAATTTGCGTCTAGATCGTAACTCGCCTCGGTAGCTCAGTTGGTAGAGCACTTGGCCCGGAAAGTCAAGGGTCCCGGGTTCGAGTCCCGGTCTAGGCAAAAATTTTTCTCTTCAAATATAATTTATCCTTCAATGAGAAGTGTTAAATTAATAATAAAATCGTCAATTATTAAATAAGTTCGCAAGAAAACCCCTTACAGCCTTCTGTTGTGGCTCAAGAAGTGTGAATGATGACGTCACATAGTCATGAACATTAGAATTATACAACCGTCATATAACAATTATATTATATTAATTAAATAAAAATAAAACAAAGTTTTATTTGATTTTCATATTTATTATATAATTCAGTTATTTATTTTTATTTAATTAATGAATATGGATTTTCATCAAGTAAACACCAACTCAATTGATTAATTATATTAGAGTGAAAAAAAAAAAGATAAATTGATGAGAGTGAGTCAAAACAGTTTTTTTTTTCCTCCAGCTAGATTTCATTTCTGACCCATACTGGCCGACATTCCAAAAGAAAAAATTTTTCCCCCGTAGAGACTCGAACCAGCGTAAGACCCGTAGTTCTGCGCCAAGACTTCTTGCCTTAACCACTCGGCTACAATGCGAGACTCTTGGTATCAATGAAAGACAAAAATGGTTATTGTGAGTTATCCGTAAGAGATAAGGGACTCTTGATATCAATGAAAGACAAAAATGGTTTTCGTGAGTTATCCGTAAGAGATAAACATATGCTGTCGCGGACTTTTTTGTAGAGCTTTTTGAGATATTCAATTCTGTGTACATTAATTTTATGTATTTCTTATGGTTTAGGCAGCGTAAGCCATTTAAGCGTCCAAATAGCTACTTTTTTCATGTTTTCCACTACAAGGGCAATTTTTAAGGGTGTAGGAGTTGAGTTCACAACTCTCTTATAGCCTATGTTCATCCCGGGAATCTCCTGAACATTTTGCAAAAAACCCCATCACAATCGGATCAATGGTATGGCCGCGCATAAAGTACAAACAAACAAATATACAAACAAACAAACAAACATTAATTTTTATATATAAAATATAAATGCATATCACGGGAATAGCGCATATTTCACTAATATGTGCATATGGGTGCATATATTATACTTTTTTCTCTATTTAATATTAAAATATTAGTTTGTAATCCCATAAAATGACAAGTTTCTGCTTTATTGTCATGTTTTTACAGATGAAGACAATTGTTTTCATAGCAAGCCAGCATCCTTATTTCGCATTTTCACACATCAGTGACAATGCTGATCAGGGGTGGTCTGTAGTTTTATACCTCAACAGGTCAATAAAGCAAGCTGGCCTAAACCATTTCCTGAAAGGAAGATTTCGGAAGAGATGAACGTGCTTGCCAACAATGGACAGTTTATTGGTGGTAATTTCCTTGTTTTCGTTTTCAACCAGCGATATTCTTTGAAGTTTAAACATCAGCTTTATTGGGACTGTCGGCATACATGACAAGGAGTCATTTCACACAAAGGAAGCCTGTTGTACATTATTGACCACGGTGACAAACAAATCGGGAATCAAAGTTTAAATTATTTTCTCAAATACCATTTTGTGAGTGTTAGTGGACCAAGACAAGTGTTTTCATATTACAGACAATTATCAATTATTCATTAAATCTGACAGAAGAGATCAACAAAAAAACTACAAGCTCAATAGTAATGAAACAATTAGCATTAGAAATAATCAACATTAGATATCCAGAATAAATGTGGCTATACAGATGGGTCGCTAATGAATAGAGAAGCAGCATCAGGAGCAGGAATAACGTGTAAACTCTTCTCATTTTACATCTCTCTTTGGGAAATATACAATACATTATGACGGTGAACTACAAGCAATACTTACAGCCCTACAACAATTGCTTCTTCATATCAATTCCTTCCAAAATGCTGTAATGCTTTCTGACTCTAGCTCAGCCATAATGGCACTAACACACAACCAGACCATCCAAGACCATAGAATAATAGAAGCCAAAAATTGCATCACGATGTTGAAAAATCTAAACAGAAATGTTGTTCTACAATGGATTCCAGAACATTGTGGCATGGGAGGTAATGAGAAGGCTGATATGCTTGCAAAAAAAGGTACACTCATCCAACAGAGTAAGATCAATTACCGGTACCTATCTTACAAATCAGTACAACTCTACACCAAAATGAAAATAAAATCCCATATAGCCGAACAAAACAAAATCCAATGTGAAACCAAGATATGGAAGACATTACTATAACCAGATACAATACCAAACACCTCCCGATCAATTGCAGTTGCATCATTTCGTCTTGAAACTGGTCATGATTGCTTGGCAGCACATCTACATAGAATTAAGCTACTAGACTCTCCACACTGCATAGTATGCAAGGACACAAATACGATAATGAACAAGGATCACTTGATGTTCTGCGCTGGTCTTCAGAAAATAGTTGGAACACCATTCCAAATTGCTGAATATTATTGGGAAGTCAGCAAGCGAATGATGGCAAATCAAGAGCTTCAGAACATTTGACTACTACTACTACTACTACTACTATATTACAGACAAGATTAATGAGAATGACACTATAAAATACAATTATTAACTTCAATTAGGAGCGAAGAAAGTAAAAATATTACAATTGTTGCTTCATAAAAGTAATAAAATGATGTGAGAAAATAGTGTATTTTACTATAAGAAGAAACTTAATTTTTTAATTTTAAGAGCATATTTTCATTTATTTAACTTTCACAGGGAAAGAACACTTCAATAGCCTAACACACAGATTGGTGAATGTACCCCTGAACCATGAAAAATATGAAAAAGAAAAAGAATACATAATTAAAGTAGCAATAGAAAATGGTTATGAAGAGAACATGGTACACAAGAAAATAAATAAGTTTAAAAGGCAAAAACTAATTAATGAAAGCACACTTAAAAAACAAACAGAAGAGAACATAAGATTCAAAAAATTCACTTACCATCCTGTAAAACACCACAAGTTCCAGAAAATTTTCAATAAGTTTAACATTCGATTGGCCCAAAGAATGAATACAGCCTAAACAAGATAATAAAAACCAACAAAAATGAAAAAATTGGAGAAGAACCTAAATTCATGAATATATCATATCAAATGTCAAGATTGCGACAAAATCTATATAGGAACAACAAAAGAAAGATTTAAAAACTAGCTTGAAGGAACACCTTAGAAATGTAAAACAGGGTGAAGTTGACAATTCATGTATTAGCAGCCCATTCTTGGTCTCAAAACAGTTAATTGATACAACGAAACTAGCCTAATCAAAAACAAACAGATAAACTACAGTAACTCATCGTCTGGGAAAAAAATCCATCTCCAAAAAACAAACAACAAAGACAAACTCATGAATTTTGAAACTCCCGCACATTTTTACCTGATCCAGAGGTTCATCGGTCCACACCGATAGAAGTAAGAAGGAAACCGCCAAGAAACGACATAACACCGGTCGACCAGAGGCTACTGACGATGGAGATAAGCTCCGAAACTGCAGTATAGAAGAAAAAGGATATGAGGTGAGGTAATAAAAACGTTAACTTTAATTATTAGCATATTTTCAAAAATTTTTTCTTGCTGCATAGTTGCATGCACCTATTTTATGATTTTTAGTGCATATAAATCCACCCTCTAGTAACGACACCGCACTACTTTGATAATGGAGAATTGAGCTCTGGACTTCTATAGTTAGGCTGCCCGACTCAGCACGAAGACATACGAAGAGTAATTGATGAAACTTATTATGTGTTAAAACACTGTACTTTGTTATCAGAGGTTGATCTCTGGCTCATTGTGGTGTAGCAGTACTATCCAGCACGAATGCTAAACGAAGAGTGAGGTCTCCAGCCAAGCTACTAGAGCTGGTGGAGGGGAAAAGAGAAACCAAAGTTGGTACCCCTTTAATAATGCCTCTAAGAAGAGGGGTAGGTTAGCAGCAAATTAAATACTGCTATGATGTCATTTGCAATGGCTGTGATTGGTTGACAATTACATCATCTTATACAGACAACTGATGTTACCAACATCTATAATATTAAGTAATCAATTGAATTGGTGTTTACTTTAAGTTTTATTTTTATTTAATATATATCATACAATTGTTAAAGGCATCATTACTTATGGAGCAGAACTTTGGCCATTAACAACAAAAACAAATAAGCATCTTTTGGCAATCGAAAAGGTTTTATACGAAGGGCAGCAAGAATTTTGAGAAGAGAAAAAAATTAGGAACTCAGTTATAAGGGTGAAAATGAAGATTGAAGACACTATTTTAATATTGTTTATTTTTTATCATTTCACTCACCTCATACTTCATAATTTATAGCAGACCCAGGGTTTCTTTTAAATTATATTAAAACTCAGCAATTAGGATGGTACGGACATGTCCAGCGAATGGAAGAGGATCGGCTAACAAAATCTGTTTTGGAATGGAAACCTGAGGGAAGACGAGACAGAGGATGACCTAAAACCTCCTGGAATCAGGGAATATGTTTATACATGAAGGAGAAACATCTACAACCAGGAGATTGGATGGACCGACAAAATTGGCTATTAGGAATTGGAAGATGTCAAAGACATTAATCAACTGATGATCTATCTATCTATTAAATAATCTATAATATTGCTGAAGTGTCAATAAGTGACGTCAAATATTACACCCCTGATTTACAGAACGAAGAAGAAGCAGGTGTTCATAATGTGAATAGTAATGATATGTGGTCCAAAATTCTTGTGCCTAAGTTGCATGCAAGACAGAATTATGTATACAAAATATGATTTACATATTATGAAAAAAAAAGAGAATGAAATAAAGGACGCATAATTTGCGTCAACAAATATTTTTTCTTTCCATAGCATGACAGGCCTACACCCTATTCAGGATGTCTATAGAGTGGAGATAAATAAATGTAACAATTAATAAATAAGGTGAATCCGGAGTTATCTTACCTCATAACTTGTGGTATACTATTTTGATTAGTTTCAGTATATCACGTATACCATCATCAGCTTTTCCAGATTGAGTCTGGATATACTGAAACTATACTGAAATTAAGAAGAAATTAAGCAAGAATTTCAAGAAGAGAAAAAATTAGGAACTCAGTCATAAGGGAGAAAATGAAGATTGAAGACACTATTTTAGATTATTTTAAAACTCAGTAATTAAGATGGTACGGACATGTCCAGCAAGTAGAAGAGCGTCGACTACCAAAATCTGTTTTGGAATGGAAACCTGAGGGAAGACGAGGCAGAGGAAGACCTAAAACCTCCTGGAGTCAGGGAATATGTTTATACACGAAGGAGAAACATCTACAACCAGGAAATTGGATGCACCAACAAAATTGGCTATTAGGAATCAGACGATGTCAAAGACATTAATCAACTGATGATCTATCTACATTAAAATTAATGTTGGATTATAAATTCAACCATAGATGGCAGCACAGAAGATGGTGACAATAGAAGAGTTGATGGTGGAAGAATTTCATCGGTCGGGAGTTTTGACTGAATACGGGCAAGAAACCATGGTTTCATGAAAAGCACGAAATTTATGAGGTGAGTTTTCAAAAATGTTCTCCGATGAATTTAAATACTGAAACTAGTTCAAATAGAACACAACAAGTTATGAGATAAGATGACTCCAGATTCATCTCATTAAGAAGAACCTCTTAATGTTGTTTCCTAACGTAATTTATTAATAAAAAAATGTAACAATTGAATAGGTGCCCTGAAAAGAGAACTAACCCATAAACTGCTACTCATGACTTACCAAACTTCTTCCACCATTCTGTTACATACAGATCACTACTTGCTCGAATGCCAACTTTTAAAAATAAATAAAACAGGTCTGGAAGAGAGCAGAGATAGTTTTACATGCACCATGCCGTGATATTTTCTGGATAGATCACTAATCCACTGAAAACTCAACTTCCGAATTTTTGTGAGTTAATCTCTTTTCGGGACAACTATTGAATTATTTACTAAATTTTAATAACAAAGAACAACCGAAATCAAACTTTTAGTTAGAGCATCTATGCATTTGTATATTTCTACTCTAGATATCCTGAATAGGGTTTAGAATAAGAATCAAATTAATCATGAATTCTTCTTATCTCATACTTCTATGTTTTTTTAAACACAGCACTGCAGTATTGGCGATCATTGTCACCATCGGCAGCTGTTCTCATGACTGTAAATTGTTTTCTTTTGCCGATAATTATCCAAACTGCCATCTGGTGTTCTTTTGCAGGAGTAATTTTCTAAACATCCATCTGGTATATTTTTGACGAATTTTGTAATCAAGCTTGGTTCGTCCGGAATCTCGAAGTTCATGGTTCTAGTATGGTTTTTTTGAATATATATCTTTTCCCAAACTGTTAAATCCAAAGGTTTAGATAGATGTTTCAAAAGTTTTGCTCCTTTTTCAATTCTATGATTCTCTAATAAACTATGTGCTGCTATAGCTGATTTTTCAATTATTCCATTCTTTATGTTTCTAAAGTGTTCTTTTTTACGAGTTTCCAAGTTCCTTTTTGTTTTTCCTATATATATCCTATTGCAATCTTTGCAATCAATTTGATAAATTCCAGATTTTTTGTTGTCTGCAGTGTTAACTTTATTATTAGTTAACAGAAGATTACCCAGGCTGAATTTGTTAATTGGAGCCAATGTTATATTAAATTTTCTGAATTTTTTTTTAAATTTAGAGGATGTCTTTGAACTATCAGGTGAATGCTCCCCTCTCATCCACATGTATAAAGAATGGTCATCCAGCTAGTAAAAGGCTCAGTATGTCGTGTCCACCAGCTGTTTTAGCTGGTTTCTCAACCGGGAGCTGCTACTTATTGTAGCTATCCAAATCCTTTATGGTGCTGGTTTGACACCAGTCTCATTCTGGGCAAAATTCCATGACGATTTTTTTTTCATGGGAATTCAAACCAGTGCAAGTTCTGTTTAACTCTGCACCAAGTCTTGATGCCTTAAACCACTCAGCTGTGGTGCAAATAACAATAATACACACATATGAATCAGAAACTTTACACATCACCTCATAGTATATGATCCTCTCTTCTGGACATGAATTTCTGATAAAATTAAAAACATATTTTAGCAAAAAATCTTACAGTGAACTTTGAAAATTTATAAACTGAATCAGATAAAATGTTTTTTTTTCATCTCACTTCATGAAGTTACATGTTTTCATGATAACATTTTATCTGATTCAATTTATAGACTGTAAATTACGTCATAGTGTTACTTCCCACTGTAATTTTGATTAAACTTTAAAATTTAGATCCCAATAGAAAGGAGGAAGAGGGGAAGACCGAAGAAAACTTGGATAGAAGGGGTACAAACAGCTATGAATATCAGAGGATTGGAGGAAGATAATGGATGGACAGAGAGGAATGGCATTTAGTTTCCGGAAGACGGCAGCAGCTGCCATGATACTGGATGATGATGATGATTAAATTAAAATGCTTCATACCTCACCTCATATCCAATCTTCTAATTATACTGCGATTCAAAGCCTTGGCAGCTTCATCTTCTGTAATTTCTCGTCGACTGATTTATGAGAAGTAGTTCTTCTAATCGACATAACATCAGTCGACGATAAATTACAGAAGATGAAGCTGCCAAGGCTTTGAAACCACAGTATAATTAGAAGACTGGATATGAGGTGAAGTATGAAGCATTTTAATTTAATCTTAAATTAAACTTCATAGTGATTTTTTCCTATGAAAGTTCAAACTTTCAAAATGTTTAACACTGAAAGGTTGCATGGGAGAAATTTGATATGCAAGTTCTTTGGATCCACAAAAAGAGAGAGTAGGATTTGACATCCAGGGCTGACAACGTAGACATCATCATTGTGGACAAGCTGAAGATAAAACAAGGATGTTTTGAAACATGTCCTAAAAGAAATCAACGAATATGTGGTAAAATGAAAAAAAATTCTCTACTTATTATTACGAATCTCATAATGTTACTTCCTATTAAAATTTCACAATTTCATTTCTTATTCTGTCCATTTAGAATGTCTGGCAACATCGTAAGAAATCTATTTGTAGTGCTAATAATTTTGGCTGCAAATTTTGATTTAATTTTCAGGTCCTGCTCCACATGTAACCAGATTTTGGACTACATACTGATACATATTTATTTTAGTTCCTTGAGGTTCTTTCAAGTGATGTAATTCACAAGGGACCCACTGCTTCATTTCTTTAAAAAAAAACCATGGTTGAGATTTTTTTTTTGCAAATGCCCCAGGTTGTCTTTTCGACATTCCTGGTTTCTCTCCTGGCATGGCATATTTGTAACCCACTTCTGAGGTTGGGGCGCCTGGAAGGCGAGGTTACGTTGCCCCGATGATATGATAGGTGATGATGATAGTGGTGTGCCAGGAGAGTCCCTAAGCCTAATCTAAGATGAATATCAATGATGATGATTGCGATGGCCATATGATTTCGAGGACCGTTTGGGCCTTTAAGTTTTCCTGACATTTGTCTTACAGGTGAGGGAAAACCCCGATAAAAACCTCACCCAGAAAAACTGTCCCAACTGGGGATCGAACCCGGGCCCACTGCATTACAAGGCAGCATGCTACCTCGAGACCACAACGGTGATAGGTTGAGGTTGTTATGCCCTTAAAAATTTATTGGCCCTGAAAGGGTTTCAACCTGAAAATCTCATAATTAGAAGTGAACGCTAGTTCACAAAGGGCAGACAACATTTTCTTAATAAATGTCATTTCAATCAGACACCAATATGGTATTCATAATGAATCTTCAGAATCTTTTAGCACACAGCAGAGAAGAAAACATATTATGGATCTCAAGATATGGGTATTCTTTATTTTTATTATTTCACTCACCTCATACTTCATAATTCATAGCAGACCCTGGGTTTCTTCACATCTTTTGTGACATTCTCAATGCAGCGTCACGTTCACAACTGACGCAGCATTGAGAATGTCACAAAAGATGTGAAGAAACCCAGGGTCTGCTATGAATTATGAAGTATGAGGTGAGTGAAATAATAAAAAATAAACAATATTAAAAAACCTCATAGTGTTATTTCCTATCTACATAACTTAATATGGATATTCATTTATCTAGAAAAAATAGCAATTTTAAAATTTTAAAAATTGCTTCAAATCCTGCATTTATGAAGACTAAGGGTCGCATGTTTGGACGCATTAGACAGTAAAATGCCTTCTCTGCTGAGCAAGTTGTATGCTAATACGATTTTGCTTACTCAGAAATCTGTTCATGCGATAATAATTGGTTAAATTTGTAAGCTACCTGCGGAGGTACCTTACATGAGCAACTCAAATTAAAATCCCGAAGGGAACCGAACGGGAACCGATGGTAATCGATGTACTTTGCTGCTTTATCCAACATTTATCCAAGATGTCGGACCTTGAAGACTTCGATCATGTTTTCGGTATACACGGAGAAGAGGAATTTGATAGAGTCTACCAAAGAATTCAACTGGAAGAACAGGAGAATCGGCGTAATATTGCGTGTCGCAGACGTGTTTGTATACGGTATTATTTGCGGGATGCAAGCATAAATGCATTCCTCTATAGCAGACGAAAATAACGGAAGTGGTTTTATCGCTGAGAATTCTGGGTAATTCGTTGCCAATATTACGAAAACGTCGACTCTCGTGCATGACCGTTAAGTCGGCCGTTAATTCGTTCTCAGCAATTGCTCACGGTGAATCAGCTCACTAGTGATTGGAAGTAATTTGAGTAGAGAGTAATGTTCTAACATACGACCCTAAGAGATCAAAAAATTAAGTAAAATATGGCATGAATGAGCCAAATAAAAATATGTGCCACTTAATTATATTATTTTTGGTCTGGACATCTTACCTCAATATTAATGTTGATTTGTTCTTGGACATGTTTCAAAACAATTCTCTGTTTTATCTTCAGCTTTCCCAGACTCTGGGAAAGCTGAAGATAAAACAGAGAATTGTTTTGAAACATGTCCAAGAACAAATCAACATTAATATTGAGGTAAGATGTCCAGACCAAAAATAATATAATTAAAATAACCTCAAAATATAACTTCCTAAAATTAAATATGTGCCACTTACTTGTTTTGTAATGTGAAGATGCACCATGAAAGAAAGATGGCAAAGATACTTCCAATAATTTAATGAAGTCTCCAAGTTCTTCTGTCACTCCCACCAGAAAATAATGATTAAGAAGATTCTTTTTTGCTTCTGAAAGAGCCCACTCATTTCCTGGAATCCTACAATATAAGTTGTATTAAAATTAATGTTGGGAAGTAAACTTTATGAGGAATAATCAACATCTATTTATCAAATAAGTTGTAATGATTGCAGGAAAGTTTATATAGGAAAAACTAAAAGGAATTTGGAAACCCATACTAAAGAACATTTTAGAAATATTAAAAATTGCAAAATTGAAAAATCTGCAATTGCTGCACATAATTTACTAGAACATCATAAAAATGGAAGAGAAGCAAAACTTTCAAAACAATTGGATAAACCTTTAGAATTGACAGTTTGGGAGAAAATATACATTCAGAAAAATAAAAATAGATCAATGAACTTTGATATTCCTAACGAACAAAATTTTATTTAAAAATTTATAAATTTAACCATAGGTGGCAGCACTGAAGATGTTGACAATATAATAGTTGAGGGCCAAAGAATTTCATCAGTCGGAATTGTGACTGATGATGGACGAGATGTTTGAAACTGCAGTCTCATGAAAAACACAAAATTTATGAGGTGAGTTTTTCAAATAATTTTCTCCGATGAATTTAATAGATAAGTTGTATTCACATCTGGATACATAGAGATGATACACGTGAAAAATACTTTTGTAGCATGGTGCACGCATAAGATTTATTTGTTTTGAATGATCTTCTTCTTCTTCTTCCTTCCAAGTATTAGGCCAATGCCTGTTACGATCCTATAGAAAATTTTCCCTCCAGCGTTTCATAGGACGGCCCAGTGATCTTCGTCCTCTTGGTATATAATTATAAACAGCTTTGGGGATCCAATTTGAACTCATTCTTTCAAGATGGTGTTTCCAATTTAGTTGGTACTGTTATATTCCAAAATTGGTGTAGCTTCAATTCTTTTAAGATATTAGTGTTCCTTTTCCGATCCCATCTGGTGTAACCCACTGTTCTGCGCATGAATCTAATTTCACAAGCCATTATTCTGCTTTCATGTTGTGTTTTTAGTGTCCATGCTTCACTACCATAGGTCAACACTGGTCTAGCCAAAGTGTTATATAAACGTAATCTGGTGTTTTGAATGATTAATATTAATACTGTATTTGTCGGTGTATAAGATATTCCCTTATATAAAACAATTTCCAAAAATTAACAACAGTAATCTAACAAAAAGTTGTTTTCTGAAAAAAAAAATCACGAACAACAAAGCCGTGAGTGATTTTGTCTAATGAAAAATTCAACAATCATGTTGGATTTGGAGTAACTATTTAGTGAATAATACAACATCCTCTCTAAGCGCGACAGGCCTAGAAGATCCTTGGCCTACCAGCTGGCTGTTGATATCACATACGCATGTGTTAATCACATCTAGCCAGTGTAGGAGTGACATGTGGTCAGCATGTCGGATCCCCAGCTGTTATAGCTGGTCTTCTCAACCCGGAGTCGCTGGTTATTGTAGCTATCCAAATGCCTTACGATGCTGGGTGGGCACTAGTCCCATACTGACCAAAATTCCATGAGAAAATTTCTTCCCCCATGGTGACTCGAACCAGTGCAAGTCCCATAGCTCTGCGCTAAGGCTTCTTGTATTAGCCACTCGGCTACGGATGGTACAATACAACATTAGAAGCTAAAAATAATTATAATGTTTAATATTTACCAAATGTGAGGTTATGTATTCCGATCTTACTTCCAGCCGATTTCTAAGCCGGCTGTATAGTTATAAATAGCATATCTTTACTGTTAAATCCCTTTGGGCTTGGGAAAAATCAATAACAGATGATGAGAAATAACTATTAACAATAATGCAGATTCATTATACAACTTTTAATAAATTTTTTTAGAGCAACAGAAATAATTTTTTTTTGGTATTTTGTAAGTTGTTTTCTTTTGGCATTTCTTGCTGTAACATATCGATCATACATTGTTGAATCACGAAGAACATCTACAAACCTGTGAAGTATTATATTTAATTAATGTTGGGAAGTATTACCTGTTGGATCCACCAAAGAGAAATATTGGAGAGCAAGAACGCTAATGGCTTCATTGCCAAGGCCCAGCATTTGAAAACAACAAAACTACAACATTGTTGAATCAATATCCTTGTGAAAGAAGTTAATTTGCAGAGATATCTCTCATTACGAACAGGAAGAGGTAATTTTATCAATAGGAAGAGGCAATTTTATCAACAGGAAGAGGCAAAATTAATGGTCTATGAGATAAATAGTCACAATAAAAAATATTTCCTGGGGTAAAAAAAAATGTTTTTTTTATATAAAAACATGTTATAAATTAAACAAAATGCCATCTTTAAATTGCCAATGTTAGGTTTAGGACTGAATTTATTGCACTGTGCATTTTCGTTGAAACGTAATTCCATTTCACGATTAAGTTGGACCCATTTTAGCATTTCAGTCTATAATTCCAGCTACTTTGAACTTTTTCCAATTTTGCATGCTTTCTTTTGGTTAGAATACCCACAATATCTTTCTGAGACCATTAGTCCATCATGCTGGCTCAGGTGGTAGCACGTCTGTTTCTAGACTAGCAGGCCCAGGTTTGATACCCGGCAGGGTTGAAAATTTTAATTCCTGAAGAAAATATTAAATATTCTGATATTTACAGTAATTACAGAAATCTTATTCATAAAAGAATAAAAACTATTTTTAAACATCATTACATCATAACTACACCTTCAAAAACATTGTTTTATCAATTTATAACTCCAAACATTTATCGAGTTACAGTGACTAGACATGTTTGTTTTTATGAAAATGTATGAACTTCTCAAAACTTTTACTCTGAAACTATTAAGAGTTAAAAATCTAAAACCATGCATCAGTTTTAAATCTTTATAATGTACATATTCAAAAAATTACAAAATTTAAAAAATGAAAGGTCATTTTATCTTAAAATTCACCGGAGAACATTTTGTTTAAACAACTCATCTCATAGGATTCATGCTTCCATGATACCGCGGTTTCAAACACAGTCATGTCCATCCTCAGCTATAACTCCAACTGACGAAATTCTTTGGCCATCAACTGCTCTATTGTCACCATCTTCAGTGCTGAAATCTATGGCTGAATTTATGAACTTCAAAATCAAAGTAATTTCGTTAGGAATATCAAAATTCATTACTCTGATTTCAAAGTTCATAAATTCAACCATAGATTGCAGCACTGAAGATGGTGACAAAAGAACAGTTGACGTCCGAAGAATTTCATCAGTTGGAGTTATTGCTGAGGATGAACACGACTGTGTTTGAAACCGCAGTATCATGGAAGCATGAATCCTATGAAGTGAGTTGTTTAAACAAAATGTTCTCCGATGAATTTTAATGATTATACCTCATAATGTTTACTTCCCAACATTAATTTAATATAGTCATTTTATCTTGTTTTCTGTCTGATTTGAGATGGGATTTAATGCTACTGTATTTTACCTACCAACATTCAGCAGCATGTCCGCAGAAAATGGAATTTGAAGCCACATATTTTCAGGATCACAATCTGACTGACGCAACTTCACACATTCGTCAAATGTCTAAAATAAGAAATCAGAATAATATATAGAGTAACTTAAGAGTGACAAAATATATGTTGATAAATCAATGTTGAATCATGAATATTCTTAAGAATGAAATTAAACTTCACAGTGTTCTTTCCCTGTGAAAGTTCTCCTGCAAATTTTGACCTGATCCAGAGGTTCATCGGTCCACCGACAGAAGTAAGAAGAAAACCACCGAGAAACCTGGGTAATCTTCTGTTAACTAATAATAAAGTTAACACCCCAGACAACAAAAAATCTGGAATTTATCAAATTAATTGCAAAAATTGCAATAAAGTATATATAGGAAAAACAAAAAGGAACTTAGAAACTCTTAAAAAAAGAATACTTTAGAAACACAAAAAATGGAGAAATTGAAAAATCAGCTATAGCAGCACATAGTTTATTAGAGAATCATAGAATTGAAAAAGAAGCAAAACTTTTGAAACATATATCTAAACCTTTGGAATTAACATTTTGGAAAAGATATATATTTAAAAAAACCATACTAGAACCACGAACTTCGAGATTCCGGACGAACTAAGCTTGATTACAAAGTTCTTCAAAAATACACCAGATGGCAGTTTAGAAAATTACTCCTTCAAAAGTACACCAGATGGCAGTTTAGATAATTACCAGCAAAAGAAAAAATTGACAGTCGTGAAAACAACCGACGATGGAGAAGATGGTTCTCCGATATTGAGCTGCTGTGTTTAAAAAAACATAGATGTATGAGGTAAGAAAAATTCATGATTCATTTGATTCTTATGTTTGTCTAGAACTCTACAATCCTTGAAATTTGTGTACATAAATTCTGAGGCAGTTTGTTATATGTCTAAATAATGAAAAACTTTATATGATTTAGAATGTAAAATACCATCTTATCACCATGTTTTCTTCTAATTAAATGAGGTCTGAAATTATCTCCATGGCGAAGGAAATAATAATATGATACCAGCCGATCCAATGGTTTTCGTATCAAATTTATGTACAATGGCCTTTGACTAACTCCAAACCTAGAAAAATAAATTATATCAAATTAATATTAAGAAGCTAAAGCTATTATCATGATTGAAATAAGTAAATTAATGTATACAACTAAACTATTGTAATCAATGGTAAAGAGAAAAATTTCTGCCTGAACTGGGAACTGAACCCCGAAACTTCAGCTTTACACGATGCTCTGACCACTGAGCTAATTTAGGCTATATTCCCATCCAAGCATAAATCCCCTTTACCTTACTCTCTTGGTCTCATATTCAATGCAATGAATCATCATTCACAAATACACAATGAATGGCTTCTACAATAATTAAAACATTTTGTCTATTCATTCTTACCTCTTAGGGTCGAATGTTTGAACGCATTAGACAGTAAAAGGCGATCTCTGCTGAGAAAGTTTTATCCAAATACATTTTACTTACTCAGAAATCTATTCATGCAATAATAATTGTAAGCTACCTGACGAGGTACCTTAAGATCATAACTCAAGATAGAAACTTATCGTGAAAATCCCGAAGGGAACCGATGTAGTTTGAAACTTTTGCAGCTTTATCCAAGATGTCAGACCTTGAAGACTTCGATCATGTTTTCGGTATACGCGGAGAAGAGGAATTTGATAGAGTCTACCAAAGAATTCAACTGGAAAAACAGGAGAAACGGCTTAATATTGCATGATGCAGACGTCGTTGTATACAGTATTATTTGCGGGACGCATGCGTAAGTGCGTTCCTCTATAGCAGACAAAAATAACGGAAGTGGTTTTATCGCTGAGAATTCTGGGTAATTCGTTGCCAATATTATGAAAACGTCAACTTTCATGCATGACCGGTAAGTCGGCCATTAGTTCGATCTCAGCAATTGCTCACGGTGAGTCAGCTCACCAGTGATTGGAAGTAATTTGAGTAAAGACTAATGTATTTGCATGCGGCCCTTAGAGTTGTTTTTGTCGAACATATGTTTCAGAGCTTCTTAGCCCCATCGTCAGCGATTACAGACTGAATTTTCTCATGTTGTCGGCTCTGATTCTTGATTCCTGCTCTCTTTGCCTCTGGACCAGACATACGTTCGACAAAAACAACTCTAGAGGTAAGAATGAACAGACAAAATGTTTTAATTATTAGACAAGCCACTTAATGTTACTTCCTATTGTATTAAAAAAAATGGCATGAAGGGACTCCACACATCTATAGCATTATTTATAAAATTAATATTAAGAATCTAAAGCTATTACTATGATTGAAATAAGTAAATTAATGTACACAACTGAACTATTGTAACCAATGGCAAGGAGAAAAACATACGTATATAGAATTTTCAGAATTAACATAATGGATTTTATACAATTACCATAATTTCATTTTACTTACCGGGCAAAGTCAACAAAAGCAAGATGTCCATGGTAAAGTGCTGGCTTTATAGCATTCCAATTAGATACATTTTGTACAAATCTTAACTGAAATAAAAAAGAAGAAACGCTGAAGATAATAAAACAGGAAATTAAGAAAATTTAACAAAAACAAAAAAAATCTTTGTATTATTATTATTATTATTAGGAACTTATTTATTCTTAACTTTTATTGCAGTAGTTGAAATTATTAACATTTTTAAAGGATTGTATTTTAAAATAAATCCTTACATATTAAATATACATTATTTAAAATTATAAATAGCATCTTTTTTACTATTCCAATTTATCCTACCTAAAATAAATAATAGTTTAAAAAAACTAAAAAAAAACATGCTTTATTAGAAAATTGAACTAAAAAATGAAAAATAATTTTAATTTCCAACATGCTTGGGATAAAATTAAAGTGGTCAACAAAAAAATCATCTCCAACACATCTAGAATAAAAGTAGAGTTATCTACAAAAAAAAATAATTTTACCATCAAAAGCGAGGGGTGCTCTATATCAACTAATATATTTGATAATAAACAGATATTGGTAAAAGTAAAGTCTCTAAGAAAAAAACATAAAAACCATAAAAAGCACCCCACGCTTTTGATGGTAAAATTATTTTTTTTGTAGATAACTCTAGTTTTATTCTAGATGTGTTGGAGATGATTTTTTTGTTGACCACTTTAATTTTATCCCAAGCGTGTTGGAAATTAAAATTATTTTTAATTTGGCTTTCTAATAAAGCATGTTGTTTTAATTTTTCAAAACTGTTATTTATTTTTTATTTTTTAGTTCGGTTTTCTGATAAAGAGTGTTGTTTTAGTTTTTTTAAAACTATTATTTATTTTTAAAATTTTTAGTTTAATTGATTGTCATAAGCCGGAATCCCATGAAAATTTAATTGCTAACAATATTTTTAATGTCTAGACATGAATATAATTATATTTTTTAAAATTATTATTATCTAACATTATTATAATATTTTTGAATATTTTAATATAGATGAATAGTTAGAGTTAATCATATCCTTCTCATATTTTTTGGATAAATTACAATGTGGTAAGTTTACAAAATTGTCATTAATATTTTACAAAACAAGATAAAAATGTAAATATCTTTAAATTCGATACTAAAGTAGTATGATCTAAAAGTAATACTCTTCTAAAAAATAAAAATCATCCAGGCCAGATATGAATCAGCGACCTATAGATTACTGAAATTATATACCACTACAGTCCACTGCTCTACCAAATGAGCTACCAGAAGATATAATATTAATTTCTTACATACGATGGACTAAAAAGTCGGTAAGTCTGCAACTTATTATACCGGTCTTTATTTTTTGATGTCCTGATGATCCTGGCAAGGATCTTAGAAAAAAATTATGAAATTATTGTATTGTCATTGGTCCTTTACAAGTATACAAAGTTTCAAGTGGGTAAAAATCGTGTTGAAAGATTCCATTACACAGATAGACAGATACAGGTCAAGCTAATGTAATGCGTATAAAAAATAAATAAATCTATATTTTTATTGTTTAATTATATTACTTAAATCATTTGATTGCTGTTACACTAATTTCAAAGTTTATCAATTTAATACTTAGAATTTAGTAACAATTTTTTTATGTAATACTTCATTAGATAATCAAGTGTACTAAATATTTAGAACAAAATTCAGCAATTCTGCTGTACGGTGCGTTCATATATATATATATATATATAACCACTCTGACTGCTACCATTTGTGCAGTTTTCTTTTGGATCGTCTTTTGTTTCCGTTGTATATACTAGCGTAGAGTTCATAACATCCGAGGTTATTAATCAAAAACCTTTGCCCGGACCCATAGGAGGCAAAGATTGATTCATCTTTCTTTCTTTCCTAAACACTTAAACATGAATCAACAATAGATCTCAAAACAGTAGAGTAGTTTATGATTCTGATTTTAAACTGAATGTATCATTATTGTTATTAATCATGAAAGCTAGACGGAAAATAAAGGAAGCTAGAATGATCTCCTAAATAAGTAAGTTTCAGTATAGGAATATCAAACAGTAGCATGCACATAAATAACTTGAACATTAACCAGGATATATATAAAAATGATGTTTAATATAAACAAGACGTCTGAAGTGGATGAAAAATATAACAAATGTAAATACTTGATCATTCTTCAAGAAAAAGAAAATAAATAATAATCCTTAACATCACAAAACTATATCATACCTCACACAACATTCATACCACGGTCCAAGCCAGGGTAGTCTTTACCCGGTCCTCAGGACCAAAACTTAAACCACGCCTCTCGCGGCTCCAGACGACGTTGTCTCAACTCAAAGTTCCGATCGAATGATAATGTTCTTGATGTGCATTGCGTATTTGAGCGTTCCGAGGTAGAAGGGGAGATGCGCAGCACAAACAGCGCAACAGGAGAGGTAAAAAGGAGAGTGGGGGTAGATGCATAGAGAAAGGATATTGGCATAGTTCACGAATCTTTCTGTTCAGGGAGGATAACGGCACTACAGTAGCGAACCGAAAATCGCACTTTCAGTTCACTGCTTAACCACCCTCCCATAATATCACACAGAATTCTGTTGTAAAACTGGTACAAGAGAGGCATATGGATTATGGAACTAGAATAAATATAAATGGCATAACTAAATAACAGCATTTGCACAAGTCTGGGGATAGGGAAATGACCTACAATTTGCATTATATATATATATATATATATATATATATATATATAGATAAGAAAAATAAATGCCTGGAAGGGATTCGAACCCAGAACTCTAAGTCTGTACCTCAGAGTTCCGGGTTCGAATCCCGTCCAGACATTTATTTTTCTTATCATACCATATTAAGCTTGCATTGCTCAATGTTAATCATTTAATTATAACACATATATATATATATATATATATACACACACACACACACACAGTTTTACTAATAAAAATCTCTTATACAGACTTTCATCAGTTATATTTGAAAAGAAAAATATACGCCTAGACTGGGGTTTGAACCCAGGACCTTTGACTTTCTATGTCAATGCTCTTCCATCTGAGCCACCTAGGCCTCCAATCTAAACGCGTATTTTTCTCTTACACATAGTTAATTCCCTAACCCCAAATTCTATGATTTTTGCAAATGGCGGCTTCTTTATTAAGAAGTCTCCAATCTAAACGCGTATTTTTCTCTTACACATAGTTAATTCCCTAACCCCAAATGCTATGAGCCGTTGCTACGATTTTTGCAAATGGCGGCTTCTTTATTAAGAAGTCTTTTGCCGCCATTTGCAAAAATCGTAGCAACGGCTCATAGCATTTGGGGTTAGGGAATTAACTATGTGTAAGAGAAAAATACGCGTTTAGATTGGAGGCCTAGGTGACTGAGATGGAAGAGCATTGACATAGAAAGTCAAAGGTCCTCTTAATAAAGAAGCCGCCATTTGCAAAAATCATAGCAACGGCTCATAGCATTTGGGGTTAGGGAATTAACTATGTGTAAGAGAAAAATACGCATTTAGATTGGAGGCCTAGGTGACTTAGATGGAAGAGCATTGACATAGAAAGTCAAAGTTCCTGGGTTCAAAGCCCGGTCTAGGTGTATATTTTTCTTTTCAAATATAATTTGTCTATCATTAAGATGTTTAAAAATGAATAATATTAACATTTCATCAGTTGTTTAGTTGCACAATATATAAGTCTTATGTAGATCATGTATAATTTCCTTACTAACAAACGCTGTGCCGGAGCTATATAACAATACAACAGTCATACACAATACGTCACATATTTGTCATCATTATGACGTCAGAACAATAATATGCGCAGTTTGTAACAGAAATAAAACAACATCAACTAGTGATTGAGTAAGAAATGAATATGGATAAGAATTAATAGAGATTCTCTAATTGTGGAGGTACAGAAAAAATAAGTGTGTTTTAATTCATTTACATTTTTCTTTACGCTATGTTCAAATATATCGTAGAATTAGTTTCACAGATAATGTGCTGCCATATAACGTCAAGAATTTCGAACAATTCTTGGAAACCAATAGTTTTTCCCATTACTTATGAATTATATGTAGTAAATTGAATTACAAATAGCTGCTCAATGGGTATAACCCACACTTGTAACAATTCGTGGTAACAAAGAAAGATGGCACTGCATTCCAGAAATGTAATAATCTCACTTTTCATGAAAGTGTTGCTTATCCCCTTATTTGACTGGACCCCTCAATTGTATTCTGTTTAATGCTACTCTAATTACTGAATTTTGGTACAAACTTCCTACTTCATCTAATAAAACTTTATGAACATCGAGGAAAGTCATGGATTTACTATAATTTTTATAAATTAAAGCACTATACCAAAGGAACATTTATAAATCATAACAAACCTGGTTTGATAAAGATAAGGCATGCATGTTTCCTGTAATGTTGATATGAAGAACGTGAAATCCATTCTGTTTACATAGATCATATGCAACACCTACAAAACTTGTTGAACCGGTCTTGGGAACCCGATTGTATATGATAACAATGTCTTGATTACTTGAGCTTGAATGGCCAGAATTTCTACGTTGGTCCACTTCTCGCAATTGCATTCTTGCAACTGCCATTTCTAAAAAATAAAATAAAATAGAATAAACAAAGACTATCAATTTTTACATATTGAAACAGGACTTAAATTCTAATAACATATAGTAAAAAGTGTCAAATTTTCTAGTTGATTCAAGTTTATTTTTCTGAATACTTTTTATTTACACATTATAAGAGATCATCTTATGTTCTTCTTAGAAAAGAAAAATAGAGTAATCATCAAAGAAGACATTTTTCTTAATTATATGGCTTCTACATAGTCTTAGACTGCCATTAAGATATATGCCAATGGTCCAGGCTCTATGGCTACACCATAATAAAAGTTTCATAGAGTATAGTTCCACTAGAGATTGTGAAGATATCTGAATAGCCACTTAACATGAGAAGTGGCAAAATCATGTTACGTAAAATTAAAAGTAAGTTTGAGGTTAAATAAAATTTATTAAGTCATTACATCTTACCTCATAATTTTGTAGAATTCTTAAGAACATGTTTCAGTATTATTTGAGAAAGAAAAATTATGTTCGAACCAGGAGTCGAACCCTGGATCTCTGACTCTGTACGTCAGTGCGATAACTGTTATGCCATTCGAACTTCCAATAGGAATGTCAAATTTCTTTCCACTTATACAATTCTCCTTTCATCATCTGAAGGCTGATAGCCCTCACTATCAACAATGCCATCTGACGACTTCTATTCAAAGATTTTTATTGAGAATTTAAACGTTACTTTTAAGCAGTAAAGCTTATTATTTTGATGTTATATTTTTAATTAACAGTTTCTAGAATTGGATATAGTTTTATTTTAGAAAGAAAAATTATGTTTGAACCAGGAGTAGAACCCTGGATCTCTGACACTGTACATCAGTGTGATAACTGTTATGCCATTCGAACTTCCGATCATCATCTTCATCAATGGCTTGACAGCCCCATGTGGGCCTTGGCTGCCTTCAGAAGCATATGCCAGACTTCCCTGTTCTGAGCTTCATTCTTCCAGTTTTCTATTTTTTAAATCTTAATGTCTTAAATTGTACTATCCTCCCATCTTAATTTAGGTCTTCCAACTTTTCTGGCCAATAGAGGTTGCTCATTGTAAATTATTTTTGTAATCCTTTTGTTGTCCATATGAATAATGTGTTCAGCCCATGCCAATCTATTAACTTTGACAAAATTCAAAATATCTGGCTAATTGTACAGTTTATACAATTTATTATTGTATCTCTTTCCATACATTATTTTCTTTCACGGCACCAAAAATGGATCTCAGTATCTTCCTTTCAAAACACCCTAATAATTCATCAGATTTCAACATGGTAAAAGTTTTTGATGCATATGTTAACACTAGTCTAAGGAGAACTTTATACATGAGTATTTTTGTCTTTCTAGATATAAACTAAGATCTAAACATTTTCCAGAGTTTAAAAAAGCATTTGTTTGCAGCCATGTTCTGCAGATGAATTTCAGCTAAATTGTCATTTCTACAATTTACTTCAGATCCTAGATAAATAAAGCTATGAACCAGTTTAAATTTATATGCGCCAACTTCCGTCAAACTTCCGAAAGGAACGTCAAATTTCTTTCCGCTTATACAATTCTCCTTACATCCAAAGGTTGATAGCCCTCACTATCAACAACACCATCTGACGACTTCTATTCAAAGTATTTTTATTGAGAATATAAACATTACTTTTAAGCAGTAAAGCTTATTATTTTGATGTTATATTTTAAATTAAAATTTCCAGAAATGGAAAAAAATTTTCTTCATCATCATCATCATCCAGGGATTAAGCCTGTTGGCTCGTTCCGGTTTAATGAAAGCTAGAATTGTTAAAATTGTTCAGACCATCTTCTGTGTGGGCGATCAACATTTCTCCTTCCATGCGGTTTATAATTGAGCAATAATTTTGGAAATCTTCCTTCTGGCATTCTATCAATATGTTCTTTCCAGTCGTTCCTATATTTAATTATTCGGTCTGTAAGCTTGAAAATATTTATTTCCTTTCTTATATCTTCATTTCTTTTCTTATCCAGCAGAGTATATCCTGCTATATTTCTTAAAAATCGCATCTCAGCTGCTTCCAATGTTTATTCTTGTCTTTTAGTGATCGTCCAACATTCTGATCAATACAGGAACAGCCATTACTTTATAAAATTTAATTTTTGTTTCTTTTCTTGTGTTTTTAAGGGTTCTTTTAATAGTGCCACAAATTTTCTTTCTAAAATATCCAATTCTGGAAAATGTTAATTTAAAATATAACATCAAAATAATAAGCTTTACCTCTTAAAAGTAATGTTTAAATTCTCAATAAATACTTTAAATAGAAGTCGTCAGATGGCATTGTTGATAGCGAGGGCTATCGATCTTCGGATGAAAGGAGAATTGTATAAGTTGATAGAAATTTGACATTCCTATCGGAATTTTGAACGGCGTAACGGTTATTGCACTGATGTACAGAGTCAGAGGTCCAGGGGTTTCGACTCCTGGTTCGAACATAATTTTCCTTTCTAAAATAAAACTATATCCAATAATGTGTTACCTCGTGAACCACAGTTTTGAGCATGCGCAGTGGGTCATAACAGGGACTCTGATTGAAGCCATTCATTTTTTTTTGGCAAGTGTACATCAATTATAGGACTCATGAGATCCTATAAATTCATTTCTTAAAATTTCTGATATTTAATTACTACAACACTAATTGTTTCCATTACAATTGCACAAGTGAATATTGAGACCAATAATATGAACGATGTTATGAGAATTATTAATGAAAAATGTTGTTATAATCTGCATAATTTTTGGTATTAAGCCTGATTGTGCAATTTTGTCTTTTTGAAGTTTAGAGAATAATTTAAAAAATCAAATATAATTTTACTTTTCTTTCCTTCCTAATCAAAATAGACACATCAAAATGTGATTCATTCAAGTATCAGTTTGGCTCATTTGGTTGAGATACCGTATCAGTTAACCCAGCATCTCTGCAAGGTACTCTAAGTATAAGTACCCAATAACAGTGTAGAAATGATAACTCGGATAGATCATACAAAGACGGGGATGTGAATAGATGAAATGAGGATGGAGAAATAGGATACGAAAGAATTGAGGGCAGAGACATCTAGTAATTAATTTACAACACTCTTTGACTGTTAGGTATAAAAGTGGCATATATATATTCTTCTTCTTCTTCCTTCCAAGTATTAGGCCAAGGCCTGTTACGATCCTATAGAAAATTTTCCCTCCAGCGTTTCATAGGACGGCCCAGTGATCTTCGTCCTCTTGGTATATAATTATAAACAGCTTTGGGGATCCGATTTGAACTCATTCTTTCAAGATGGTGTTTCAATATATATCATACCCATTATTCTGTAGTCTTCTCTTGAGGACAATAAATAGAGTATATTTTTTTGTTTAAATTGGGGTCGACTCAGCCTCTAATGGAAATGAGTACCAGACGCTTGTTCTGGGGATAAAGGCAGCCGTCACATAGGGCTGACATCAAGTGCTGATTGTCCAGAAAAAGTGGGAGCCTTAACTTCCTACTACCCCAAGGGCCTCCTGAGGCCTGTGATGGGATTGCTGTACCTTTACATATAGACTAGATATGTGATATTACTGTGAGCCAAAATATGGTACTGTCAATTATACTTTCCTAATGACTATACTGGAAAAAGTTTCCATTAAACACAGTGTCCCAGGCAGACATAACGTGCATGCACCAACAAACACAAAGCGGTTTACACTATGGAATCACGCGAAGCTGCCAACATATACACAATATTTCCATCCATAGTAATTCTGCCCGAAGGCAGGTCCTTCACTGCAATCATAGTATTTTCATGCTATGCTTGCAGCTTTACTAGGGAATTGTGTAGGTGTGGTAGCTTCCCGTTGCTTTCCACACTGGTGAAGGATGATAGTGATGATGATGATGATGATGGCCATATGATTTCGGGGACCGTTTGGGCCTTAAAGTTTTCCTGACATTTGTCTTACAGGTGAGGAAAAACCCCGATAAAAACCTCACCCAGAAAAACTGCCCCGACCGGGGATTGAACCCGGGCCCGCTGCGTGACAAGGCAGCGCTACCTCGAGACCACAGCAGTGGACTACACAATATTTAATGAACCTAAAAGCTAACCTAATGCAATATAAGTACTTTAACCTGTGAATGCCAACCTAAAAGCTAACTTAATGCAATTTAAGCACTCTAACCTGTGAAAGAATGTGATGCCCAAAAATAAATAGTAAATTCTGAAGTACATACTCTATGTTGGGTGCACTGGAACATGAGTTGTGAATATTCATTAAAATCAATATGGCTACCATGTCTTTATGTTACGTATGTAGTTAAATATCATAGGAAAATGTTTATAGAAATAATCATTAGAAAAAATGTAAAATTTATTGTAAATGGTGGTAAATAATTTGAAAATAAAACTCTGTTGACGTATGCCTAGGACTTAGAAAAATTTCTCACTGTGCTCAATGGAAACTTCAGCCCACTGTACATATATAATTCATATATTAATTTATTAATATAACAAAATAAGAATTTCACAATAAAGAAGTTGTAGAAAAAATTTATGAAATGATACATGTTTAATGTACGAAATGTTAGCAGAAACGGGGGAAAAATAAATAAATAGTGCAACTATCAAAAATGAATGATATACCATAGAGAGGCTTAAACTATAGTTTAGCCCTATATTTACCTAATTTACGTTTGCTATCTTCAAGTTTCATAACTCTCAATTCAAAATAAATAATAAAAATTATACAGCTAGAAAACACTATAAGAAGCCATAACCGAGGTGTTACAGTGCGTAAAAGCATGATGTCAAAATAACAGAACAGTTTGCAGATAATGTAGTTCGGAAATAAATTAACGTTTTCGTGTGTCAATTAATTGATTGAGGTTAGACTTAATTATGAGAGATTTGTTTTAAATAATCATATATTCTCTGTTCTAAATAAGCTTTCATGAAACATTTTTGGTGAATAATATATTCTGACTTTATATGTACTGTTCTTTACGTATAAAATACACAAAACTTTTTCAAAATTATACACACACACCCAAAACATAAATTTTACAAAGACAATATATTTGGACAACAGTGTTATTATCATGTTAGCAACACTGATAATTGAGTAGGGAAAATTATAAAATGAAATTGCCTGCTGTTACACAAAAAAAATGTTTACAGTTCACAAGGATTATTTTAATATACATTGTAATCAAGCTTATAATAACATTTTCTTACGATATCTAATATATTAAATTTTGGGAAGCAAATAATCTTACGAATTTATATAATTTAACATGTACATATTGGTCACTATGAAAATTCCATCTTCTTGGTTCTTCCTGATTGGATAATTGTTGGACCAATCGTAGCACTAGTTTCAAATTTAAATCTCTGCCCGTTGAACTTCCCTAATGTTTAAATCTGTTTAAATACCAATTACCACTTACTAGTTCAGTTTCATAGGTGAAAGGTAATACAAATGTAGATTGTGGGATTCGTGTACTAATGTTTTATTACAGTAACGTTATTCGTGTTTCATAAGTAAATTATATTTTTTTAAATAATGGAAGATATTGGACTATGTTTTCACAGTAAGTTATTTTTAATTAATTATTATCATAATAAATTAACCTAGATTACAGAATAATATAATTTCATAGATAATTATTTCTCATATTTTTTAGGTGAAAATCACACCAAAAAGTAAGAAGAAACATGAACTTCAAGAGCTTCCAAACATTTTGGTCTTAGCTCCATTCAACAAATCTCCAAAATTACACTTTGATAGCATTAAATTGGGAGCTAGAAAAGTGCAAACTATTATTATAAGAAATCCAAATAATTATGGAATTGAGGTAAGTAATTTAGACAAATATGTATAAAATATTAGACCTATATGGATAAAGATTCCATTAAATGCAGTGAGTATGCGCGAGGTGTCTATTTCTCACTGCGCTTAATGGAAACTTCAGCTTCTTTTAATTGATTCATAAGAAAATGCAGTTGTTACTTTCTGCTTAATTTTAAATCCTTTTTTTTTTGCAAGTAAATCCGCTCTTTCATTTCCTTGTATTCCACAATGGGCTTGGAATCCACTGGGAAAAAGTTCACTATTTGTCTACTATGAATTCTTGTAAGTTCTACAGAATCACAGTACACATGCATGAGTTGCTGTAGGGGTTAATGTAGCTGCCATAAGATGGCTCTGTAGTTGGCATTACCTACTTTTGGAATAATTTTTAATTATTTTAATTACTTCTTGTATAAACCCAATCTGTTTTCATTACTGGATTTGAATCTTGATATTTTTCCCACTTATCTGAGTCTGGGAGTCTCTTTAGTCTTTTATAAAGGAGTACTGCTTGTTGTTAAAGTTCTGTTATAATTGATTTATTTGAAGAAATAATATGTATAACTTCAATTGATATAGTTTTAGTTCTTCCAGTTATTAAGTGTGGAGCTTTATTTTGTGTTTGTTCCAAATACGTTTGGCTGAGGTTTTAAGATACACACAATTTTCCATGTAACATTCTTATGCCACTAATGCACTAAACACTTTTCAACCATTTATAATGTTTTGTACTATTTTAAACATTTTGGAACCATTTTATAAACATTTCTTACGATTTTTAAATATTTCTAAATTATGCGAATATTATACATAGAGTTCCACAGGCACAAAAATGCTTCATGTAACATCCGCTAGGTGGCTCTCACATCGGAGTTACCAATATTTGAAAATAATTCCAAACCATACTTAATGTTAGTGTACGTAAAATTAGTTTATTAAATAATATGCAAGTAAATTATTTTGTTAGGTTAGGAAATGGGAAGTTAGTTTACGTCCATTTTTTTTAGCATTTGGAAATTTATTCCCAAGTTGGTAATGCCGACTTCAGAGCCAGAAGCTACATTAACCATTACAGCAACTCCTGCAACTTGCACATGCACACTGCGATTCTGTAGAACTTAAAAAATAATTTGTGTACACCCGTTTCTCAACCTTATCCATATGTTTTATTTGATTGTGTTGCTGTTATTAATATTTCTCCACGATATGTTAGGACTGGTTTTATATATGTATTATAGGTAGTATACAATATGTTAGGACTGGTTTTATATATGTATTATAGGTAGATTTTAAGTTATTTTGAAACTACCTCATTTTGTTCCTGTTAATCTTTTTAACAATTTAAATATCTTAGTAGCTTTGTCAGTTTCAAAATATACTTCTAAAAGTTTTTATTATTCATTTCATACATCTCAATGATAGATAAATCATACTCCTAAATATTTAGCATTTTCAGTTCTCTGCAGTTGAATATCTTCATACATTAAAATAATTTCTACTGATTTTTTTTGCTAAGGTAAAAACCTGTAAAACGTGTTTTTGTGGTATTCACGGTCATTAAATTATTATTACACCATAGTTGAAGCTCTTTTAATGCTTTTTGCATAGTAGTTGTTATATCTTGTATTTTGCCAGCTTTCTGTAAATACCATATGACTAAGACTCATATGTATGAATGCATTCAAGCGTAAAATACATACTTAGGTACAAATAAGTAAGTTCCATCCAAAGACTTCTGCATACTCAAGAATCTGTTCATGCGATAATAATTGCCAATTCAAGTGGAAGTTTCGTAAATTACCTGATGAGGTGCCTTTGTGCTTTCAAGCGTGAAATTATGACTGCTTCAATCTATATTTTTTCTTAATTTTGTAAAATATTTGTCATTGTCTGTTACGAATTATATGTCTCTTATTTTAAATAAATATGTTAATATCCGTATGTTTCTTGTAATATGTCATAGACATTTTGAGGTTAGGTCTAATAATACATACGAAATTTGGTTAAAAAATAATCTTTAATAATTAGATGAATGAATGATTTTTCTATTATTTTGTATGTAATTATAGTTAGTCCACCACTGTGGTCTCGAGGTAGCGTGCTGCCTTGTCACGCAGTGGGCCCGGGTTCGATCCCCGGTCGGGGCAGTTTTTCTGGGTGAGTTTTTATTGGGGTTTTCCTCACCTGTGAGACAAATGTCAGGAAAACTTTAAGGCTCAAACAGTCCCTGAAATCATATGGCCATCATCATCATCCTCCTTATTATTATCATCATCATCCTTCACTGGTGTGGAAAGCAACGGGAAGCTACCACACCTACAATTCCCTAGTAAAGCTGCAAGCATAGCATGAAAATGCTATGATTGCAGTGAAGGACCTGCCTTCGGGAGAATTACTATGGATGGATGTCTATTTTACTATTCATGGAAAGACGTTGCCATGTCTGATTATAAATTCTAGTGAGTTAGTGATTATGTATGAGTGGCGACATTATACTCCTCATCTTGACTTTATTTGTAGCTATCAGAAGTTCAAAGATCTTAAGTTCCACTCTCATTTTACATTCCTTTCTGAACACAATACAAGTGTACTATACCTATATAATATGGTCTGCCAGAGTGGTGCATAAAATGTAAATAGATACACAAATGCGATAGATGTCCTCTGAATACACAAAAGTGGCAACACACTAAATTGAATATACTTATTGTTTATTTACTATTTGTACGAAACAACACTACGAGGTTTCTTTTATTATTATTATTATTATTATTATTATGAGTTAGTTATTTTGATTCACCTCATATTTTTTGATATTCTGCAGACCATAGTTTTGTCAATTCTATGCAACATTGTTGATGCATTCTAATTTTCTAATTTAAGTTAGAATGCATTGACAGTGTCGCATAAATGCGATGAAACTATAGTCTGCAGAATATAAAAAAATTGGAAGTGAGTCAAAGTACTCATTAAATAGTTATTTTTATACAAAGATAAGGGGGAAAAAATGCTGACTTGAAAGCCAGCAAAAATGTAACAAAAATCAAAAGAATTACAGAGTAAATGCCTCAAATGTCAAAACTCTAAAAGGAATTGGTGTTATATCATCTTAACATAACTAGAGTCAGGACCATCTTGGAAGACAGCTTCGTCTAGAATGTGCAGAAAACAGGTTACAACACCTGCTCTGACTTCAAGCAATAGCGTCATTGTATATCTGGTTTTGGTGTGTGCTAGTTAGGACCATTTTCTCGTAAAAAGAAATATATATATAATAGGATTGCTGCAATAAATAGTGCATGTTGCGGCAATGCCTTAACCTAAACAAGTCCTGCATAGGCAAGCAAGAGAAATTGTTTAAAAATGAAGCAAAGCAGACCGAAAGCTGTGTTCAGAGTGGGAGTAACAGTGTTCAGTGTTGCTGAATCTGAAGAGAAAGCTTGTAGTGTGAGTTTATGCTCTGTTTAGAGAATCACGAATTAAGGATAATTGAATTATTTTTAATCCTTGCATGCCGTAGCGTAGTGGTTAAGGCACTGCGCTACAAGCCAGAAGGTCGAGGGTTCGAGTCCCAGTGCAATCAGGATTTTTAAACTGGCCCAAACCTTTTGGCGGCACTATTGGCCCTGGGGTCAACTCAGTCTCTAACGGAAATGAGTACCAGCCGCTTGTTCTGGAGGTAAAGGCGGCCGTCAGGCAGGGCTGACATCAAGTGCCGATTGTCCAGGAAAAAAATGGGAGCCTTAACCTCCCACTACCCCAAGGGTCTCCTGAGGCCTGTAGTGGGATTACTTTACTTTTATATAGTGTACATAATAGAATTATGTATGATGTGTAAATTTAAAATGAAAATGTTTTACGGTAAAGAAAAATATTTTAATTAATATTTAAAGGAAGTGAAACAATGAGGTTTATTTTAATTAATAAACTGAGTTAAAATTTAACACCTCTTCTCATAATTGTAGATTTCTCAAAGACCTGTTTCAATTCTTCTGTGTATTATCTTCAGTTCCATCTAACTGTTGAATTGGTGGTTGGCAATCTTGTAGGTTGCTTCCTACTCTCTCTGGTAGCTGACCGATGAACTTTCAAGTTCCCAGGGAAAGGGAATTAATTTGGAAGTACATTGGTCTACCATCAGAGGGAATAGGATGCAACATACAGGTTCTCCAATCACCAATTGATGGAACTGAAGTTATTAAGCAGAAGTATGGAAACATGTCTTTGAGAAATCTACAATTATGAGGTGAGGTGTTAAATTCTAATTCAATTATTAATTAAAGAAAAATATTTCAAATATTGTGCATTTCTTCAAGGTAACCATGTAAGAATTGCTCTACATCTCTGTGCTGTATACTAACAGACAAAAACCGAGTCATGATCTACAAAAAATCTCATTCCATCTCTTCAGGTGATAATCCAGTGTATTTTTCCATTAAGGGAAAATATCTATAAACTGTCATTATAGTACACTTCCAGTATTAAAAGCAATTCTCTTAAAATTTGTATTTATTTTGTTTTTAGATTCAACTAGAAAAACTACCTCCAGAAGAGAGTGGGTTTAAATTCAGTGATACACACTTCATTGTAGATGGATGTCAAGAGAAAGTTTTGGAAATAGAATGGACTCCCACTGAAGCTGGTAAATGGCGATATGTGATACAAGTCAAGAGTAATCATCGTCTCAAATTAGATATTACCATCACATGTTCATGTGTCGACCCACGAAAGGTAAAGAAAAAATAACTTTGATAAAATTTGAATATAATTAAGTTATTATTGCTATCAAACCCCATTTGGTTTTATATGCTCGTAGACCTAAGCTTTCGATACATCCCAAACCTGAGATAATATTTTTTTAATAATTTCCTGTAAATAATGCACCTCCCCCAAATGATGTTATTCTCCCTCTTTCGTTTCTCAATCATGCTACATGTCCTGCCCATCATAGTTTTTACTATATTTTGTTTCCCATGAAGATCATATAGCACCCTGTTATGTGGTTACTCCGTTCAATTGTCTGCTAATCTCTCTTTTGTCATATTTTCCTAAATACTTTATTCTCAAACACTGTTTTTTTCACCTCCCTTAAAGTAAGAGATCATCTTTCATTTACATATTGTAGGCCTGTAACTGAAAAAAAAATAAGTTTTATGTATTATTAAATTAATGAGTCCTTTTTTCACATCTTACCTCACATTTTATGTTTCTTTAAACAAGGGACCTGGTTTTCAAGAGAAGGATCTTTCTTATTTGAATCTCCATCAATAACGTTGCCATCTGGTGTTGATTTGATGAACTTTGAGATGTTACATTCATAATGGGGTTATAATGTCGGTTGAAAATGAGAGAGATCCTTCTCTTGAAAACTAGTTCCCGTGTTTAAATAAACCTAAAATATGAGGTAAGATGTGAAAAAATGACTCATTCATTTACAAATTAAGAACCTCATAATGTTGGTTGGTTAGTATCTAATGTCAAGCACTTGATAATGAAATCATTTGCTCTCTTGCACTCCAATATTTAGCAGAAAGGCTGGTCTCTTCTACAAAAGCTGGACAACGGAGGAGATGGTTTCTTTCCATATCTTCATTTAAATTGCAAAAAGGGAGGTCCGAAGCTTCTAGGTATATTGATTTCAATTTCCTGATACATTCACCTCATAATGTTATTTCCCATATTTAACTATTTATGTATTTTGTTTAAATTTTTTTAGAGAAATTGGGATAGCATAATAACATCCATTTCCAGAATTGAGCCAATGTTTAATTTATTTCTGCACCTCATTCCTGTTTGTTATTATTATTATTCATAGACACAGTATAACTTCAATATCTCAAAAGTGTTTTCAGACAGAAATATTGCTTTGAGTACTGAAAATCTGAAATGTAGAAAAAAAAAAGTAGAGTAGGCTTACACTGCAGGTGTTGTACATGCGACAATTAAAAATTAGATTTTTCATTTTAGTAAACAATTTTACTTCAATGTTCACAACCATATTTTCATTTTACTTACAAATCAATATATTCTCTCTCTCTCTCTCTCGCCCTATTTCTACAAAGTTTCAAGGTTTAAGTCTAAAAAATCTTCATAAATTGATTAATTGGAGTATGCAGAATTGGGCTGCTGCATTATCTTGATATTTTCTTTCACCTTTTCATCAACACCTAAGATTTTCAAAACTCGCTTTTTCTCCATAGTGCAAACATTACTGTAAGGTGGTGGTCAGTAACTGGACTCGACTGCTGAATACTATAGAAAACAGTCTGTTTGAATGGAATGGAGTATTCTATTGCAGGCATTGTTGACTTGATTCCAAAACCTATCGCACTTCAATAAAGTAATGATACTTTATTTAGTAGATAGGAAATAACACTATGAGGTTTTTTAATATTGTTTATTTTTTATTTCACTCACCTGATACTTCATAACTCCTCGCAAACCCAGGGTTTCATCACATCGCGAGTTGTGAACGTGACACAGCATTGAGAATGTCACAAATGATGTGACGAAACCCTGGGTTTGCGAGGAGTTATGAAGTATGAGGTGAGTGAAATAAAAAATAATGTTACTTTAACCTTTTAATTCCGCGGTGGACTAGTGGTTATGCTCCTTGCCTCTGGTCCCGAGGGACGCGGGTTCAAACCCGGCCGGGGTCGATGGATTTTTTAGGATGGAAAAATCCAAGGAGCAAGTCCTCCGGGAGGGACTTTAAGCCGTGGGTCCCGAGTCTGAAGATTTTCAGGCTCATAAAAGATCCTTAAGTCTGAATGAAAGGCCTCTAAGCAAAATTTACCGAATTTTCCCGTCCCAGTACTACCTTGGTTTCCTAGATGTCAGTATGAGGCGGAACGCTGACCACGTACCACTCAAAATTACATCTATACAAAAACAAGTGTAACTAAATTAGTATGGTTCAAATTCTACCCTATAGGGAGAGAGTGCCTAAATCTCTGTTAAGGGAAACATGGGCTTACAAAAAAAAATCTGTATATATTGAACATTATCATTCTAAATTCCAATTACAAAAAATATGTTTTTACCTAAGAATTAAATTAATATTTTTAATACCTTACCTCATATCCTTTATTCTTCTAGACTGCAATTTCGGAGCTACATCATAGTGATTTTTTCCTGTGAAAGTTAAAAAAAAAGTTTCAACCTGTTTAGATAATATATTACTGGACTGCAAGTGTTGACTTATTTTTGCTACCTATTGCACTCGGGTAAAATAACTGTACTTTAATACCTTAATTCCATACGTCATTAAACATGTATTTTTTATTCCATTACGCGACAGGCCTAGAAGGCTCTTAGTCTACCAGCTGGCTGCTGGCCTCACATCCACATGTGACAGAGGTAAATGATCATCTAGCCAGTGTAGGGGTGACATATTGTCAGCATGTTGAGTCCCCCAGCCATTATAGCTGGTTTTTCTCAACCTGGAATCGCTACTTATTGTAGCTACCCAAATGCCTCATGATGCTGGGTGGGCACTGGTCCCACACTGGCCAAAATACCATGAGAAAATTTCTTCCCCATAGAGACTCGAACCAGCGCAATCCCCGTAGCTCTGTGCCAAGGCTTCTTGCCTTAACCACTCAGCTATGGCGTGGGACATTGAACATGTATTGTCACCTTAAATTCAAGTTAAAGAAAGAAATATGTTACAAGTTTTGTGCGTGAAATATCCTTCAGTGTTTTTGAAAAAATTGAGTAATTGAACTTTTTAGTTATTGAAAAAATGTATTTAATATATATACAATTCCACTTGGAAATAAAAATTATCTTCAGATATAGAAAACTTGAATTATTGGAGTTTGACTTATGGAAGTTTTGCTGTATTTTGAATTCCAACACTTCTTCAAAATTTCCCTCTTTTCTTAAGAGTCCACTCCTGTTTAATAATGTATTTCTACATATGACATATTAAATATAACATTGAATAGCAGAGGAGATAGTGCATCTTCATATTTTAACCCTGATAAGAACATTTCCTATGACCCACGTTGAAAGACAGTGATGGATATTCTTCTTTTGCTGATCTATTTTGGGAGAAACAGCCAGCTCAGGTTCCAAGACATGAAATATTAAAAAAAAAAAACTTTTATTGCCTCACTTCATACTTTTTCTTCTTTTTAGACCAGTTTCAGAATAACAATTATTCCATCTTCAGTATTTTCATGACCATTGCATTGTTGAGGTGTTACACTGCTTCTTCCTCCATCTGTTGGCAGACCGATGAACCTCCAAATCAAATTACATTCTTCAGGAATTTCAAAATTCATTAATTTCTCCTTATTTTTATGGCTTTTCTAATAGTTTTATTAATTTAACCTTTTTTTATCTGATGTTTTCCTGATCAAGCATAAGTGGCACTGAAACATTAAATTATGGGTCTGCTTGTCAAGCAACAAAATGACTTAAATTAAAGCCAGAATTCTGACAGTTCAGAAAATTAAAAATACAAATCCCAATAAGAGGTTGTGAGTTGCGTAAATATAAATTTCTGTACTAAAGTTTCAGTGGCGGGAGACCAGTAGATCTGTTTGTCACAGATAAGTTCCTAATGCCTGCATTGGGAAGATTAAAATCTCAGATATTGGATAATCTGTTCACATTGTATATTTAAAAAAAACTCAATTGGTCCAAATTTTACTACTCAATAGGGATATGCTACACTTAGCATCGCAAGAAAATTCTTCTAAGTTCTATAGAATCGCAGTGCGCATGCGCTAGTGCTCCATGTAATCCCAGAAAGATAAATGCAACCTCCAGCAGTTGGCGGTATATGTATGTGAAATCAGTATGACCAACATTGACACAAAATTTCCAGAACTTGTCTAAAAATCTATAATTAACATGAAATGAACTAGTGGAAATATGATTTTATGTGGTACCCGTCCGATATTTTGAATTTTTCATAGAATAACAGATATGAAGAGGTAATTTATTTTACGTATCAAATCACATTTAAAAAGCAAGGAACCTAAAAGCTAACCAAACCTACATCAATTACTGTAACACAAATCAATTACTCTAACGTAGGTGAAATCCGGGGAACATTGAATCACATTTAAAAAGCAAGGAACCTAAAAGCTAACCAAACCTAAACCAATTACTGTAACACAAATCAATTACTCTAACGTAGGTGAAATCCAGGGAACGTGGAAGTGATGTTTTCAACATCTGGAGTATTTTGGGTTATTGATGGTGGCAACGTTGGAACAACATAGGAAGAGGAGGGAAAGTAGCAAGGAAGAATGTAGGACGATCATGTTTACGTAAATATATAAATATAAAAAAAAAGACCGTTGCAACAATGGAAGATGTTTAAAAGTGTTGCAAAATGTTTTAAACGTGTTTAAAAGTGTTTAGTGCATCAGTGGCATAAGAAATTAATATTAAAATTTTTTGCGACGTTTAGTATACAACACCTGCCAATAGAATTGTTTTTAACGAGTTATTTTTATTTATTTAGTCAGAAATAATTATATTAGCACACACTATTCAGGTACTGTAACTGCATGGTTCAATTCACATAAGCTACAATATTTATCTACATGCTGATTTCATAATTTTTTGTTCACTATCTTCTCAAATATTCAATGTTTACACTGTCTGATTAATGGAAGCAGGCGTATAATTCAATTTTTACCCCATAATGTGATTAACCTTTGTTATAGGAGCTATTCAGTATCTCTCTATTCAAGCATATAAAATTAGTTTTCAAGTGCAGACATTTTTATTTTGAAAACAAACTAAAGGAATAAGTGTCACATAGGTGAAGTAAATGCAAAACTGTCAGAAATTGAAATAATTTTAGAAGAAAAATCACATGTAAATGCTAATTTTATCAAGATATTATAGGAAAGCCAGAATAGAGATGAAGACTTCTCTGAATAACTCATAATTAAGGTTAATTTTTTTATTTTAAATGTCACGACAGGTCTAGAAGGCCCTTGACCTACCAGCCAGCTGCTGGCCATCTACATGTGTTAATCACAGAGATAGATCATCAATCTATCAGTATAATAATAATAATAATAATAATAATAATAGCTTTATTTTACCTGGCAGAGTTAAGGCCTTGTCTACCACTCAACCAGGTTTAAAAAAATACAAACAAAAATAAGTCTTAAATCTAAATTACAGTACATATATATATAAACGATTACAAGTAATGAATACAATACAATTAATATTTATAATGTATTTTGATTTACTCTAAATTTAACGAATTAAATATATAATATGTACAAGATATATAAAAACGAGGAAAAGATTAATGATAGTATAAAATTAAATAAATGGAGAAAAATTAATTATTAGACAACAGGTAACTGTATAAGCATGACTTAAAGGTGCCAAGTGTGCAGCAACCCCTGATATCTTGAGGAAGGAGATTCCAGGAGCGGGCAGAGGCTACTGTGAAGGAAGTAGAATAGGAGGAAGTGCTATTGTTAGCAGACTGCTATCTTGTGACCTAGTGTCAATATTGTGGTAAGAGGATAGGGGTGACATGTGGTCAGCATGTTGGGTTCCTCAGCCATTATAGCTGGTTTCTTCAACCTGGAGCCACAACTTAATGTAGCTACTCTAATTCCTCACGATGCTGGGTGGGCATCGGTTCCATACTGGCCAAATTCCTTGAGAAAATTTCTTCTGTCATGGAGATTTGAACCAGTGCAAGTCCCATAGCTCTGCGCCAAGGCCTCTTGCCTTAATCACTCGACTAAGGTGAGGAACTACAAGTTTTGTAGCACAATAAATGAACATACATAGGAAGATAATAACTCAAAATGGCCAACCACCATTATCATTTACATGCTTGGCCAAAATACATTCAATTGGGATTCCTAGTATACTATTTATTTATTTGTTTGTTCCAGGGAAAGAAGAATGTTAGACCTTTAAGAGCACATAATTCCACTTCAAATGTATTAGCAGTAAAGACTGGCATTAAAACATGTTCACAAATGAAGAACTCATTTTCTCATGGAGAAAGGAAGAAATCTCCAAAGTCTCCACAAAAAAAGACCACAAGCTTATCATATTCCAGTCAATCAACCAAAAGTGCTGTCAATTCAGAGAAGCTGAATTCAAAATATGATTTTAACATGAAAAATGAAAAATTTGCTTCTATTAAAGGCAATAAACTACCTCCATGCACAGTACCATCTACTCCTACACGTCGAGAGACTTACACTGTCGAATCCAATAAAGAGAATTTTAAACAATTACAAAAATCAACAAAACCACAAAACATTGCTATTACTTGTCCTGATCTAAGAAAACCTACAAATCTAAGAGTTACTCACAATATAAGCGAATCAAAAAATGTTGGAAATGTGAATGAATTTGAGTTCCTTATAGACAAACCATTTATGCACATAAATACGCCACCAACAAATGAAAAGGAAAATGGTGCGACATCATTGAGGAGGAAAACATTTGATAGTCATCCAGGCCGTCCTCTAGAGAGAAGAATACAACCTGAGAAATCCACAAATTCAAGAAAAAGCGAACAAAATTTCAAAGACAAGCTTGACTCCTTGTGTCTAACTCCAGCCTCGACTTCAGTGTATAGGACAGAAAATATTATTTCACCTGATAGTAAAAGATTTCCACCTTATACTGACACTCTAACTTCTGATCGTCGAATGACTTATAACGTTCAATCAAATATAAAATCAGAAAATCGATCCTTTCATCATGTAGAGGAATTTTTATCCAATTCCAAATTTGAGAACGAGTCGGTTTTTTGTACAGAAGAAATTGTTTATACGGCAAGAAAAGTAAAACACAGTGTTTCCACTCTTGCATCTGATAGTCCCGTAAAGTTTAATGATAGCTTAGAAGTTTTTGAAGCACCTGAAGATTCAACAAAGAAATGGAATGAATGGCAAATGCGTAACTGCATCAAATCAGATACAAGTTCTAGAGGATCTGAAAAAAATTCAGATTCTTATTTTTCCCCGTTTTTCCCCTTCCCCTCCTTGAAACCTACAGGATTTTGACTTCAAAAATAAACAAATTGAATTTAGAAGATGCAGAATCCTTTAGTACAGAATCGCCATCTAACTATTCCATTTTATTTTTAAATAATGACTTGGTTAAAAATTCTACAATTGTAAAAAAGTTGGACAATGCTTGTTTCAGTCCAATGAAAACAACAAACGTTCGTAAAGATTTGTTTTTTGAAGATAATTTGGATACGTGTAATGGTGAACCACTAAACTTAAGCTCAGGTACTTACGTTAAATAACTCTGAATCATCTTGTCATGAAACGTTTTTTGATATTAGTAATCAAGGAACATTTAAATACACAAACTAATTGTTGTATGGCAATCAAACCTTGAATTTCCTTTCATCTTTCTTTCTTTTTCTTCTCCAGAACAGAGTACAGCCAAGGAAGTTGTTGAAGCAGGATTATGGGTTGAATCATCACAAAAACAGAATGTGCCAGTGACTAAAATTCACAGTGATTTTGCCTGTAATTTGGAAACAATAGGAGAAGAGAGTCTGGAGACGACTACTTTTGCAAAAACAAACAGGTTTTCCGAATTTCAAACTGTTAAAATGGAAAAAAATGAAATTAATGAAGTGTGTGTAGATATATCTTCGCCAAAAAATCAGACTAATATGTTTACTGGCACCACAGGTAAAAAAAATGACATTTCTGGTATCAAAGGATGGTCACAATTTTCAGCAAAAAATAATGACTTGGTCACATGTTCTACAATTGTAAAAAAATTGGACAATGTCTCTTTCAGTCCAACGAAAACGACAAATGTTTGTAAAGGTTTGTTTTCTGTAGATGATTTGGATTCTTTTAATGTTGAACCACTTAACTTAAGTTCAGACACTTATAATAAATCTGAATCGTCCTTTCAAGAAATGAGCTTACACATGTTTGATACTAATAACCAAGAGCATGTAAATAACCAAACTAGTTGTAATGCTTCAAATCTTGAACTTTCCCTTCTTCCAGAAGATAGCACAGCAAGAGAGGTTATTGAGGCAGGATTGTGGGTCGAGTCCTCACAAAAACAGAATGTCCCAATGACTAAAATTCACAGTGATTTTGCCTGTAATTTAGACACAATAGGAGAAGAAAGCATAGAGACAACTTTCACAGAAAGAAAAAATAATACTTCTGAGATTGAAACTGTTAAATTGGAAAAAAAAGAAACTGATGAAGTATATCTAGAGATATCTCCACCAAAGAGTCAGATTAGTATGTTTACTGATACTGCAGAAAAAAGAAAAAAGATTTCTGGTATCAAAGGATGGTCAAAGTTTTCAACAAGATCAAGGATACCACACCTATCAAATCATCGTAAAGGTAAGTTTTTTTTTTTAAGAGGATAAGATAATTTATTATAAGTAAATATTTTTAGTAAATTATTAAAATTTTTATCCTGGGGGAAGAAAAAAAAACTTTCTTCTTTTTACTTCAAAACTAAACTTATAAGATAATGTGGAATGTAAATTTACATTTCTATCAGTCCATCTCACTATATAATGAATCATTAATGGCCTTGACATACAGAGTAAATTTGTTTTTCTTTTATTTATGATTAAATTAAAATGGTTCATACCTTTCCTCATATCCAGTCTTCTAAGTAGATAATGATTTCAAAGCTTTGCAGCTTCATCTTCAGTACTTTCTTGTCGACTGATGTTATGTCGATCAGAAGAACTACTTCCCTCTGTTGGTGGACCGATAAACCTCTGGATCCAGTCAGAATCCGATTTTGAAGTTCATAAGTTCTTTCTTTTTTCTTTTTTTTATGTAGATTTTAGTTTTTCTGTTTGTTTAATCAGACAGACTTTTTATTCAACTAGATGTTTTTCAGACCAAATTTTATTTCATTTACTTGTGTTTGATTACCATAGTGAAATTTAACAGTAGTTTGTTAACAGGCAAAAAGAAAAAAAAAAGTTTACCTCGACACAAGCCATCTAGCTTATTGGAAAAATATGGAACAGGCTGCTCTCCAAAAGTGATGTAATCATATAAACACTGTCTAGTACATTCACATGTCATTTGTTATAGGAGCTATTCAGTATCTCTCTCATTCATTGCAAACATATGATACAGATGTGGGAGAGCAGTCTTGAAACAAATTTCACATCGTCCTTCGAATCTTAGCAAATGGCCAATTTCTGCCTGGTGACAATATAATGAAATGATTGGTGGTGCTAAAGGCAGTCTAACTTTGCTTGCACTAGAGTCTCATGTACCATAACAAGATCTTGACAATGAGAAGTCCCAGTATTCTTACAGTGATTATGAAGGATGAAGTGCAGTGTAATGCAGGCCTATCATGCTATGTAGTTTTTTTCTGTGCAAACAGATTGCTTTTATTTTATATACGGTAGAAATTCAATATAATGTAAAGTAATAATTTATTTTAGGAAGTAATATTTTGAGGTTCTTTTAATCAAGTTTTTTTAAATCTAGAGATAACTTACCTCAATGTAATGTTGATTTGTTCTCGAATATATCGAAACATGTTCGAGAACAAATCAACATTACATTGAGGTAAGTTATCTCTAGACTAAAAAAAAACTTGAATAATGTAAAGTGTTCGGGAGTATAAAATTGTAGAACACTACACTTAAAATTTCATGACTGTAGGAGCCTAAAGTTCCACTGCCTTATAAAAAGACCCTAAGTTTTGTTTGGGTTTTAAAGTGCTGTGTTTATTTTCAACAGTTATTGTGCTGCAGAAATGCTCTATGCAGGCAGCCTGTTGAGAACAGAAAATCTATTTATTTTGACTTTGAAAATAAAAAATTCTATTGAAATTAAAACTGCAATTTTGAGTGGCATACTTTCCTCTGTGTTATAACCAAATTAATGTTTTATTGGACCATGGTAATTCAGATGTAGATTGCATTTAAAAGCAGCTCAATTTTAGTTAACATATATTGATATTGGTAAATTTTTAATATTGTAATTAAGGAGATTGTGGCCTAATAAATTTACATTGAGCAGGTCTAGTGCTCAAGTAGCAAAATTAATGCATCTTGTGGTAAATTTTTATATGTTCATACTATTTATTTGTGAAATATCATGGCCGTAAAGAAAATATGCATTAAGAAATGGGTCGTCGTCTGCTGTATATTTTGTTAATTTCCAAACCAAACCAGCCAGATGTTCATCATTTTATGTTGTATACGTTTGTACTCTCCAAAACCTCAGTCCTTTCTCTTATTTTACAAGCGTGTAATGTAACAGGAGAAAAATGTTACATTTTTGCTAGCTGTTCTTACTACTGTCTCTTATTCAGATAACCAAATTTTAATAAATAAAATAGGTCATAATTATGGTGAAATTAAATGTTTCTTACCTCTCCTCATAAATATTTTCTAAGTTGATCGCGATTTCGAGACCATAACTGTCTCATCATCAGAACTTTGTTGGCGACTGGTGTTATGTTGATTGGAAGAAACTCTTCTTCCCTCAACAGAGTTTCTTCCGATCGACATAACACCAGTCGTCAACAAAGTTCTGATGATGAGACAGTTATAGTCTCGAAATCGCGATCAACTTAGAAAATATTTATGAGAGGTAAGAAACATTTTAATTTCACCATAAATTAAACCTCATAGTGATTAATTCCTATAAAATAGGTCATAATTATCTCACCTCATATTCTGTGTTCTTCAAAGCATGGGACCATGGTTTCTGGAACAGTTGTTCCTATTTTCAGTCATCTTTAGGACTCTTAATGTTATTTCCCATAATACGTTTTATGAAACAAACTTTTATTTTAGTCATATAATATAGTACAAAATAATATTATTGATGTGATTAATATTTTCAGAAACTGCATCTCACATAAATGAAGAAAGTAATATAGCTGGAAAGAAAAGGCATACAGAAAGGTCTCAGCCAAGTGAAATTAATAATAAGAGAAGAATTCTGAATGATGGTAGTATTAGTGAGGGAAAAAATACTGCAACAGGTATGTTATTAATATTTATAAAGAAGGAGAGATTAGACCACTCATTGGAATGTTACGACCACATGATTGTATGTACCATTTTAAAATACACTTGTCAATGCTGAGTAATTCACCATCTCGCATTTGTTTCCTCTTTCCTCCATTTTGTGATGCCCAACTTTCCAATATTTTGTCCTTACTTTTGATGTGTATTGATGGGTTAGGCAAGATTCTGTACTTTCACGATTTTTCTTCTTTACACCTCTTTCCACTTTGCTTAACACTTAAACTTTTTTTTACAAGAGTTAAACTGGTGTAGGCACCAAACTTTGATGTTTTGAACACTGCACTAGAAATAAAAGTTTCACAAAAGTCCTGCTATGTATGTATTCCAACCATTTTACGGAGTTGGACAGAGCTAACACACACACATACAATAGTGATGGTCAATGCCTGCTGGTCTTCCAACATTGTCGATTCAGGAGAAGGGGAGGGTAGAGTTTGTAAGGCCCACAGAGATGCGGTTAAGTTTATGTCCAGGGTACTAATACCTCTCTTCTTCTTCTTCTTCGTCACGGTTTAGGCTTATTTATTAGCCTGTTCTGGCTCCAAATTGCTGCTGTTTCCATCTTTTCTTTGGTCTTCCCAGACTTCTTCTTCCTCGTGGTGAATAGCTGTATGCTGACTAATACCTCATAGTATTAATTCCTCCAAATTTTGAACGTGAAATTTTTAACCATAAGCAATATCAAGGGAAATACATTTTTATTTTAATTATACAACATTTCAAACTGCCCAACATCAAATTAACCAGAGTCCTCTATATTATGGATATATAAATAACCCTAGAATCATACCCAATTTTAACATCTTATTCTGCATACCAGAGTTTGTGCAAACCCCAATTAAAAAAATTGTGTTGAAGAGTAAAGTTTCTATTTAAATATTATAATAACTTTTGTCTGTTTAATTCTTACCTAATGTCGTTGTTTCTGTTAGGCATATGTTTAAAGGCATGTTAGCCTCATCTTTTGTAGTTAGACTCTGCAACTCTGCAAACCTGGAATTTATCAAATTAATTGTAAGGACTGCAATAAAGTATACATAGGAAAAACAAAAAAGGAATTTGGACACACACTAAGGAACACTTTAGAAATATTAAAAATGGTGAAATTGAAAAATCAGCTATTGCAGCACATAGTTTATTGGAGAATCATAAAATTGAAAAAGAAGCCCAGCTTTTAAAACATTTGGAAAAACCTTTAGAATGACAATTTGGGAGAAGATATATATTCATAAGAACAAATTTAGATCCATGAATTTCGAGATTCCTGATGAACATGACCTCATCTCAAAGTTCATCAAATCAACACCAGATGGCAACGTTATTGATGGAGATTCCAACGAAAATCCGATAGTCATAATGTCGGTTGAAAATGAGAGAGATCCTTCTCTTGAAAACTAGTTCCTGTGTTTAAAGAAACATAAAGTGTGAGGTAAGATGTAAAAATATGACTCATTAATTTACAAATTAAGAACCTCAATGTTATTTCCCATATTCAACTATGAAGTTAAATGCTAATGGGTCATAATGCAAAGATGCAAGTAAAATAACTTCATATATAAAAAGTACATTCCTGGAAAATTTACAAAGTGTAGGAGCTTATCTGCTGAAGAAGTAATTCTTTTCCCATGTTGTGGCGATGTTTTGAAGCAGCTCTCTCTCTCTTCATGCCCGATGTTGTAGTAACATTTTGAAGGATTCGTGTCCCAAAAGAAAAAGAATTACTGGTTCAGATTGGGTTTAATTTTCGGTAGAGCTGGATTCTGTTCTTAGGGTCGGAAGTTGGTACACAGGATAGGAAAACACTTCACAATCATTGAAAACTGTTTCTTGTAGAAATAATTGTAAATTTATTTACTATTTAATTTCCCAGCAGATCAAGTAAATGTAGGTGGTATTATTCTTCACCGTCAATTAAAATTAATTTCTTTTCTTTTCTTCAACCAACTATTCTTGTATTAAATATCACATTTTATCAGGAGAGCTGTTATTGCTTCTATCCTTGATGAAAGTTGTATGCTGACTGACTGGTATAATTCTTTTATAATTTTAAAGAACATTATTACATCACATGATGTTATATTTTAAATTCTATTGGTTAATGGTCCATTAAATACCAGGTTTAAATTTGATTTGTTAAATCAAAAAGTTAATTGTTGTAACATCCAATCAGAGTTTAGTATACTTTCATTTAAAAATATGAAGTTAAGCAGGTGTTCTTATTACAGTTATAACAGAAAGCTTTATAATTCTGACAACAATGACTTAAAACAATTTTAAAAGCATTATTTAGAAAGACTGTTATGTAATACAATTTCTTTAATTCTTACCGAGACATTTTTATTCAACAATGAACAACAATGAATTATTTAGGTGTTTTTCTTTATTTAAGTTATATTTAAATATTAAAAGAATTTTAAAATATAAAATTTTTAACTTTCATATTTATTATGATATTAAAATCCTGCTTTACTGCTGACGTTATGTGTGTTATGCCTACACTAGGGCCTAACTGCCATAATAATAAAATACTATAAAAAGCCGATAAAGGATAGACACATATACATGTGTATTATACCAAAAAATAGGGCATAAATAATCACCCTTTAAATGCGGATTGAAATCTCAATCAAAATACACACAAGTGTTTTATAGATAAAAAACTAGGGAAAAAATTATTATAAAATGACTATTTCACATCAATATATTTTTCAATCAATGAAGACACACTTATGAAATCTTATATAATATCAAAAACAACTTTGTTAGTTTCAACCAAATAGGAAACTCTTACGAAAACTTATATAACCCGAACACATTAGGATAAGTAGTTAAAAACATCTTATATAACATGGCCATGAAATAGCTGGGAATATTACAAAAGATGGGGCAAGAAAATAGGGTTCCCATTAGTTTTAGGGGATGGTGAAAGGTAGAGATAATAATATAAAAGCAGGGGTTTTAGTGGAAAAAGGCAGAATGGCGGCAGGGACCGAATGCGGTCCCCCTGGGGGACAGGAGTGCAGCTCTACATGGGTAATATAAATCTTTTTATCATTCTTTAATGGTCATTTTACATTCATAAATTTAATTAAAGGACAAAATGGTCCAAAGAACTTAGAATAATGAACAAAGTTGAATCTTTTAAATGATTATTTTCTCTCTCTGAATTTTAACACTTTTAGTATTTTGACGCTTGACAATATGGCGATTTTAGCTGATTTTAATAAGTGTTTTATATGTTTGGTTTTAATATTTCTCTATGTTTGGGTATTTTAATAAATAATGTTATTTTATTGTTTACTGTGTTTTAACATGTTTAAATGTGGAATTCATCCTCCAAAATCAAGGCCAACCGCTCGGGCCAAAGACCACTTAAACCATAAAGATCTTTACGCTACTTTCAAGCAGGGCTTAACTGACCCAGCGCATAATAATGTGCAACCTTGTAAAAAAGAAAAAGATAATATTAAATCACACAGATGAATAAAAAAAATGTTTCTTACCTCTCCTCATATAAATCTTCTAAGTAGATCGCGATTTCAAGACCATAACGGTTTCATCTTCAGTACTTTTTTGGCGACTGATGTTATGTCGATTGGAAGAAACTCTTCTTCTTCAACAGAGGGAAGAAGAAGAGTTTCTTCCAATCAACATAACATCAGTCGCCAAAAAAGTACTGAAGATGAAACCATTATGGTCTTGAAATCGCGATCTACTTAGAAGATTTATATTAGGAGAGGTAAGAAACATTTAATTTCACCATAAATTAAACCTCATAGTGATTAATTCCTATAAAAGTTAAAAATAACTACATTGCTGTAATAAGGAAACTTTTTTGTCAAATGTTATTACCTAATGGTATCATGTCTGCATGGATGAAATTTTTTGAGAGACAAATTTTTTATGATATATCCTTTGGAGAGGTTTCATGTCACAGAGATGAGTGGTTTGTTAATTATTGAATAATCAGAATCATATCCTTGCAAAAAATTCCCAGATGTAGGAACTAGAGTTCTAGTATAACAACCTTATACCAGAAATATAGAAAATATCCACACAACAAATAAAAATATAACATTCTACAAAATGAAAATGGTGTATAGTCCAGCCGCTGAAGTCTCCAGCCCTGACGTTTTCATGACAGTGTTGTCGATATGGGTATTCAGTGGGAGGGGCCATTTTATGTACCACATGGAATATCAAATCATGGCGGTTAGCAGAAATACAGCCAACAACATCGCAGCAATTTCAAACCTTACTAGAGGCATCAAAAGCAGTGATTGGTTGTGGCAGATGTCAACTCCCACTTCAACTATTTTCTAATTGGCAGTAGAGGGCGAGTTTCTCCCTTTACCCCTCAAATAACCTAAACGTCAGGGCAAGAGACACAGTGGCTGGACTTCAAATTTTTTTAAATTTACTAATTACTGAATTTGTAAAGGGGATTCGTTCCTGTTGTGTTAATATTAGCGTTTACTATTTTATTGTATGACAAAGACATGCTGTAACATGTAGGCCTATTTGTTAAATGAAAACCTGTAATGATTATAAGTAAATTTCTGTTACCTGTAAATTTGTTTATAATTTCAGGCATGTCAACAAAGAAATCACTTAAGGCTTCAATACCGTGTACACCTATTCTTAAATTAAATTTAAAGAAGCCAAAGGAAGAGCCTGTAACACTGTACAATCCTGATTCCATACTCAATAGTTTTGCAAATCCTAATATTTTTGGACCAACTACGACATCTGAGCCATTTACTACGTCTGCAGTGTATTATGATGAGCAATGGCTGCAGGAAAAAGAGAGAGAATTTACCAAGTGGCTAAACTCGATTTTAACTCCTCCTGCTGAACTTGACAGTACAACTGAAATACCTAAAGGTGAGTCACTTATACTCGAATCTATATCTTAGGGCCGCATGCAAATATATTAGTCTCTACTCAAATTACTTCCAATTACTGGTGAGCTGACTCACCATGAGCAAGTGCAAAGATCGAATTAGCTACCCACTAACTGGTCATGCATGAAAGTCATCGTTTTTGTAATATTGGCAAGAAATTACCCAGAATTCTCAGCGATAAAACCACTTCCGTTATTTTCATCTGCTAGAGACACGCATTTATGCTTGCATCCCGCAAATAATACCGTATACAACAACGTCTGCATTGCGTGATATTATGCCGATTCTCCTGTTCTTCCAGTCGAATTCTTTGGTAGACTCTATCAAATTCCTCTTCTCCGCATATACCAAAAACAAGATCGAAGTCTTCAAGGTCCGACATCTTGGATAAAGCAGCAAGGTTTCAAAGTACATTGGTTCCCATCGGGATTCTCACGATTCGTTTCTCTCCTAAGTCACCTCGGCAGGTAGCTTAGGAATTTGAACAATTATTATTGCATGAACAGATTTTTGAGTATGCAAAAACGTATTTGGATACAACTTTCTCAGCAGAGGACTTTTACGGTCTAATGTGTTCATAGATTCGATCCTTAGAGTTATCCTAATATAAACATAAATTGTATCCTTCTGCCATTTGTGCCACATATTCCATAAATCTGCAAAATTGGACCATAAATTTAACTTGCTGAGGAATTCACTTAGTTTATGCAGTTCCTATACGAAATAATTATTTTTGTCTTCATATATACTGATTGATTTATAATACTTGAGCATTATTTTTTAGGCATGGGATTGATACCAAGTTTTCTTATCAATGTAGGCATTTATTTAAAAAAAACTATCACACTTTATCTCATTTAGCACCTCTCTCTCTCCACCCCAAAAGTATTATTACTTTGTAACTCTTTACAACAGACATTGAATATAAAAAGATGAGATAGAATATAACAATCCCATTAGCATTGTAACTTGATCTAGAAAAAAAATATATCCTATACAAGAATCAGTAACTCCATGGCATGACAGGCCTAGGAGTTGGCAACCAGTCAGCTGCAGGACTCATCCATTTGTGTCATTTACAGATGGGACGATCACTTATCCAGTATATTATTTATTACAATTCTATCTATAATTGTAACAAGTCTTGCCTTAATTCTAAGCTGCTGCCTTGTCACTCTAGCAGTTTAATTCAGCTTGTATTTCTTTAAATGTTTATGTAGTTTATAATAAAATGTGGTGAACATGTTGAGTCCCCATCCGTTGTAGCTACCTAAATTCCTTGTGATGCTGAGTGGGCAGTGATCCGATACTGTCTGAAATTGCATGAGATAATTTCTTCCCCCATTGGGACGTGAACTAGCGCAAGTCCTGTAACTCTGCACCAATGCATCATACCTTAGAATACTGGCTATGGTGTGGGATAGAATCAGTAACAACTCAAAGCAAAACTCAGTTACTATTTTTTTAATTTAATATTTGTAGGAAATAACACTTGAGGTTTATTTTAATTATCAATATAAAAAAATATGAGGCGAGTCAAAATAACTAACTCGTAATTAGTTAATATTCTTTGGAAAATACTGACTTTTTATATTAAAATTTAGTACATATAAAATATGTCATTGCAAATTATGCAGGTGAATGTGGTATAAAATTTACATCTAATTGATAAATACATCCAATTTAATACCTGGAATTTATAAATAATCTGCCACAGCAATGAGAGTGTCTTCTCCCTGTGACCATCACAGGTTATCTTAAGTTTTATTTAATTGTGTACGTTTCCTCACAAAAGATGTTCAAACACTCCACCACCAACTTCAATACATTTTGCTGCTCTTGTAGACAGCTGTTGTGTTGCTGATCTGAGCTCATTCATACATTCCTTTACTTGAGCACAAGCATGTAAAATATGAGTGAGAAAAATATTTAATTTTAGGAAGTTATATTTTGAGGTTATTTTAATTATATTATTTTTGGTCTGGACATCTTACCTCAATATTAATGTTGATTTGTTCTTGGACATGTTTCAAAACAATTCTCTGTTTTATCTTCTGGGAAAGCTGAAGATAAAACAGAGAATTGTTTTGAAACATGTCCAAGAACAAATCAACATTAATATTGAGGTAAGATGTCCAGACCAAAAATAATATGAGTGAGAAGTTCCTCTCTTGTGTCCACTCTGTGCTTGTAGGCTTCGCTCTTAAGCCAACCCCACAAACAGTAAGGAATGGGGTTAGATCAGGTGATCTCGATTACCAAGCAATGATTCCATTGTATCTCAGCTGTCTACAAGAGCAGCAATATGCAATCAAGTTGGTGGTGGAGTGTTTGAACATCTTTTGTGAGGAAACGTACACAATTAAACAAAACTTAAGATAATCAATTGAGTTGGTGTTTACTTGATGAAAATCCTTATTTAATTAATAAAACTTAAGATAACAGTATCTTGATTCATTGTCACCTGCGCTTTTCCGGTTCCTCATTTTTTTCATTAAATTGCCCTGAAACGATTAATAAAAGGTCATATGTATATTAGAAGTTTTTTGTTCAGAATCACCAGTACTATCACCCCTCAAAGCATGTACCTTTCCTTCTGTCTCACCCTGTATATTCATTATATACATTACAAACATGAATTCAAAATAATAATTAAATTAATGTTTTTATTACCTCACCTCATATCCTTTTTCTTCTATACTGCAGTTTCGGAGCTTATCTCCATCGTCAGTAGCCTCTGGTCGACCGGTGTTATGTCGTTTCTTGGCGGTCGACCAGAGGCTACTGACGATGGAGATAAGCTCCGAAACTGCAGTATAGAAGAAAAAGGATATGGGGTGAGGTAATAAAAACATTAATTTAATTACTTATTTTAGGAATTCTCACTATGAGGTATATTCTACCTTAATTAATTTAATTATTAAATTAAACCTCATAGTGTTCTTTCCCTGTGAAAGATAAATAAATGAATTCAAAACTTTACACTTCCTCACAATAATGAGATTTTCAAGAAAAAATTGAAAGAAAATTTAGATCAATTGCATCATTTTTTTATAAACTATTACTACTTATTTGTTATCCTGGGGTAGAATTCAACATTTTAATTTTCCATCTGGCTTCATAGTAAAAATAATAACCATAGCTCTCCAATATGTTTTTTTCTGGAGTTCAATGTGTTGCAAATCAGTAGCCATTCTCATTCAATATATTGTTTGTTTCTCTACACGATAAACATGGGGGGAATTAAAGAGTTAAATTAGGAGATGATGATCAAAATAGGTGTGCTATATCAGTATTACTAAATTATAGAAATGACACAATGATTCCTATAGTATAAATTGCAAAATACTCTATCTAACAGATTTTAAATATAAAATGTCTAAGTAATTAAATGGGAAAAAGAGAACTGAAAGGTTGTGAAAAGTTTCTGGCCTTTCAAAGTTTTTCAAAAGAAGAAGGTTATAAATAATGTAATGCCAAAGCTTAAAAGATTGTGAAAAAATTTTATAATAGTGTTGCATACCTTTCAGCACTACTGTTGACTCTGTCCTACTACTTATGCAAAATTTGTGTAATTCATTGGATGATTGAAGCACTTTCAGAGTAGTAAAAGAATACCAAACAATTTAGATAACTGCTATTGAACTTTATAGGAAAAATCATTAAGAGGTTTCATTTAAATCTTAGATAACTGCTGTTCATGAAACTCTATTCCCAGAGGAAATCTTTTATTGTGAGAACTCATCACAAGGGTTTATGTAAATATTGGTATATATTGTGAAATTATAATAGGAAGGAACGTTATGAGGTTCTTCTTAATAAATAAGTGGTCTTTTTTCATCTTAGCTCATATCCGTTGATTTCTTTTAAGATGTATTTAAAACATAGATATTTTGAAATGTGTCCTAAAAGATGGGACTGGAAGTAAATATCAATAAAACTAAATATATGGTCACACATACAAATACATTATATAATGAAAACGGACAGCTAATGACAAATGAGGGAAATTTTGAGGAAGTGGCTGAATTCAAATACCTAGGAACAATAATCACAAATAGGAATGAGATGCAGAAAGAAATTAAATGTAGGCTTAATTCTGAAAATGCGTCCTATTATACATTACAGAGACTCTTGACATCCCAACTCCTTTCAAAAAACGTTAAAGTGAAAATATATAAAACTTTTTTTACCAGTTATATTATATGGATGCAAAACATGGACTCTTACTTTAATGGAGGAAAGGAGATTACGAGTATTTGAGAATAAAGTTCTTAGGAAAATATATGGACCAAAGAGAGATGAACAGACAGGTGAATGGAGAAAACTACATAACAGTGAACTACAATGGTCTTTATAGGAAGCCATATATAATAAAAGTTAAGTCTTGTAGACTGCGATGGGCAGGACATGTGGCAGAAATGGGGAATGAAAGATGTGCATGGAAGCTTCTTGTAGGAAAACCAGAGGGCAAATGCCCAGTTGGTAGACCAAGAATGAGGTGGGAAAATAACATTAGCTATCATTTGAGAGAAGTAGATTATACAGGGAATGATTGGAAAGCAATTATCTCAGGATAGGGATGTATGGAGAGCTTAGGTCCATGTGACCATGAACCTATGGGTTTGATAGTGCCAATGAGTTAGTGTCCTGAAAGTAATCAGCGAATATGAGGTAAGATGAAAAAAGACTACTTATTTACAGGTGGTATATATTCCTATTTCTCTCTCCCAGATAAAATTCTCACTGTTTTCGACACACATCTTATTAAAAAAAATCAGTCACTATTTCAATGAAGTGTTGATCCTGATGCACTATTGGATACTAAACTTTCCTCTAGTTGTAAGGTTTGCAGATTTTTAAGGGCATAAAAATCCTATATAGCTTCTTTTGGAAGGGATATACATCTGGGGTCCCATGTTACAGATTTACTGCACATAAAGTTAACCTCAAAGCTCAAAACAAGGCCTCTGAAGTTGACCTTTTCAATGTTCAATTTTGAAGTATGACGCAAATTGAATGGTAGTTAAAAAGTGTTGTTAAATCAAATCCTTCCCACTATATTGCTGATTATTCTTTTTCAGTTGATGTAGCTGAATTGTGGGCACAAAGCTGTCGCAAACAGGAAATTGAGCTAGCTCCTACACGAGAGATGGTATCATCTGAATATCACACACAACATCGTTTGGATGCACTGCGCAAAGCTGCTTGCTTATTATTCCGGACAGAAGAAATTGCTCAAGTTTTATCCAAAGTAGTAGTACAAGTGGACAAAAAACTGATTGCAATTCGTGGTGATCGAGATATTCATCTTGATTTTGGTGAGTAATAAAGCATGCATTAACAAATGCTCTAAGAGGTGAAATATTATATATTATATAATAAAGTAGACAACTAGAGAAAGATTTGCGTTTAGATCGGTACTTGCTCAGGTAGCTCAAATGGTAGAGCACTTGGACTAGAAAACCAAGGGTCCCGGGTTCAAGTCCCGGTCTGAGCGTATAATTTTTCTCTTTAAATATGATTTATCCATCATTGAGATGTATGAAATTAATAATAAAAACATCGAAAATAGCCATACTGGCATTTATAATGTAATGTATAATTCCCAAATATGTCTTCTTAATATAGGAGCCGCCATTTGCAAAGATAGAAGCAAAGGCTTCAAGCATTTGGTGGGCGGGAATTACAACGTATATAGAGAAAGATTTGCGTTTAGATTGGTAATAATTAAATGAATCGTGATTTTTTCTTACCTCATACATCTATGTTTCTTTAAACACAGCACTGCAGTATCGGCAACACTTTGTCGTCATCGTCATCGTCAAACTTTCCAATGTTCCTCATTTCAATTTTTATTTCTATGCAAGATTTTGTAGAATAATAAAATTTACATCTAACTTGTATGCATATGCAGAAATCTAAAGAAATTACTATTGTTTTAATATATTATGTTGTTATAATTTGTTTCTTTATTGATGATGTAGGTCAAAGTAATGTATATCAAGGTAGATACTCCATTTTCCTTCAATTGAATCAATTTGGATGAAAGTGGTATACTAAACTTTAAACCTCATTTATTTCAGATCATCATATTCAATCCTATGCCTTTGTTAGGGTGACATCCTCAATTATGCCAGCTGTTAGAGTAATTTTAAAGTAAGATTTTCAACTAAACTCCCACTTCTAATGCTCGGATTTTGCTTATTTTTGGACAGTACTTTTTTCCATATTATTTGAATGGCATGTGCCGAGTATTGTTGCAAATAAATTGAAAATTGGTGTGACAAAGAGTGATTTTTAAACATTTGCTTCAAGTGATCCTCCCCACTTCCAATAGCCATGTGATTCTGAAAAAAAGTGTATCTGCTAGGACATTATATTTTTTAAAAAAATTGTATTATTTGTTTTTAAACATCTTAATGATGACAAATTATATTTGAAAAGAAAAATACACGCATAGACTGGGGTTTGAACCCAGGATCTTTGACTTTCTATGTCATTGCTCTTCCAAGTGAGCTACCTAGGCTTCCTAACCCGTCTTGGCATACATTTTTCTTTTTAAATATAATATATTTATATATCACTTTCAATGTCTACTAAGTAGGAGCGATGAAGATATAAACATTTTCAGATACATTTTCATAAGAACAACCTCAGTAGCACATTCCTTCAGAATTTGCTAAACCCACATAGAATAAGAATAAATTTTATTCACAAATAATTATTGTACACAGTATTGACATTATGAAAATACAATAGGAAGTAACATTATGAGGTTTTAAGTTGTCAGCACTGGACGTCGACTCCTAAACATAAAATAGATCTAAACACCAAATTATTAAAACAGTTAGAAAACACAAATGAACTCACCATATGGGAAAAAATATACATGTAGAAGAACAAGTAGAGAATCATGAATTTTTTAATTCCCGGGGAGAGAAATTTAATATGCAAGTTTGGGAAAAGATATACATCGAAAAAACCATACTAGAACCATGAATTTCGAAGTTCCAGATGAACCAAGGTTGGTTACAAAGTTCTTCAAAAGTATACCAGATGGCAGTTCAGAAAATTACCAGCATAATAAAAAATTGAGACTTTTAGTAATAAAGTATTTCCTCTGGGTACGTTACTAGCGTTCTGCAGAGTGAGATGTACGATGGGATTGCCATCTTAAGGCTAGACATTATAGCCTTCAGTTGTATGAACCCCAACTGGAGGGCTGCCTCTTCCGCTCCTAAGGACCGTTGAGGACTTCTCCCTTGTTACCCCGGGAATGGGTCTCCACATTTTTCCCTGGAAAATGGGTGCCTCCTCCGCACATTTATTTCTGTCCTTTGAGGTCTTAACACGTTACCCTGTGCAAGGGACCCTTCGATCAGGTACTACACACCGGGCCAGTGTGACCTGAAGCTCGCGAGGGAAGGGATGCTAGACCCTTTGATGAGACTGCCTCATAGAGGGTTCTCATCCGCTACCGCGAATAAATTTAATTATGTATGTGGAACAATCAGAAGGATATTTAGAAGCACAAGAAAAGAAACAAAACTAAAATTTTATAAAGTAGTGGCAGTCCCCTTACTATTGTATGGTAGTGAACTTTGGGTTTTAACTAAAAGAGAAGAGAAGATCATAGAAGCAGCTGAAATGAGATTTCTGAGAAGTGTGGCTGGTTGCAAACTTCTAGATAAGAAAAGAAGTGAAGATATTAGAAATGAGCTAAATATCTTTAAACTCTTAGATAGAATAAAAGAATATAGAAAAAATGGAAAGAACATGTTCAAAGAATGGAAGATGATTGCATTCCCAAAATTATAAGAAGAAGATACTTAAATATAAACCAAAAGGACGCAAGAATGTTGGTAGACTGAAGAAGAGATGGATCCAACTTTTGAATGAGAATCTATGAGACCGGAACAACCACATGGGCTTAATCCGTGATTGTTGATGGTGATGATGATAAAAAATTGACAGTCGTGAAAACAGCTGAGGATGGGAATGATGTATTTCCTGATACTGCAGTCCTGTGTATAAAAAAATATAGATGTATGAGGTAAGAAGAATTCACGATTTATTTGATTCTTAAAATATTATATAATAGATTAATCCTAAACTGAAGAAAGTAATTAAATACATTAGGTGTTAAGTAAGTAAGTAAAGTGATCCCACAACAGACCCAGAGGCCCTTGGGGTAGTAGGAGGTTAGGGCTCCCACTTTTTCTAGACAATCGGCACTTTGTCAGCCCTGCGTGACGGCCGCCTTTACCCCCAGAACAAGCATCTGGTACTCATTTCCGTTAGAGGCTGAGTCGACCCCAGGGCCATAGTGCTGCCAGAGGGTTTGGGTCAGTTTAAAAATCCTGACCCCAACGGGACTTGAACCCTTGACCCTCCGGCTTATAGCTCAGTGCCTTAACCACTACGCTACGGCATGCCCCCCATTAGGTGTTAAAGCAAAATAAATTTAGGAGAAAATTTAAATATATAAAACTCGCTCTCACGTACACATAGAATTAATGTAGATGAAGATAAAAATTTTAGAAAACAAAATTTCTGATTATAAGTCAAGATGGATGCAATATGTTCATCGAATGGAAGATCCCGGGATACCCAAACAAATGTAAAGATATCAACCTGCAGGAAGAAGAATAACAGGATGTCCGCTCAAAAGACTTCTGGTGGTGTTTCTCTTGAGGCCGAAACAGGTCAACAAATGGCCTAAATTTGTGAATGTACTATGATGATGTTGAAGATAAAAATTAATTTTAGTTCAGAGTTTTTGTGTACTTTTCTTTAGTTACTGTGAATTTTAGTAGAAGTTTGTGTGTACAAATGAATACAATTAGGTACTTTAATTCCAGGTTTGAAGTGCAGTGTTATGAAGCTGCTTCTCAACTATAACCCATTATGGCTCCGAATTGGATTAGAAACAGTGTATGGGCGAACAGTTTCATTAGAATCTAACTCTGATGTACGAGGATTGACAAAGTTTATAATGACACACCTGCTTTCTGATTCGTTTATTCAGAATCAATTTACTCACCCAACAGTGTCTCACCTCTACTTGACGGGATTTGATGAGGCAATGAAAAAGTTTATCTTGAAAAAGTTCCTTCTTCTTGTTTACTTCTTGGATAAATCAAAGGAAAAAAGGCTTATCAGTCATGATCCATGTCTCTTCTGTAGAAATGCTGAACTGAAAGTAAGTAGAATATTTATAGGTAAGGTAATGTGAAAATCAAATGTTTCCTACCTCTCCTCATACAAATCTTCTAAGTAGATCGCAATTTTGAGATCATAACGGTATCATCTTCAGTGCTATTTTGGCAACTGATGTTATGTCGATCGGAAGAAACTCTTCTTCTTCCCTCTGTTGGTGGACTGATGAACCTCTGGATCAGGGAAGAAGAAGAGTTTCTTCCGATCGACATAACATCAGTCCCCAAAATAGTACTGAAGACGAGACCGTTATGGTCTCAAAATCGCCATCTACTTAGAAGATTTATATGAGGAGAAGTAGGAAACGTTTGATTTTAACATAGATTAAACCTCATAGTGATTAATTCCTGTAAAAGTTAAATAAAGGTAATGTGATCTCACTAGACTGTTGGGGTAGTGGGAGGTTAAGCCACCCACCTTTCTAGGCAGTTTGTACAAGATGTCAGCCCTGCATGTGGCTGCATTTACTCCCAGAACAAATGTCTGGTACTCATTTCTATTAGACAACATTGATAAAATTCATTATAAAACTCCATTAAGGTATTAGTCATAAAATTAAAATTATAAAAGTTATCTTATAGGTCCATCTCCTCAACTTTGTAAAATATTTATTCTCTGTAGACCTTTCTGGACTTATCTTATCATCAGCAGGACAAGAAGATATGTCTGTATCTGCTAACTGAATGCAGTACTGTACTGTAGATACAGACCTATCTTCTCCTTCTGCTGATGATGGAATTAGTCCCAAAAGGCCTACAGAAAATTAATACTTTACAAAGTTGAAGAGACGGGCCTATAAGGTAACAATTTTATATTATAATTTTATTTCTATTAGAGATTTGAGTCGATCCCAGGGCCATGGTGCCACCAGAAGATTTAGGCTAGTTTAAGAATCCTGACCTTACCGGGACTCGGACCCCCGACTATATGGCTTGTACTGCATGGCCTTAACCAAATATGCTACAGAAAATTTATAAGTCAGTTTAATGTTGTGTGTGTATTAATGCCCTTCTTAATATTTAGATGTAAGACTAATAAAATATTGAAGAGATTCACAAATATCCTTATCATCTTCTGTGCACAACAAACATTTAGTAAAGGCCACTAAAATGGTTAAATAAAGGTGGTTTGTAAAGCAACAATGACAAGTAACCAGTCTAAACATTACTAAAGCAAATATAAAAAATACCCTTCAATGAGAAGTGTTAAATTAATAATAAAATCGTCAATAAAAAATATTACTAAAGCAAATTTTTTTTTTACATAGATCAGGAAAAATCAAGAGTCTGAGATTTGACTGAGGAGGGACAGGATTCCATTTGAAACCAGTATCGTGGAAAAACACGAGATTTGTGATGTGAGATTTTAAATATTATTCTGGCCATATTTTAAATGAATATTACCTCATAATAATCCATTAAATTCCCAATTAATGTCTTCTTAACTAAGAGGCCACCATATGCAAAGATAGAAGCAATGGTTTCAAAGCATTTGGCACGAGGGAATTACAATGTATAAAGAGAAAAATTTTCGTCGCAACTCGCCTCAGTAGCTCAGTTGGTAGAGCATTTGGCCCAGAAAGTCAAAGGTCCCAGGTTCGAGTCTCGGTCTAGGCGAAAATTTTTCTCTTCAAATATAAGTTACCTCATAATGTTTACTTCCAACATTAATTTTAAATTAGAATAATCTATAATAATTAAATGAATCGTGATTTTTTCTTACCTCATACATCTATGTTTCTTTAAACATAGCACTGCAGTATCGGCGACACTTTGTCGTCATCGTCAGCTGTTTTCACGACTCGTGAATGATAGTGCAAAGATAGAAGGTTTCAAGCATTTGGTGCGAGGGAATTACAACGTATATAAGAGAAAAATTTGCATCTAGATCGCAACTCGCCTCGGTAGCTCAGTTGGTAGAGCACTTGGCCCGGAAAGCCAAGGGTCCCGGGTTTGGGTCTCGGTCTAGGCGAAAATTTTTCTGTTCAAATATAATTTATTTAAAGTTTATATGATCAATCAGTGGATATCCTATAGCTGCCGATGGATCTCCGGAGATATGTAGGGCAATCACTGATATGAAGCATTATTCCTAAAGAAAATATCATGCTTGTATTATTTTACAGAGTAGTCGTGAAATCTTACTATCATTCTCAAGAGAGCTGTTATCTGGAATTGGAGATATAACAAAACATTTGAAAAGTTTAGGTTATGTTGTAACACAAAACCAAACTTATCTGGATGAATTTCAATATGCAGTAAGTTGCTTGGGAGTGGACCTTCGTGATGGTGTTAGGCTCACGTAAGTTAAAAAAAAATGTATTAAACCTCATAATGTTACTTCCTAATGATTTTAAAAAAAATTAAAAGTAATATTCAATAATTAGTTCTAAGACAAATTTCAGAATGTGATATCTTTATGAAAGAGTTGAACTGTTTTCACAGCTGGAAATGAGATGTGATTTCAATGATCTATAAGAATTTTGTCAATAATCCCTTAACATATTCCTATAGTACAGATCAAAGCCCTAAGTTGAAAACTTTTCACTCTAATAGTGAAATCAATGCTTAAGAAGGAAATAACAAAAATAAATCATATTCTTTGTAATAAAATTTGAAGTTTTATAGGAAAATGGATGTTAATGTATTAATAATTGAGTCATTTTTACATCTTACCTCATATTTCATGTTTTATTAAACACGGTAACTATAGTTTTCAACCACCATTATGACTTTTTTAACTTTGGATGTTAATGTGTTAATGTATGTTATTTCAGACGAGTGATGGAGATAATTCTACAAAAAAGATTCTTGTTACGTGAACTAAGAGTGCCTGCTGTATCAAGACTTCAGAAAATTCACAATGTTTCTGTTGCCATAACAGCTCTTAAAAATGCTGGTTACATTTTAACTGGAGGTATAACAGCGAAGGATATCTGTGATGGTCACAGGGAGAAGACACTCTCATTGCTGTGGCAGATTATTTATAAATTCCAGGTATTAAATTGGATGTATTTATCAATTAGATGTCAATTTTATACCACATTCTCCTGCATAATTTGCAATGACATATTTTGTGTGTGCAAAATTTTTAATATAAAAACAGTTGATTAAGTAAAATGTAGATAGGAAATCAAAATATATGTCTCTGAGATCTTGAAAAAAAGTTGTAGGATATTGATTTAACATATATATTATATATTTTTAGATTCCTCGCTTTGGTGCTGCAGCAACCAAGATTCAGAAATGGTGGCGTCAACAGATGTTGAAATTTGAAATTGAAAAAAGAATAAAGGCTAGACAAATGGCTAAGTTGACAATGGCTGCCATCACAATTCAGTCCTCTTGGAGAAAGTACAGTGCACAAAAGACCTTTAACGGTTTGAAAGAAGAAGCTAAACTTCGTCACAAAGCTGCTATTATTATTCAGAAGAACTGGAAAGCTTACATGAATTGTAAGATGTACAAACATACTCTGCATTCCATAAAGAAAATTCAGACATGGTACCGAAATGTTAAGATTATGAAACTGGAACGTTCGGAGGTTCTCAATAGACGACAGCTTTTAGTGAACTTTCAAGCCAATTGTCGAGGATATCTGTTCAGAAAGAGACTTGAATGCCTGAGAAGGACAGCTGCAGCTTTAAAAATTCAGACTTGGTATAGAAGGCAAATAATGCATCAGAAGATTCAGACTCTCATACCTTTTGTGAAGAAATGTATAGAAGAGAAACAAAAATCTAAGGCAGCAGTTATCATTCAGAAAAGATTAAGAGCAACACTCCACATGAGGTTACAAAGAGCACATTTCCTGAGATTGAAAGCGGCTGCTATTACTCTGCAAAATAGGTTTAGAGCAGTGAGATTAGCAAAATATCAGAGAAATGTTTATATACAACAAAAATCTGCAGCTATCTACATCCAAAATAAATTTAGAGCAAGAAAATTGATGAAATCACAGCAGCAGAAATTCATCCAACTTAGAGACACTGCCATAAATATTCAAAGAAAATTCAGAGCAAAACATTTGATGAGAGAACAAAGACAGAAGTACCTACTGCAAAGATCAGCAGCTATTACCATTCAAAACAAATTTAGAGCAACGAAACTCATGCTTATTGAAAGACAAAATTTTATTCAGTTGAAGAATTCTGTCATAAAAATTCAAACATTATTCAGAATGACAATATTGATGAGAAAAGAAAGACAAATCTATCTTCTTCAGAAATCTGCAGCTACTACTATCCAGAAAAAATTCAGAGCAATGAAACTAATGAAGACAGATAAACAGAAGTTTCTCCAGTTAAAACATGCCTCATTAGTAATTCAGAGAAAATTCAGAGCTCTCATATTAATGAGACAACAAAGACAAAAGTACATGTTAGAAAGATCATCAGTTATAGCCATTCAAAACAAATTTAGAGCAATGATAGCAATGAAACTGCAGAGAAAACAATTTCAGGAGATGAGATCTGCTACTATTACTATACAGAATAGATTCAGGACCACAAAAGAAATGCAGTCAAAACGTAGAGAATTTATCAAACTTAAAACAGCTACAATTGCAATCCAGAGGAGATTTAGAGCAACTATGTTAATGAAAGAGCAGAGAGAGAGATACTTGCTTCATAGATCAGCTGCTATTACCATTCAGAATAGATTCAGGGCCACAAAAGAAATGCAGTCAAAACGTAGAGAATTTATCAAACTTAAAACAGCTACAATTGCAATCCAGAGGAGATTTAGAGCAACCATGTTAATGAAAGAGCAGAGAGAGAGATACTTGCTTCATAGATCAGCTGCTATTACCATTCAGAATAGATTCAGGGCCACAAAAGAAATGCAACTGAAACGTAGTGAATTTATCAAACTTAAAACAGCTACAATTGCAATCCAGAGGAGATTTAGAGCAACCATGTTAATGAAAGAGCAGAGAGAGGGATACTTACTTCATAGATCAGCTGCTATTACCATTCAGAATAGATTCAGAGCCACAAAAGAAATGCAACTGAAACGTAGCGAATTTATCAAACTTGCAGCAGCTACAATTGCAATCCAGAGGAAATTTAGAGCAACCATGTTAACGAAAGAGCAGAGAGAGACATACTTACTTCACAGATCAGCTGCTATTACCATTCAGAATAGATTCAGGGCCACAAAAGAAATGCAACTGAAACATAGCGAATTTATCAAACTTAAAACAGCTGCAATTGCAATCCAGAGGAGATTTAGAGCAACCATGTTAATGAAAGAGCAGAGAGAGGGATACTTACTTCATAGATCAGCTGCTATTACCATTCAGAATAGATTCAGAGCCACAAAAGAAATGCAACTGAAACGTAGCGAATTTATCAAACTTGCAGCAGCTACAATTGCAATCCAGAGGAAATTTAGAGCAACCATGTTAATGAAAGAGCAGAGAGAGACATACTTACTTCACAGATCAGCTGCTATTACCATTCAGAATAGATTCAGGGCCACAAAAGAAATGCAACTGAAACATAGCGAATTTATCAAACTTAAAACAGCTGCAATTGCAATCCAGAGGAGATTTAGAGCAACCATGTTAATGAAAGAGCAGAGAGAGGGATACTTACTTCATAGATCAGCTGCTATTACCATTCAGAATAGATTCAGGGCCACAAAAGAAATGCAACTCAAACGTAGCGAATTTATCAAACTTAAAACAGTTGCAATTGCAATTCAGAGGAGATTTAGAGCAACTGTATTAATGAGAGAACAGAAAAAGAAATATCAGCTTAAAAAATCAGCAGCTGTTACTATCCAAAAATTTTATAGAGCTTCAAAACAATCAAAGATCCAAAGAGAGAACTTTTGTCAATTAAAACAAGCCACCATATTCATTCAGGGAAGATTCAGAGCAACATTAATAAGGAGGCATGATAGGAAAAAATATCTATCATTAAGATCTGCTGCAATTACAATTCAAAACAAACTGAGAGCTACAAAACAAATGCAGCTTCAAAGAAAGCAATTTCAAGAAAAGAAATCAGCTGCTATAAGAATTCAAAGATGGTACCGAACTTCAATGTTAATGATATGTGAGAGACGAAAGTTTATTTTACAAAGACAGGCAACAGTTCTCATTCAGAGGAAGTACAGAGCTTACAAATTGATGATAAGTGAAAGACAGAATTTCATGAAGTTAAAGAATGCTACGTTAATAATTCAGAGAAAATTAAGAGCTGTAATTAAAATGCAAGAAGAGAAATCACATTACCAGCTATTACAATCTACAGCAATTAGAATGCAATGTATATATAGAAGAAACTTGTTAGTGAAAAGGGAAAGGGAAAATGAAATAAAGAGGAATTTAGCTGCAGAAGTCATTCAAAGAGTTTTCCGAAACTACATTTCAAGAAAGAATAATGGTGAAATGTTAAAGAAAAGGGAAGAAGAAAATAAAAGAATAGCTGCTGCTGTAAAAATCCAGGTAAGAATGAATAAGTATTATGATTATTATAAGTTAGGGATTTAGATTATCACTTCTTCATCTTTATCCTTCAAGCTGATTTACCTATAGTTGGAAAAAAATTTTACACCCTTTAAAATTTATCATATATGAGCACAAAAAATTTATTTGGTCCCTAAGTTTTCTAGGTAACCATACATTTTAATTGCCAACATCATTATTTTAATACAGTGGACACCAGTTAATTCGACATTTGATAATTCAAATAATTGGTTAATTTGAATATAAGTACAATCCCCGTGAAACTCCTATTTAAAATAATATTAAAAATTCATCTTTAATTTGACGTTTTGAAGGCAACATTTGGATAATTCGAATCCACAATTCAATTCATTGATGATGAAAAAAGTAATCTGAATTCTATGAAAGTTGAAATACGGTTGAAAAATTCCAAAAAAATCATCTAGTACCCACATTCCTAGTTGCTTATTGTTAAAATCCCGTTGAATGGCAAGCAAACTGGACCATATTGTCCAGCACTTTGTGTCGTCGGGTACAGTACAGTACATAGATACCCACCCTTCACTCAAAAGTCTAAAAACTGGGAATAATGCATGTACCCTGCCTTACTTTTATAGTACAGGTACATGTACACATGCAGTACAGTTAATAACTTCAGTCAGTATGATTCTATTAAGTGACTCGATTCACAATGTTGAAACGTGGAGTGTACACCAGTTTAACATTAGCAAAAAAGTTGAGGTGCTCAGGAAAGTAGAAAAAAAGAACAGAAAAGGTGTGATATTACCAAGGAATATGGAATGCTGCCAAACACTTTATCGACCTACATAAAGAATAAAGAAAAGTAATGGAGAATTGGAACCTACAAAGTGGTGGAATTAGGAAACATAAGAGGTGGTGAATTTCCTGAAGTTGATGAGCGGGTGTTCAAATGGTTCAAAAAATCGCTTGATCGTAACATACCATTAAGTGGCCCATTAGTATCTGCCAAGGCCGAAAAATTTGCAGAAAAGTTGGGCGATAAAAATTTTAATACAAGTGGAGGTTGGTTCAGTGGTTTTCAGGAAAAAAAATGGCATTTCGTTTAAAAACGTGTGCGGTGAGAGTTATTCAGTTAACAGGGGAACAGCTAATGAGTGGATTAACTGAATTCACAAGGAATTATGAATCAAAAGACATATTTAATGTGGATGAAACTGGACTTTTCTTTGCATGAAATAAATTTATTTCAGAGTACAGTACTATGTAAAATAAAGTGTCTTTTGATAATTCGAAGTTTCGATAATTCAAATTTTTAACTCTCCCTTGAGTTTGAATTAAAAAGTGTCCACTGTACAAATATTTCATATCACTACTGTAACATATATGGGAACTTGTTAAATTATTTTATTACAAGTAATAATTTTGCCAGCTGATAAGATGGAGACCCAATATTGTTAATTATCACTAGAGCCCATATTTTGATGACTGTCATCTTTTAATTGAGGCGTTCTAGATATTACTAACTTGCACATAAATCCTAATCATAGCCCTCATATTATAGAAATGCATATTTATTAGGTTATTATTCTATTATGTCATTTTCATGACTTTGGCCTTATTAATTGCCATTTGTCCTATTTTCTATTGAACAAGTGAATATATATGTGTGTATATATATAATACCGAATGTCATCTGGCCATCACTATCATCATTAACATATTCATTAAGTTTTGGATCAAGGCCTCTCCTGGTGCATCATTACCATCATCACTACTTATCATTGTTTATTTTTTCTTTCACTCACCTCATACTTCATAACTTCTCGCAAACCCAGGGTTTCGTCACATCATTTGTGACATTCTCAATGCTGTGTCACATTCACAACTGACGTCTGACTGCCTTCTAGGTCAGTTTGCAGGATAGAAGGCAGTCGGACGTCAGTTGTGAACGTGACACAGCATTGAGAATGTCACAAATGATGTGACGAAACCCTGGGTTTGCGAGGAGTTATGAAGTATGAGGTGAGTGAAATAAAAAATAATAATATTAAAAAACCTCAGTGTTATTTCCTATCTACATAACTACCTATCATGTTCATTAGGGCAGCATAACTCTGCCTTCCAGGAGCCTCAACCTCAGAAGTGGGTTACAATAATGCCTTGCCAGAATGTCGAAATGACAATGTGGTGACATTGAACAAATAAAACAATTTATTTTATATATTGAATCAGAGGAAACTTTTTACATCTCATCTCATAAAGCTCCGTGATTTTTCACAGGACCAGTTTCTGGTGCCATTGCTCCTATCCTCAGCTAAATCTCCCATTGTAATTTTTAATAAAATATTTTATATTGTCAGAGCTATGAATAAACAGTACACTCAAATCCAAAGTTCATTCATTATCTAGCTGAGAAGTTATTGTGTGCATCCCTGGTGAACATTCTTAGAAAAACTGCATTCTTTAAAAAGGGGATGGAAGGGGGTAAGATTTTCCGCTGAGGAAGTTACTTTGTAGGTGGGAGGGGCAAATTTCAGAATGGGTATAATATGGTATAGAACTAAAATTCGTACATCTGTCTTATTGTTAATATGAAAAAATAAATTATTGTATAAGTATTCATTTAGATTTATCTAGAATGCTGACAAATTTACTGTTTAAAAACATGACTACTATAAAAAACATTTTATGCAGTATAATACCAATAATAGAGAATCTTGACGATTTTATTATTAATTTAATACTTCTCATTGAAGGATAAATTATATTTTTCTCTTCAAATATAATAGAGAATCTATTGGTAAACATATTTCAGATTAATAAGAATCAAATGAATCGTGAATTCTTCTTACCTCATACATATTTTTTACCATAGGACTGCAATATCGGGAAACATCATTCCCATCATCAGCTGTTTTCACAACTGTTAATTTTTCATTATGCCAGTAATTTTCTAAACTGCCATTTGGTGTTGATTTGAAGAACTTTGTAATCATTGATTCGTCCGGAAACTCAAAATTCATGGTTCTAATATGTATTTTTTAGTGTATGTATTTTCCCAAACTGTTAATTCCAAAGGTTTAGATAGATGTTTAAAAAGTTTTGCTTCTTTTTCAGTTCTATGATTCTCTAAAACTATGTGCTGCCATTGCTGATTTTTCAATATCTCCATTTTTTATATTTCTAAGGCATTCTTTTGTGCTAGAGTCCAAATTTCGTTTTGTTTTTCCTATATATATTTTATTACAATCAGCGATAGCAGCATATAGTTTGTTAGAAAATCATAGAAATGAAAAAGAAGCTAAACTTTTGAAACATCTATCTAAGCCTTTAGAATTAACTGTTTGGGAAAAGATATACATTAAAAAAAAATGTTAGATCCATGAATTTTGAGTTTCCAGACGAACAAAATTTGATTACAAAGTTCTTCAAATCAACACTAGATGGCAATTTAGAAGAAGACCGGCATGATGAAGAATTGACAGTCGTGACAACAGCTGAGGATGGGAGTGATTACTCTCAATACTGCAGTTCTGTGTTAAAAGCATAGATATGAGGTAAGAATATACACGATTCAGTATTGATTTTTTATAACTTTTATTCCACATTTATCATATTACACCTCTATCACAGTCACCCCAAGCAATTCTCATCTGACTATGATATCAGATTCTATTCAACTTTATTAAAATGTAATTCTATGTTACAGTCTTTGTGGAGGGGTTATGCTACCCGTAAAACTGGAACTGTGGTTATGAAAGCTGTTCGGGAACGAGTTCTCAGCACAATACGCATTGCTCTTCCTGACAAGATACTTACTACGCGATCTCTAACTGCTTTGACTGCAGTTAACAGTAAGAGCATAGGAATTCTGACTTGGGCCTTCATGGAACTTGGTAAGTTGCAAATCTCTATAGTATGATTATATTTTGAATTAAATTCTTCATAACTGATGATTATCTTTATACAGGGTGTTCCAAAATTATGGATGGGGTTTCAAAGTTATTTAATTTCCCTTAAATGATATATATAAGAACAAAAGTTGCATGGAATTAAAGAGAAACTCTTAGAGTTTTCATAACATACTTTATAAGTGTCCGATGTGAGCACCTGTCGTCACAAGGCACACATTTAGCCAATAGTCGAATTTCTCCCAAACCTTGGTCAGCGTATAATGAGTAATGGATTCAGCAGCAAGTCTGGAAGGTCGACCGGAAGTGGTGGTACGTACACATGGTCCTTCACATACCCCCACAGGAAAAAATCACAAGGTGTGAGATCAGGAGACCGTGGAGGGTATGGGAATGAATCATGTCATCCGGACCAATGCATCATTTGGTGTTCGTGGACTTTTCCTTTTACAGATACATCTAGTTGTTTCTAACTATTTATACCATCGACGGATAATTTTATCTGTCGGAGGATCAATTCCAAATTGCTATTGGAAAGCTCGCTGCACTGCAACAATGGAACCAGACCTCGCAAATTGCAACACACAGAATAACTTCTGTACAGGAATCGACATTTTCACAAATTTAATGCTGACGACATAATAATGACAAAGAAACAAATTACTGCATACAGGAAATGAAACTTTCACAGTTTTTCTTTCATTATAGCAAATAATCTGCACCTAATTTCATTTGTAAAGCTATACCAACTACTTATAACCCCGTCCATCATTTTGGAACATGGTGTATATGTATGTATGTGTGTGTGTATATATATTTTTTTTTTTTTGGTTGGTTGGTATCTAATGTCGAGCACTTGATAATGAAATTATTCACTCTCTTGCACTCCAATATTTAGGAGAAAGACTGGTCTCTTCTACAAAAGCTGGACAACGGAGGGAGATGGTTTCTTTCCATATCTTCATTTAAATTGCAAAAAGGGCATTTAGGCGAATCTGTTATGCCAAGCCTGTTTAGGTGTTTATTCAGGCAGTCATGTCCTGTTAGCAGTCTGAATATTGCTACTGCAGATTTTCTTTGTAATGTAGTAATGTCATAAGCTTGTAGATTTTCCCATTCCTTTCCAGATGTTTTGGTGTATTTTTCTCTAAGTTTATTGATATATTTATTTGAGATAATTCTTTTGATAGAGTGGAAGGAAACTGGAGAAGTTGGGTTCGAAACAATTTTGCTACCCTTCTTGGCCAGAAAATCAGCTATATATGTGTGTGTGTGTGTGTGTGTGTGTGCGTGCGCATGCGCATACAGTATATACTAGCTAATACCCTGCATGCATTGCTACACCTAAATAAATGAAATATTAAAGGTTAATTAAATTGTATGTATATACTGAGATGAATCAAACATGGAGTTAATTTCAGATTTCAGGTAAAATCTACTTCTAATTGTTGGATTTTGCTCATTTTTTTATACCTACCTCAGTTTATGTTAATAGGATATTCAAAGTTAAAATTGGGAATTAATAGGATATGTTGATTTTCAATATGAAACATACAAAATTGTGACTGCTAGAGCAATTTTTAAAGTTTCACTTCAAGTGAATTCCTACACCTAACGGTTTCAGAGGGTCTAATTCTGAATCTAAATGATTCAGGGACCCACTCAAACATACACAATAATTTCATTCAAAATCAGTCCAGTTGTTTAGGCAGTTTTTAATTTCGGGTAAACCTTCACTTCTAATTGTCAGATTTTGCTAATTTTTTTATACCTTCCTCGGTTTATTTTAATAGGATATACTGAGTTTCATTGTCAAACATCGAAAATTGTGACCACTAGAGCGATTTTTAAATTTTCATTTCAGGTGAACTCCTACACCTAATGATTTTAGAGCATACAATTGTAAATCTAAACCATCCAAGAACCCACTCAAACACATACACAAAATTTCATCAAAATCAGTAGTCATTTAGGGGAAGTTCAGTAACATACACACACAGAAGTAAATAAATATATATCCAATTATAGAGTAACAATTTATTAAATTTTGTTTTAGGAATTTTTATATTTGTTCTTTTATGTATGTGTCAATATTCTAGAGTGTTATAGTATTCCCATTGTCCCTTTTTATTTTATCCTTCCCTAAAATTACTAGGTTCTCTCCCCTAGCTCAGGCGGTGGCTTGTCACCTCCTGACTAGCAGATCTGGGTTCAATTCCCACCAGGATTGAAAATTTTTAATTATACAATTTTTAATCATTAGACTCTGAATCCGATGTCTGGATTATCTGGGATGAAAAGGATATCCCTGAAAAAATTACTAGTTATAATAAAAGTTTGGGAATTATTAATAAAGTTATGAAACCATCCCTTGTACAAAAAACACCAGATTACGTTTATATAACACTTTGACTAGACCAGTGTTGACCTATGGTAGTGAAGCATGGACAATAAAAAGACAACATGAAAGCAGAATAACGGCTTGTGAAATGAGATTCATGAGCAGAACAGTGGGTTACACCAGATGGGATCGGAAAAGGAACACCGATATCTTAAAAGAATTGAAGACTACGCCAATTTTGGAATATATTAAACAGTACCAACTAAATTGGAAACACCATTTGAAAGAATGAGTTCAAATCGAATCCCCAAAGCTGTTTATAATTACATACCAAGAGGATCAAATGCTGGAGGGAAAATTTTCTATAGGATCATAACAGGCCTTGGCCTAATACTTGGAAGGAAGATATATATATATCTCTTTATATGTAGAGATGACATACAATACTGTTGATAGCAAGTCATGTTGGATGGCCTCTTAAGCCTGGTAGATCTTTGTACTTTTCAGTAAGAGTAGGCCATATGCCAGTATATGGTATAGCTCATATTAACAAATACTGAAACATAACTTTCTCTCTCTTTGGCTGCATGGTCGAGTCCAGTCTTAACTGCTCATTTGTTAGGAGTTTTTGATCAAGCTAATTTAATTATTGACGATTTTATTATTAATTTAACACTTCTCATTGAAGGATAAATTATATTTGAAGAGAAAATTTTTCGCCTAGACCGGGACTCGAACCCGGGACCTTTGGCTTTCCGGGCCAAGTGCTCTACCAACTGAGCTACCGAGGCGAGTTACGATCTAGACGCAAATTTTTCTCTTATGTACGTTGTAATTCCCTCGCGCCAAATGCTTGAAACCATAGTTTCTATCTTTGCAAATGGCGGCTTCTTAGTTAAGAAGACATTTATTGGGAATTTAACACTACTTTATAGCCAGTAGGGCTTCTATTGACGATTTTATTATTAATTTAACACTTCTCATTGAAGGATAAATTATATTTGAAGAGAAAATTTTTCGCCTAGACCGGGACTCGAACCCGGGACCTTTGGCTTTCTGGGCCAAGTGCTCTACCAACTGAGCTACCGAGGCGAGTTACGATCTAGACGCAAATTTTTCTCTTATGTACGTTGTAATTCCCTCGTGCCAAATGCTTGAAACCATAGTTTCTATCTTTGCAAATGGCGGCTTCTTAGTTAAGAAGACATTTATTGGGAATTTAACACTACTTTATAGCCAGTAGGGCTTCTATTGACGATTTTATTATTAATTTAACACTTCTCATTGAAGGATAAATTATATTTGAAGAGAAAATTTTTCGCCTAGACCGGGACTCGAACCCGGGACCTTTGGCTTTCCGGGCCAAGTGCTCTACCAACTGAGCTACCGAGGCGAGTTACGATCTAGACGCAAATTTTTCTCTTATGTACGTTGTAATTCCCTCGCGCCAAATGCTTGAAACCATAGTTTCTATCTTTGCAAATGGCGGCTTCTTAGTTAAGAAGACATTTATTGAGAATTTAACACTACTTTATAGCCAGTAGGGCTTCTATTGACGATTTTATTATTAATTTAACACTTCTCATTGAAGGATAAATTATATTTGAAGAGAAAATTTTTCGCCTAGACCGGGACTCGAACCCGGGACCTTTGGCTTTCCGGGCCAAGTGCTCTACCAACTGAGCTACCGAGGCGAGTTACGATCTAGACGCAAATTTTTCTCTTATGTACGTTGTAATTCCCTCGCGCCAAATGCTTGAAACCATAGTTTCTATCTTTGCAAATGGTGGCTTCTTAGTTAAGAAGACATTTATTGGGAATTTAACACTACTTTATAGCCAGTAGGGCTTCTATTGACGATTTTATTATTAATTTAACACTTCTCATTGAAGGATAAATTATATTTGAAGAGAAAATTTTTCGCCTAGACCGGGACTCGAACCCGGGACCTTTGGCTTTCCGGGCCAAGTGCTCTACCAACTGAGCTACCGAGGCGAGTTACGATCTAGATGCAAATTTTTCTCTTATGTACGTTGTAATTCCCTCGCGCCAAATGCTTGAAACCATAGTTTCTATCTTTGCAAATGGCGGCTTCTTAGTTAAGAAGACATTTATTGGGAATTTAACACTACTTTATAGCCAGTAGGGCTTCTATTGACGATTTTATTATTAATTTAACACTTCTCATTGAAGGATAAATTATATTTGAAGAGAAAATTTTTCGCCTAGACCGGGACTCGAACCCGGGACCTTTGGCTTTCCGGGCCAAGTGCTCTACCAACTGAGCTACTGAGGCGAGTTACGATATAATTTAATTATGTTTATTTTCCAATAGATGCCATGAGTGGCATGTTGTCAGCATATTGACTCAGTGAGACATCTAGTTGGCAACTAGAGTATTACTTGGATATAGGAAGGTCGGTTAAATTTTGCTCATACCTCTTTTTAGGCTTGTGGTTCTTTTACAAGCCTGAATATCTTCAGACTTGGGACCCACAACTTAAAATCCCTTCCGGAAGACTTGTTCCTTGGATTTTTCCATTCTAAAAATTCCATTGATCCTGGGTGTGTTTGAACCCTCAGGACTAGAGGCAAGGAATATAACCACTAGACAATCACAACCGACAAACATAAACTCAGCCCATACTCATCTATGAATGTAATACAATCCATTACACCATTCAATACATGATACAAACATTTCTTTCCTCATGTACAATTTTCTAATCATTTGAAGGCAGATAGATGGAGCTACCAATAAAAATTGTTGGATGGTGTAATGGTTTGCATACTGGTACATAGAACCAGGGGTTTGGGGTTTAATTCCTGGTTAAAGTATTAATTTTTTCTATTCAAATACAACTAAAGAGAAAAATATTTAATTATTAAGATATTTGGTCTGTGTATTCTTACGTCTTATGATTGTTTTTGTTGAACATATGTTTCAAGGCTTGTGAGCCCCATCTTCAGCTTTTACAGACAGTCTGTTCAGCAAAAACAACCATAAGAGGTAAGAATACACAGACCAAATATCTTCATTATTAAATAAACCTCTTAATTATATTATTTTTGGTCTGGACATCTTACCTCAATATTAATGTTGATTTGTTCTTGGACATGTTTCAAAACAATTCTCTGTTTTATCTTCAGCTTTCCCAGACTGGTTTTATTTATGTTGCATTATGTTGCACCACCTGGATGTCGATGTCAGCTCCATCCTGTGGTTGGCCAAAGAACCTCCAAACAAGGTCACCCTCCATCGGAATATCAAAATTCATAACTCTGTTTCTGTTCTTCTGAATATAAATTTTTTCCCAAAAAATTTATATTCAGAAGAACAGAAACAGAGTTATGAATTTTGATATTCCGATGGAGGGTGACCTTGTTTGGAGGTTCTTTGGCCAACCACAGGATGGAGCTGACATCGACATCCAGGTGGTGCAACATAATGCAACATAAATAAAACCAGTCTGGGAAAGCTGAAGATAAAACAGAGAATTGTTTTGAAACATGTCCAAGAACAAATCAACATTAATATTGAGGTAAGATGTCCAGACCAAAAATAATATAATTAAAATAACCTCAAAATATAACTTCCTAAAATTAAATATTAAACCTCTTAATGTTACTTACTAATGTATTTTAAAAAAATGTTTGCCTGAACTGGGTTTACTTTTGGGATTGAATAAGTTGAATTGTATTGTAATTTATCATATATAAGAAAAACACTTTTTATTTAATTTACTTTTTATTTATTTCAGATGTAATCACATTTCTGTCTCCAAAGCTGTGTGTGGATATTTCAAAAACAGAAGTTATCAACAAAATCTTTGACCATATGAAAAATGCTAATAGATCAGAAGCCTACAAAGAGATGTGCATGTATGCAACTAAAATATTGATTAATTTATCAAAATATGAAAAGACAGTAGATGAAGTCTGGAAGGTAAATAATGCAATTATTGTATCTGCTGGTATTTCAAATTTTGGAACAGAATTTAATAAAGTAGGCCATTGCCATATCACTATTTCATTATTATTAGTATTATTGTGTTCATCGCTGTGGTCTTGAGGTAGCATGCTGCTTTGTCATGCAGCGGGCCCAGGTTCGATCCCTGGTCAGGAAACTTTTAAGACCCAAATGGTCCCCGAACATCATCTGGCCACCATTATCATTTATTATATTCACCTCATTAGATTAAGTTTAGGATTAAGACTTCTGTTACATCATCATTGTCACTACCACTATCATTGGGGAGTGTAACCGTACCTTCCAGGCGGCCCAACCTCAGAAGTGAGTTACAATATGCCAATACCAAGAGAGAATACCTGGAATGTCAAAATGACAAACTGGTGGCATTGAATAAAAAAACATTAATTGTTGTAATTTATACTGAGTTAAATTAAACCTCATAGTGATTAATTCCTATAAAAGTTAAATTATGTTGAGTTGTTTTTGACTCACCTCCTACTTCTTAAGAAGTATGAGGTGAATAGAAAACAACTCAACATAAATTAAAATCAACTTTTATAAGATTCGTGATGTGTTCCGTTGAGGTTTATTCAAAATTATTATAAAATTATAGAATATTCACCTGAAAGGTCCGTCTCCTCAACTTAATTAATCATTTAACTGTAGTGCTTTCGGGACTTGTCCCATCATCGGCAGGATTCAAAACTGGTGTTTCACTGAAGATCTGGTAGAGGGGGTTGCATGTATTGGGTTTGTTTTCGTTTATCAGGCTGTCGTTGTGAGCTGCTTTCATGATTTCCATCTCTTCGAGTACGTTTATCTTCGCTGGATTATTTTCTCTGTGCATTACTGTTAGGGTGTTTTCAATATTTAACATGCGATGTCCTTCATGGATAACGTGTTTTGCATAGGTTGATTTCCCTTCTGCGTGAATGAAGTCTCGAAAATGTTCTTTGAATCTGATGTTAAAACTCCTGTTTGTCCTTCCTATATAAAATTTGTTGCAGTCCTTACATGTCAGTTTATAAACTCCTTTGCTGTTGAAAATGTTATTTTCTTCAATGTTATTGTTTATTATGTTGTTTAATTTGTTATTGGTTCTGTATGCTATTTTTACGTTTTTATCGGCTTTCTTTAGTGCATTGGCTAATTTTGTCGTTTCTTTTCCTGTGTATGAGAGTGTTATCCATGTTTTCTTGTTGTTGTCAGATTCTTTTTCTAGTTTAGTTATGTTGGTTATGTTGTTCTTCCTTTTTTGTTTTTTTTTACGAGCATATCTATGAATTCTTCATTATAGCCATTGGTTTTTGCCATATACTTAATGTAGTTGAGTTCTTGGATATAATTGTCTTTGCTTAATGGGAGTTTCAACATTCTACTGACTAAGCTATTAAATGTACTAATTTTCTGTTGAAAAGGGTGTGTAGAATTTTTGTTTATGGCCAGAGCATTGTTTGTGGGTTTCCGGTAGATACCGATTTCTAGTTTATTGTTGTGTAGATTTTTGGTTATAGACAAATCTAAGTAGTTTATGCTGTTATTAACTTCTATTTCTTCAGTGAAAGTGATTTTTTCATGCATGTTGTTTAAGTCTTGTAGTATTTCTTTTTCTTTTCTGTTTTCATTTTCATATATTGCTAGTACATCATCGACATATCGTGTTATTAGTTTTATGTTGAATTTGTGTATTAGTTCCTCAAAATGTTTATTTTCCAGTTCTTGTAGGAAGATTTCTGCCATTATTCCAGATGTAGGACTCCCCATCGGGATCCCGTCTTCTTGAATAAATAGTTCATTGTTAAATTGGAAGTAATTTTGCTTTATTGTTGTTGTTATTCGTTTGTTTAACTGATTGATATAGTTATCTTCAAGTTTACTGTCTGTTAGTTTTTGTTTTATTATGTTTGCTGTTTCGTTTATTGGGATATTAGTGTAGAGGTTTTTTTATGTCAAATGACGTCATTTTAGTATTCCTATAATTTTATATTAATTATAAATTAAAATAAACCTCAGTGTTATTTCCTACCTACATAACTTAATTAATTGTTGTACTGTTGCATGGTTGCTAAGTGAATTTGTGATTTTTGAAGAAAATAAAATTTGTATCTTCAAGAATTCTGTATACATTAAATCCTATCGACTGTGCCATTTTTATCATTTATATATTAATTTAAAACTTGAATTAAATGTATGTAGAAGTCTTGAAGATCTACATTTTATTTATTAAAAAAATCACAAATTCACTTAACAAACTTGCAGCAACAGTAAAATAATTAATAATGAGGAAGCAGTGGCATTTAATCGAAATTACAGTGGGAAATAACACCATCAGGTAATTTTCAACTTGCAATTGAGTTGCACAAAATGTTTTTACATCTCACCTTATGAAGTTCTATGTTTTCACAATACTGGTTTCAATGGTCATTTGCAGTGACATGTTCGGGGTCTTATTGCCATCTCAAATTTTTAAACAAAAAAAAGAGACTAGAACAGAATACTTTTAAAAAAAGTGCTATCTGGAGAGAACCAGTAAGTTGCAATAGTATGTTATATTAAAAAAAAAGTAGTGTGATCCCACTGTAGGCCTTAGGAGGCCTGGGATAGTAGGAGGTTAAGACACCCTCTTTTTCTACATAATTGGCACAAGATGTAAGCCCTGCCTATACTGTAAGAACATGTATCTGGTATTGAACTTTTATAGGGAAAAAAATCACTATGAGGTTTAATGTAAGATTAAATTAAAATTTTTCATATCTTACCTCATATCCAGTCTTCTAACTAGTTAGAACTAATATTTAATTTTAGGAAGTGATATTTTGAGGTTATTTTAATTATATTATTTTTAGTCTGATCATCTTACCTCAATATTAATGTTGATTTGTTCTTGGACAAGTTTCAAAACAATTGTTTAATATTGAGGTAAGATGATCAGACTAAAAATAATATAGTTAGAACTGGTTAGGTAATGTTTTATTTTAGGAAGTAATATTTTGAGGTAGTCACGCGCCATAGCCGAGCGGTTAAGGTAGGAAGCCTTGGCGCAGAGCTACGGCACTTGCGCTGGTTTGAGTCTCCATGGGGGAAGGAATTTTCTCATGGTATTTCGGCCAGTATGGGACCGGTGCCCACCCAGCATCGTGAGGCAATTGGGTAGCTACAATAAGTAGCGGCTCCAGGTTGAGGAACCAGCGATAACGGCTGGGGGACTCGACATGCTAACCACATGTCACCCCTACACTGGCTGTTGATCATCTACCTCTGTGATTGACACATGTGGATGTGAAGGGCCAGCAGCCGGCTGGTAAAAGGGCAACCGCTGAAAAGTGGAAAGATCCTCAATCGGAATATTTTGAGGTTCTTTTAATTCAATTAAATGTAAATAAATATAACTAGTTAGTTAGAAGACTGGATAAGAGGTGAGGTATGAAACATTTTAATTTAATCTTAATGTATCTGGTACTAGAGGTTGAATCAACCCCAGGATATGGTTCTGCTATAGAAGGTTTAGTCCAGTTTAATCATTGAAATTCATTGGAGAACATTTCTTTTGACAACTCACCTCATAAATGTTGCAGTTTTTCACGACACTGCTGTTTAAAATGTAATCACACTCATCTTCAGCGACAATTCTGACTGAGTTGTGGCTGAAGATGATATGAGGTGAGGTAATAAAAACATTAATTTAATTCTTATAATTAGCATATTTACATCATGGGGGGGGCACGCCATAGCATAGTGGTTAAGGCACTGTGCTACAAGCTGGAAGGTCGAGGGTTTGAGTCCCAGTGGGGTCAGGATTTTTAAACTGACCCAAACCCTCTGGCGGCCCTGGGGTCAATTCAGCCTCTAACGGAAATGAGTACCAGACACTTGTTCTGGGGGTAAAGGCAGCCGTCATGCAGGGCTGGCAGCCCAGCTGACATCAAGTGCCAATTGTCTAAAAAGGTGAGAGCCTTAACCTCCCATTACCCCAAGGGCCTCCTGAGGCCTGTAGTGGGATCACTTTACACTTTACTTTACATCATAGGAAATCAGAAATTAATTAATAACCTACAATGTTGATATGATATACAGTTTGATGTTTCATTTTTTCTCCACTAGGGTGTATTCTTACAATATTGCGATCCTATTTGGCAATAAATAATATCTGATTGCAGTGGATGAACAAATGAAACATAACAAACATTTCTCATTTGTTTTCAAATATCGCTGTTTACATTAAATATATAAATATTTTAAAATAAATATATTTAAATAATGATTTGTTAGTAAACAGCTTAATTTTATTTGTTAAATAGTCCTAACAAATGCCACTCTTGATTTCCAAATTATCTAGATAAATTGGAAATTACTCGTGACATTACTTATGATAATTATTTCTCTTCTCCCTCTATTTAATTTATTTTATGCTGTTCAGATTTGATACTAACAAATCTATGTACCCCACAGATTCCTGGGAATTTGATGACAATAGCAAATATGATGTGTGCCTGGTATGCTAAAAATGATGAATTATTCTGCAACTGCTGTACTTTGCTCTGGTTATTTGCAAAGTGCAGAGAACGAGCTGAAGTAAGTATGATTATTAATTTATGATAAGAATATAGTCAAACTTAAAGTTTTCAATGTAACTATCTAATATATTTAAAGAGAAAAATTTTCACCCAGACCTAGACTCGAGCCCGGGACCTTTGGCTATCTAATTTTTATTTCTAGATATGTGAATTTTGTTCTGTGATTCAAAGTTACATTACTGAAATGTTCTGATATCTTGAAGGATATTAACGTAAAAAGTTTATGGTGAGATGTAGTTAGAGTGAAAATATATTTACATCTATATCTCAGTCTAGGCAAAAAATTTTCTCTTCAAATATATTTACAAAGTTATATAATGTATGTAAACTTTTATACTGAATATTGATTTGTTCTGTGATATTGTTGTTTGACAGTGTGATAAAAAACCTGTTGTAAAACCAGGATATATAATTGAATTGTAAAAAAATATAGCTGGTTCACAGGGATGGAGGGAATCTCATTAGTCCATTCATGCTAGTCACTAATTAGATGACAAGGCATTTGGCTACCTGTGTGTGCATGTATATTTATGGAGCAAAACATGGACAATAACAAAGATGAATTCACAGAACAGAGATACAGTTTTTAAGAAACAAGCTTGGGAAAACCAGAAGAGATGGAATACAGAACACTAAAGTAAGAGAAATTTTAAGTTGTATAAAATACCAGATTAAATGGAAGATGTAGAATATGATGGCATGGCTATGTTAAAAGAATGAATGCTGGGAGGATACCAAGACAAGCATTGGAATTTAAATTAGGAGGGAAGAAACCAAGGTTGACCAAGATATATGTAGGAAGAACAAGAAGAATGATGAGAAAAGAGGAGTTGAATGGATGGAAATTAAGAAAGAGGAGGTGTGGAATGAGTGAGATACATGAAGGATTTTGTCCAGATTCAATCCCCAGAATGAGAACACAAGACTAGTCGGTGATGATGAAGATGAATAAAATCCAAGCTCAAGAAGGTGCAAAATTATTAAACCAATCCAGGATTATTAAGTTATGTAGATATGTGAACATGACGCAGCATTGACAATGTCACGAATTACGTGAAGAAACCCTGGGTCTGCTATAAATTATGAAGTATGAGGTGAGTGAAATGATAAAAAATAAACAATCCAGGATGTTTAGTCTTCCTACATTATCAAAAGTCTTTATTGCTAATTTGCAGATATGTTAGCTAAAAGGTACTGAATTTTTTATACTGATATGAATTCATTGGTATTTAAAAGTAAATAATAAAATCTTCAAGTGCAATAGGCCTAGAAGGTCATGGTCTACTAGCCAAATAGTGGTCTCACATCCACTTGTTAGTTACAGAGGTGATATAGCCAGTATAGGGGTGACCTGTGGTTAGCCATGTTGAGTCCCCCAGCCATTTCAGCTGATTTTCTCAACCTGGAGCTACCCAAATTCATCACGATGCTGTGTGAGCACTGGTCCCATACTCGCCGAAGTTCCATGAGAAAATTTCTTCCCTCATGGGAACTCAAATAAGGACAAGTCCCATAGCTCTATACCAAGGCTTAATGCCTTAAACTGCTCAGCTATAGCATGGGACTTAAAAATAAGAAGAATAAATATAAGAAAGTTTATATTTAATTAATGTTGGGAAGTAAACATGGTTGGTTGGTTGGTTGGTTGGTATCTAATGTCGAGCACTTGTGGGAAGTAAACATTATGAGGTATAATCATTAAAATTCATCGGAGAACATATTGTTTAAACAACTCACCTCATAGGATTCATGTTTCCATGATATCGCGATTTCAAACATCGTCATGTTCATCATCACTCGGAGTTATGGCTGATGATGAACATGACGATGTTTGAAATCGCGATATCATGGAAGCATGAATCCTATGAGGTGAGTTGTTTAAACAATATGTTCTCCGATGAATTTTAATAATAAGAAAGTTTATATAATGACTGATTATGCTCAGATTTAAAATCACTTCTACATATTATAGACTGATCATTGTGATTGATAGATGAACTTGGGGTTTACACAGTTTATTTTCCTTCTTATTCATAAAAACCACTTTCACATTAGTAAAGGAATAGTTTGATAATTTAAAAAATGTAAGAGTTTTTTCCTGCAAAGAAAAATAATGTAACAATCCCTTTTGGTTGTATTGATATAGAATTTTAAAATATGTTAATATATCATTTTTAAGTGTGTGGAAGTGAAAATTAAAAACTTTAACTTGTTTTTATATTATACTTCTCAAAATTATAAATAAAACTACAGTAAGGTCATTAACAGTTAAAATAACTTTGAAACATAACATAAAATATTTGTTCTTTATTTTTAGCAAATGTTAAAAGATGCCTATTTCAAGGAGAGATTACTTCATTGCTACAAGCAACTCAAGCGGAAACAAGAACATCCGCATGCCCTCGTGAAAGGACTCTACAATTCCACGACTAAACGGAAGACAAAATTTTCTCTTCCTTCTACTGAACCTGATTGGAGGAATACTGGAATATCTCAAAAGAGAACATTTGAGAATGCATTTTTTGCCGTGAAATGTGTGATGAAGGAAATCAACTTGGAATTTGAATGAAAATTGTTTTTAAAATTTCAAAAATAATTTCTTTTAATTTTATATTATAATTGTATTGTTTTATTTGCTGTAAACTCCCACATTTGTAGTTTGAATGCAGGCTTTCACGGCCGATAATCATAATGTTGAGTGATTCCGGGCTATGTGACCGTGGGTCCATTACTGTGCTCCTACCAGACATCTCTTCCTCAAGTGCAAAGGGCATCTTCAGTGGCGAGTACCTCTAGGTGTTGTTTCCTGGTCAAGCCTCCAAAAAACACCTAGAAATACTTGTTACTGAAGATGCCCTTCGTAGTTGAGGGAGAAACGTCTGGTAGGAACACCAGTAATGGACCACGGCCACATAGCCTGGAATCACTCAACATTATCTCTCATTTGTAAATATTGATATCATAAAGGTCATTCACATTTTGGTCTTTCAATTCAAATGTAACAAACTTAATTATATTATTTTTAGTCTGGACATCTTACCTCAATATTAAGACTAAAAATAATATAATTAAAATAACCTCAAAATGTAACTTCCTAAAATTAAATAATAACAAACTTTCAATGTTAATATTATTCGTTTTTAAACACCTTAATGATGGACAAATTATATTTGAAAAGAAAAATATATGCCTAGACTGGGGTTTGAACCCAGGACCTTTGACTTTCTATGTCAATGCTCTTCCATAAGTCTAGGGTATATTTTTCTTTTCAAATATAAATAACAAACTTAATTTTTTTTAATATTTAGGAAGTTAATTTTATAAATTCATAATTGTTTATTTGTTTATGTGCTCATGAAAAAGGACCACTCGATGGGTGTTGAGTTTGAAACAATAAGTTTTTTAAGGGGACAGTGAAAGAGCTCAGCAGATTCTATTACTTGAATTTATGATGCATGAATGCTCCAACACTTGGGTTTTATGTGAAAAGTCATGAATTGGTAGCAGTCGGTAGTTCAATGAAGTCTCGAGGAATTCTTTCGACAATCAGAAACAAAGTATAATGTAAGCAAAACAAGTAGCTTATAAGAATAGGTGGTAATTTATTGAACTTGATCACTGTCCATATTCTTAGCACAGCTACTTTGTTTTAACATTGGTTCACATATGTTACAGTAAATTTTATTTGTTAATCATAGTTTTGCTGAAGCAAGGTTTATGCCTACGGAAAAACCAGGAATCTGAATTTGTTCATGACATATGTAAATTTTCTGAATGATTCCACATTTTCCAATTTGGCATATACTTTGTGTAATTATCTTTTAAACTTCAAAGAACCGCTGGTACCAATTATTTTCTAACATAAACCCCATCTTATGCCAGGTTTAAATACCTCTACTCTGTAGACTTTGTCTGCTGTGCAAGATATTTTTTGTAACTTGTATTTTTCCCAAACTCGTTATTTCTAAAACTAACCCAAATATTCTATTGTATACTACTCTTCTCCTGTCTGAAATTCTCATCACAGCAGAGCCCTTGCTTTTTTTTTATCTCATTCACCGGTAAAGCTCTTTTTATAATTAACTAGCTAATACCTGACATGCGCTGCTACGCCTTAATAAATTATGTTTAGTTGAATAAGTAGGAGGAAAAATAATTGTAAAATTATATTTTTTAGATACCCTGTGCTGATTACCCAGCATTGCCCAGGAATCTACTTATCCTAATCTTCTTGACATAAATGAGCTGAAATACGAAAATTGGTGTGTTTTATATATAATTATATAAGTAAAGGGAAAAATTTATATCGTCATTATTTTTAGATACTCTCTGCTGTTTACCTGGTGTCCGGGAATCTACTCATCCCGATTTTCTTGGCATATATGAGCTGAAAGACGAAAATTAATGTACTTCTTATGATTAGTTGAATACGTAGAATGAAAAATAATTATAAATGTATATCATAATTATTTTAAGATTCCTGTGCTGATTGCCCGGTGTTGCCCAGAAATCTATATATCTCGATCTTCTTGGCATAAATGAGCTAAAAGATTTATCCGTGAAAGAATACCTGCTATGTGCTGCTATGCTTGCACAGGAATCTATGTACTTGTCTCAATCTTTTTTGCATCAATGAAAAACAAAAATAGCTATTGTGAGTTATCCGTAAGAGACAAACACATGCTATTGTGGACTTTTTTGTAGAGCTTTTTGAGATATTCAATTCTATGTACATTAATTTTGTGTATTTGTTATGGTTTAGGCAGCATAAGCCATTTAAGCATCCAAAGACCTAATAATAATTAAATTAATCGTGATTTTTTCTTACCTCATACATCTATGTTTTTTTAAACACAGCACTGCAGTATCGGCGACACCTTTGTTGTCATCGTCAGATGTTTTCACAACTCAATTTTTTCTCCTTTTTGCCGGTAATTATTCATTTAATTATTATTAATTGAACCTCATAATGTTAAAAATTCCCAAATTTAATATATAAATATATCCAAAGACCTACTTTTTTTTTTTCACTTTTCCACTTTTTAAGGGTGTAGGAGTTGAATATCACAACTCTTATAGCCCCAGCACAATCGGATCAACGGTATAGCCGCGCATAAAGTATGAACAAACATACATTCATTTTTATATATTAGATAAAATTAAACTTCTATATTCCTATTAAATGATTCCTTAAATCAATTTATCATTCCCTCCTCGTTTTTACAATTCAATAGAATCCTCAGTCGATGTATTTATCTCTATTATTGTTTATTTTATCAAATTGTAGACATATGTTAATTTTATTTATTATGGATATTCATGTACATAACTTTGTTATATCTCGGATATCTCTTTCTTTTGCCTGGATCATAACATTATCATAACGAGAATCAGAGAAATGTTACACACTAGTTTTTGCTTAAATTAAGATATCAAGAGATTTAGTTGACTCAGGATTTAATATTATACATACTACAGTTTAAAATGTAAAGATAACATATAAATAAAAAATTGCTACTTTGCACCTTCCACTGGCTTTTTTGTGATTATTACGGAAACTAATAGCTTAATAGTGGTCCTTCTTCATATACACATGTATTTTAAGAATTTAGCTGTGATTGTCACTTATTTGTAATAATATGGACTAAATAGGAATAAATTTGAAAAGGGATAAATTTAATTGCAATGATGAAAATTCATTTCAATTATTAGACAACGTTGTGCAAGGATATCAATTCATATGGCCTTGATCAAGTGTCTAAAATCATGCAATTGAATATATAAAGTTCAACCATCTTCAAATTATCACTGATTACTTGTATATGAAATATTCTGTTGTTAATAGTTTTTAATTGAAGTTGTGCGAGATACAACATTCCAATATTTGCATACCAAATAGAGACTGAACCATGTTAGCATGGCAAGTTTATATGCAAATTTGAGACAGTAGTTCCCGTATTATGTATAGCATGAATAATGAATTTCACAGATATAAAATTTATCTCTTTTCAACAGCATAATTACATTGGGTCAGGAACCCTGTGTGAACCGTCCGGTGCTAATAACTTACTGAATCTCAAAAAGTACTCTGTTACCTCTTAATTTACATTATTCGATTAATGATTAAAAAATCCATATGCATTTATTAAATTTTACAAGCAAATTACTTAAATTAAAATGTCATACCTCACCTCATATTAATCTTGTAAGTAGATCGCAATTTCGGGTTCATGACGAACCCATCCTCAGTACCATTTTGCCGACTGATGTTATGTCGATCGGAAGAACCACTTCTTCCCTCTGTTGGTGGACCGATAAACCTCCGGATCAGGTCAGAATTCGCGGGAATTTCAAAGTTCATAAGTTTTTCTTTGTTTTTCTAAATGTGGATTTTTTCCCAAAACATGAGTTCCTTTTGTTTATCTATTTGTTTAATTAGACTAGCTAGTCTAATCGGCTAGTCTAATTAAACAAATAGATAACAAAAGGAACTTATGGTTTGGGAAAAAATCCACATTAAAAAAAACAAAGGTAAATTTATGAATATTTAATTAATGTTGGGAAGTAAACATTATGAGGTATAATCATTAAAATTCATCGGAGAACATATTGTTTAAACAACTCACCTCATAGGATTCATGCTTCCATGATATCGCGATTTCAAACATAATCATGTTCATCGTCAGCCATAACTCCGAACTTATGAACTTTGAAATTCCCGCGAATTCTGATTTTATCCAGAGATTTATCGGTCCACCAACAGAGGGAGGAAGAAGAAGTGGTTCTTCTGATCGACATAACATCAGCCGGTAAAACAGTACTGAGGCTGGGTTCGTCATGAACCCAAAATTGCGATCTACTTAGAAGAATAATATTAGGAGAGGTATGAAACATTTTAATTTATCTTAAATTAAACCTCATAGTGATTTGTTCCTATAAAAGTTCAACAAATTACATAAATATTTTTAAAAAAACTTGCTAAATGATATCTTCCAAAAATGTCTATTTACTTTTTACTCAGCATATATAAATTTCCAGCTTTCGTTTACTATGTATATTATAGGATAATTTGTAATAAAATGAATTGTATTGTTCCAGAATTTATATAATTTGCCTACCAACATACAATTGTGATTTTTTTTATTCTCTCAATCAGGTAAATGTGGCTTCACACATAACTGCAAACTTGAGGAGTATGCATGATCAATCTTTTTGCATAAATACAAACAAATTTCCTTGTAACACCACATGGTACAAGTATTCTTGAACAAGCACCAATTTCCTCTTGAACAATATTGAGTTCAGATGATGATGTGCTCGCTTTGGCTTGTCTATAAGAGAAAAGTGATATTCCCATATTAATTTACAGAGTAAATTGAAGATAAATCTGCATGATTGGAATAATTATCTCAAAATAAATAAAGAAACTTATCTGAACCTCTATTAATTTACAATTAGAGCTATTGATAAAATAATAAAAGCAACTTGTGCTTTGCATAATTATTTAATGTCAATTGTGTGTGAAGTCTACGATCCATCTTATTCTCTAGGTCTATGAATGAATGAGTCACTTCTTATGTTATACTTCATGTTTTTAAACATGGGAACTGCAGTTTTCATTTATTGCAGCAAATTTTTAGTTGAATGTCAATGAAAGTTGATGTGAATCAAATATAATTACTGTGAAATTTTACGCGAACATCTGTTGTGTTTATTAGAAGAAAACAAAGTAAAAACGACCCCCTCTCCCGTAGTGCAGGGCAATTAACTGCTTAACAACAATGATCTGATATTCTAAATAAAAAATACGGGTGTCGCATGACTCACGTGGTGGTGATTGGTCGGTAAATCAGTGTTTGCAATAAGAGATATGAAAGGCAATAACAAAAACGAGGGAGTGTACTCTACTCGATATAACAAAGCAACAGTAATAAAAATACTACACAATTTGACCTGGATGTCAAGTCAGGTCGAAAAATAAAAAAGCAACATTAAAAAGTGATACAATATATATATACTGACCGCTGTGGTCTCGAGGTAGCATGCTGCCTTGTCAAGCAGAGGGCCCGGGTTAGATCCCCAGTCGGGACAAGTTTCCTGGGTGAGATTTTTCTCAGGGTTTTTTTCACCTGCAAGATAAATGTCAGGAAACTTTAAAACCCAAACAGTCCCTGACACCATCTCACCAGCATTATCATCAATTTCATATTTGCCTAATTAGCTTAAGTTTAGTTTAAGGCCTCTCCTGGCGCATCATTACCATCATCATCAACTCTCATACCATCGGGGCAGCATAGCCCTGCCTTTTGGGCACTCCAACCTCAAAATTGGGTTACAAGTACGCCAGGAGAGAACACCAGAAATGTCGAAATGACAGCCTGGGACATTTGGAAATACACTACTAAAAAAATTAGAGGAACACATGTTTAAACCAAAACACAAGAATGAATATTGAAACAATTTGATATTTTGTAATTGTAGATTGAAGATTTATGTAAAATTAGAATAGACATTCAAACAAGTTATCATTTGAAACAGAAAACAAAGTGGAAATTTGAGATTTACAATTTTTGGAATCAATGTTTCCATGGTTATTTCAACACTTAGTATTTAGTGTGTCCTACGAGGCATGCTTTGCATAAGCCTTCTTACAGAAACTTGTGGGATTCTCTCCCATTCCTCGGTGATTGCATGTGAAAGTTTAAGGTTCTGAGGTACAGCAGGATGTTTACGAACAAGTTTTTCCAACTTATCCCACGCATGCTCGATCGGATTAAGGTCCGGACTGCATGCAGGCCAGTCCATCACCCGAATTTGGCATTCTTGCAGGACATCTCTGGTAGCCTGTGCTGTATGACATCTAGCATTATCTTGCATTAGAAGAAAATTAGGGTCCATACCATAAGCAAAGGGTACAACATGTTGGACGATAATGTCATTAATGTAAATATCAGCATTCATGCACTGTGGGACAACGACAAGCTCTGTCCGAGACTCAATAGTAATCCCAGCCCATAACCGAACCACCTTCAAATCTGTGACGTTCAATAATTGTGGCTGGATCAAAATGTTCACCAGGACATCTCCATATATGTGTACGACCATCAGAACCTGTTAGATGAAATCTTGATTCATCTGTGAATAAAACACCCTTCCATTGGCGGAGCTGCCGGTTGAGATGATTCTGAGCAAATAGCAGCCAGGCTTCTTTGTGCTGATGTGTTAAACGAGGAGCTTGCATTTCTCACTTTATTTCTTACAGTCTGATCAGAAATTACTGTACCAGTTGCTGTGTGTAAATGATTTTGTAGTCTTCTGCGCAAAGCTGATGAGACAAGAAATCTATCCTGTACGTCTGTAGTCTTCTTCTTACAACCTTGCCCAGATCTTCTCTTGTATCCATGTGCCCCTCTATATCGCCTCCACAGCCTATGGATGACAGAAGGGCTGACATCAAGAATCCTAGATACATGGCAAATGGAACGACCATCTTCAATCAATGCAACTGATGTTCCATTCAGATGTCTCATTGCTCTGTATTAGCTTCAGAGAACACAAAAATAACAATTCCCTACCACAGATTATTCTTCAAACCTGTTTTTAAAAAAATAAATCAATACGAACTCACTTTGGTTTCAGCAACTCTCGGAATTTTACTAACTTATTCAGAGAAAAATTAACAAAACCCAGAAGATCTTCAATCTGATTTTAAACAATACTTGAACTCAAAACATAAAAAATTTAATTGTTACAATATTTATTTTGTGGCTTTGTTTTAAACATGTGTTCCTATAATTTTTTTGAGTAGTGTATAATATATTATATATATATATATATGGGTTCTGCGATGCATAGGTGGGACTTGGGACAAACATTTTAAAATCGCACTGTCATGCTATGACTGGAACATATGGGATCCCCAATTGTACGTAACATGGTTGCAGTAATTTCAAAGTTCATAAAACAGTCCAATGTGACAAACCAACTTCACAGCAGCTGCGACCTGGCTTTTCCTCCACCAAATTCAAAATATCGTCTTCTTTATCTACAAATTCATCGGGTCTACAACAACCCCTATGGCGACACTTCGCTATTACACTTCCTGTATCACGAATATGTTGACACAAATGCAACAAATGTTCCAGTATTTGGAATAGTTCTATCTGGAAATCACATTTCGTACAATCGCCGAACTTCATAACTATTAAAATGTGATTCTCTGTGAATGAGAATCATGTCAAAATATTCCTGTTTTATAAGTGTGTGTGTTTTCTAATGCCATCCACAGCACAGTTCGTGCTTCGGGTTCCATGCAGGGCTGATAGATGGCGTTAATGTGATCTATTTTCAATTTACACACCACTTCGGCAGTCAACTTTACGTAGATGATGTATTCTTGTATTGTGTATGGAAAGGAGTGTTGGATGAGTGTATGATATGTGTTTGTGTGGTACAAAGTGTGCTGTGTGAGGAATGATTAATAGAACTGAGAAGGTGAAACCCAATGCCAGCACATAGGCTATTCCTGTCGAAAAGTATAAAGGGGGCTGTCAGGCTTAACTCCCCATCAGACGGACGAATCGTATCAACAGCATCACATGCCTTCTCAACATATGTACTGCAGAGAGGTTGCCAATTTAATGCAATAATTTGGTGCACAATCTAGTGATTAAAAACTGTACACCACCACCTCCTGGCCCCGAGATTGAAAAGTGTGCAGTTAAATTAATTTAACAATTAAAACAATACCCTGTCGTGTATCGAACTCGAATATGCTAGTCAGAAAGCAGGCATGCTACTATCTGAGCCAGAATGGCAGACTTATTTTGTAAATGTTTCGCATTATTAAAATTAATGCATTAGGTTAAAAAAAAAAAAGCAAAACTGAGTGTATGCAAACTAGGGCCAATTCCTTTTCTCAAATGAAAATAGGCCTATGCATTGATTGACTGCTTGCTTCTAACTAGGATCAATGATCCGAGACATCTCAACTGTAGTGGGGGGAGGGTTTGATGTTGCAACATTTCACCTTCCATATTCCAAAATGTTATAAGTTTTATTTAATTTGCACAAAAACTATTCATTTTATTGCAAAACTGCAAAGGCACAAAAAAAATCCTGTTCTTCGCCTTGAATTATCATAAGTAATGTCACAAGTGATTTCCAAATCATCGATAAATTTAAGAGTTAAGGAAATGACGTGAATTTATCTAGAGGATTTGGAAATCAAGAGTGGCATTTGTTAGAACTATTTAACATATAAAATTAAGCTGTTTACTCAAAAACCATTATTTAAATGTAGTTACCGGTATTTTAAAATATTCATACATTTAAGTAAACAGCGATGTTTGAAACCAAATCAGAAATGTGAGGTTATATATATTCACTGCAACTTGACCATATTTATTGCCAAATAGGATCGCAATATTGTAAGAATCACCGTAGTGGAGGAATAATGAAACATGTAAAATTGTAATGTTCACATTACAAACAATTTTAGTTTAGTAAATGCTCGAAGTTACGACCATTAACATAGATGCAATTCTGAAATGCGCTTCAAAAGACAGTTGAACACGCCTCAACATTTCTTTGCTGATTCCTGCACAGATATTCCTAATTTGTTGACGAGAATTTTCGGGTGTGGTTGGCATTTCTTGATAAACTGTATTCTTAATGTATCCCCAAAAGAAAAAGTCTAGAGAAGTGAGATCCAGAGAGCGAGCAGGCCAATGGACAGGACCTCTACGTCCTACAATGGATAAACTCATACCAATGTCAACAATCCAACTTACTGTAATATAAACAAATGAGTATCGTTATGGGAATAACTATGCTGTACAGAAGATCGACAAACCAGCTTATGTAAACAAATGAATTTCCTTCATTGAATAACAAGTTACAAAAGAGAGAGAGAAGTTAAAGTCTGTGAAAACCATTTGCTATCTTATTTGTCCAATATCACAACACCCATCACCCCTAGCGGATAAATGTACTAACCCTTTTATACTCAAAATTGAAAGTCTGTGAAAACCATTTGCTATCTTATTTGTCCAATATCACAACACCCATCACCCCTAGCGGATAAATGTACTAACCCTTTTATACTCAAAATTGAAAGTCTGTGAAAACCATTTGCTATCTTATTTGTCCAATATCACAACACCCATCACCCCTAGTGGGTGAATGTACTAACACTTTTATACTCAAAATTGAATACTCTTACCATTTCCGTAGAATAAAACACCATCCCATAAAATAAATAATTTGACTTTGAAATAACATTGAGAATGGCATTTTAAGGACGAGTCAAGGTCACTATCTTATGTCCTCTTATGAATGCTGCAAATTTGGTATGATTTTTTTTTTATTTTTCCCTTCATTTTGGAGCAAAATGGCAAAGACACTATAAATGCCTCACTCTGTATACTCGTATATAGTGATTGTTAAAAGTGATCGTGTAGGCCTACTTCATATATTTGAAGAAAATAATATAAATAAAATATTAAATATATTAATAATAATTAAATGAATCGTGATTTTTTCTTACCTCAACATCTATGTTTCTTTAAACACAGCACTGCAGTATCGGTGACACTTTGTCGTCATCGTCAGCTGTAAAACGATTCATTCAATTATTATTAATTGAACCTCATAATGTTAAAAATTCCCAAATTTAATATATAAATTAAATATATTGTTTAAGTTCATAAAACACCTTAATATATTTATCCAAACATTGTCAAATTATTATAAAATAAGTAGTATTTATTAAAATTATGTAATATAATTTTAATTTTCATGAAACAAACTATGAAATGAAGCAGTCGTAAGTGTACGTACAGATGGTAATCTAAAGCAGTAAAATGGTTTCAATCCTGTTTGTTTACCTCATGTGTACACAAGGTACTACAGTTTATTCATTTTTGAGAATTTTCCTCATTGTTGAGGGTTTTCTCCAACCAATCTTAGCAATTGACATGAATTTATATATATATATATATATATATTCGCGCTATTAAGGGCCAGTTTCCCTGTGTATAATGCATAGCTTAAACTGGCGTAATACATTTACCTCTGTTGGTGAAACCGACCCTAATTCAGTAACGATCACAAGTGTACCCTAGTGTCCTCTGCAGTAAATATGATGTATCGGAGATCAGAAACATGTGGAGATGTAAGAAAAATTATCGTAAAATTACATAATCAGTATAAATATGTCAGAATTTGTCAATAGGACTCTTCATCCGGTTTTCAAGGAATTATTCATTGGCTAAGGATCAGTTTCACCAACAGAGGTATCTATATTACATCAGTTTTCATCATCTTTGTCAGGCTCTACGACTTCCCCATATATAATACATAGCTTAAACTGGCATAATACAGTACAATTGGTGAAATCGACCCTAAATATGGTAATTCAAAATAGTCCTAAAATTGCCGACTAAAGAAGATTGGTGAAATACTAAAATAAATATTATCAGGGCCTATCAGAAAAAATCAGAGAATCTGCTGCGTCTACTTCATTTCTTTCTTGGGACATAAAAAAATGGACTTAGTGTGTTATTACCGTGAGAAGATACCTAAAGTCGAATGGCTACCACGCAGAAAATACTACATAAATGAAACAACAGAAAGAAACGATTAGCTTTCGATAAATCACATCGAAATCTGGGGTCTGAATTCTGGAATAAAGTCGTGTTTATTGATGAAGGCAAGTTTAAGCTATTCAAATCAGAAAGGATTTCAATGTGAAGAAAGAAGAGCGAATAACTTCTCAGGATCTTCCTACAGTGAATTATGGAGTTGGGCCCGTATAGGTACAGGGGTATATGAGTGCAGCTGGTGAGGAATCTGCATTTCATTGATGATACATTTTAGGACTATTTTGAGAAATTTTGAATTACCATTATGATATTTAAATATGAATGGGCAAGATTTTTAAATTGGCCTAAATCTTCTGGCTGCATCATGGCCCAAGGATCGACTCATTCTATAATTGAAATGAGTACCAGACGTACGTTTTGGCGGGTAAAGATTGACATCTCGTGCAGATTGTTTAGAAAGATGGGAGCACTGCGCCTTCCAATGTCCGTAGTGAGATCACATTACCAATTATTTAATTATAATTTTGTATTTATATACAGAATTTTAATGTTTACACATCTTTTTGTGCCTAAAGTTTTATTTTTCTTCTCCACTCGTCTCTATCCATCCACTCCATGTCCTCCAGTCCTCTTGTTCTCATTCCAGTTCTTATTTCTTGCATTCACGAGTTTCGAGGTCTTCCTTTCCTTCTTTTTCCAGGTGGACACCATTCCAACGTTTTCCTGGGTAACGTTTCTTCTTGCATTCGTCGTTCGTGCCCATACCAATTTAATTGCTTATATCCTATATAATCTACTATTGAATATATAATATTCATTTTTTCTCATATGATAGTATTTTTTATTTTTTGTAATTTTGAACACCTTGCTGCTCTCCTCAGGAAATCCATTTCAATCGACAAGTTTTTGTTGAATTTCCAAACTTCAGCTCCATATGTGACAGTACTTCTCACTATTGAATTATATATTTGTATTTTTTTTTTGTCTGTTCCATAGGACTCCATTCATCATTGCTGTTATTGCTCTATCTTTATTTATTCCGTTCTTAATATAAATTTCTTGTTTATCCTCTATATCTACTTTTACTCCCAGATACTCAAATTCTTCACATCCTCTAATATACCCCTTTAGATCTTCTAATATTAAACCTTCGGTTTCGGCTCCACATCCCATATAAAATGTTTTTTTTAACCAAGATAATTCTAATAATAATTATTATTATAATTATCATTATAATAATTATTGTAATTATTATTATTATAGGCCTAATTATAATTATATCGGGGTAAAGTCTTTGCCTCCTATGCGGCGATTCGGGGTTGATCCCCGGTCGCGAAATTTCCTGGGTGAAACTTTCTTTTTCGGGGTTTTTCCTCATCTGTAAAAAAAGTAAAGAAATTTTAAGGCCCGAACATCATCTGGTCATTACAATCAATCATTCCATTTTCGCCTTGTTTGTTATGAATATATGAGTCAATGGCATGTTTGTCTTAAATATCCGTGTTGCCTCGGAAGTGGTCCTAGAATTGATCTGATTACTCGTACGGGGAGCCATCCATGTCTTTGTGTGGTAAAAACCAAAAGAACAGTGGATTCAAGGAGTACGGTGTCGGGAGGATTAACTGAGAGTGAAGCAGAGATTAGAGATTTATGGAGAAGTAAAATGTACAGCCTTTGAAATAATTAATGGCGCACACATAATTTTCAAATATCAGAACGAAACCACTGAGCATGATCAAAGATCAGCTATTTGGTTCACAAGTATACAATTATTTGATCAACTAAAATCCGTTCTATTTCATTGTGTCGTGCAATGCAAAATAATTTCGCGTAAATAAGTAGTGCGATAAATACTGAAAATAAAACGAAGGAAAACAAAAGAAAGAAAATTAATTGAAATAAGGACGAGAGAGAGAGAGAAGAAAAGCATGATGGCGGGATCGAACACGCGACTTTATACACGGGAAACAAGCTCCCTCCACTAGACCATAACCATCCCTGCTAGGAATTGCCTGTATGAAGCGATGCAATACTCCAGGACTGACTTGTAGGGCCTATAATGAAATTAGATATTATCTTCACTTAATTCAAATAATTTTGTCATGCCTTGTGTTTTGTAAACAAAGTAATGAGACGTTATAATCGTTATTCATTATATATATATATATATATATATATATATATATATATAAAAGTTTCCTTTAAGTAATTTATTTCCCTATATATACAAATATATTTATATGCGGGTAACGAAGCCTGGTAACTTGTAGGCATTATGAAAATTAACGACATAATTAAAATAATATATTCCTGGCCAGGATCGAACGTGGGCCCGCATCGTCAGAAGAGAAGATCTTACCGACTACTCCACTGAAGCGAATGATACAAATATTGCATGGGGAGAGACTTACTCACCAGCTTTATACTCAAACGAGTCAGTACGTGTAACAACGTACTGATGTGAATCGCTCTTCAAAACTCCTCTAACTTTCCATCATCAAGAGTTGCGCCATCATTTTTTTCAAAGGCTGTACAATGTGTTGAAGAAAAACTACTGTATTGTAGAGAAATTCCTAATAAAAAATGGTTTATTATTATTATTATTATTATTCATGTACCGGTAATTTTACTAATTAAAACGTACACGAAACTTTCACCTTATGCATATAAGATATTTTTGCCACGAAAAAATGAGCGCAAAACATAGAGAGGAGGCCTAAATTATTATTAATACAGCTCAATTATTTATATATTCATAACCAATTTCTTGGGACTATTTTCTTCTTCTTCTTCTTCCTTTCATGTGATAGATAGGGTCTGTTACGGTCTCAATCCAACGTATATGTTCATGTATATTATGAAGAGCATTGGTGAAAGACCACATCCTTGTCTAACTCCTTGATTAATTGGTCTGCATTCAGAGAGTTTATTTTCAATCTTAACTTGGATGTAATTATCCTTATAAATTTCATATTATAGCTTTTATCAATTGATCATATTTGAGGTGGGACTATTTTAATTCAGATAAATCCTTATAAATTATAACTTTGTAATTTAATATTTAACATTTAATACATTTTACATTTCACAGACCTCCATAAAAATGGGGCATCATCTCGACTCGACTCTGAGTTGGACACGAGTTAAGGATATTATATAAATATTACGTGATTAATCAGCATTCATCGTATTTATGAATTGAAAGTTGAAACTTTGAGAAGAAGAAAGAGACGGAAATAGTTCATAATAGTACAACACTGCATACACCTCTGATTGGGTGGACCCTTAAGGGGGGGTGATGGGTGAAATTTCTATTTTCTACATTTTTTGAGCTAGAGATTTGATTTTTTTGTACAAACATTCACTACATGATACATAATGATGTGATTTAAGTTTCATTCTTGTGAGATATTTATTTTACGAGTTATTAAATAATATATTTTAAAAAACTGCATATATTATAATTACATGGGTTCCACAACTGTTTAGTAAAATGTATGTTTTTTCAAGACCTCCATGCATTAGAATTCTTATAATGTGAATACAAAGGGAGAAAAAAAATGTACCTCATGCGTGGAATTACAAAAAAAAATAATTGCACGCCTTTTATTTCTTAAAAAATACTTCAATCATGAAACCCATGCACTACTTTGTTACCCATTGTGTTTAGGACATGTAGTAAAAATTTGAACCTTCTAGGACAAATTTCTGAATTCCATTCAATTTTGAATGTTACAAAAATGTAGTGAAAATAAAAGTGTGGAAAAACAAGTATAAAGATTTACATGCAGGTGGCATTTAACTGGCGCAGCCTTTTAACTCTGACGTAATTTAGGGCACTTAGAAGCACCATAGGCCTCTGAAACTTTGCCAACGTATATATTAGAGTACATGCTACTTTTTAGTACAAAAAAACAAAAAAGTGTCAATTTTGATCTCAAATGGTCAATTTTTCACCCATCGCCTCCCTTAACTAAGTCCTAAGACAAGAGGTACAATAGTATCATTATTAGTAGGTACTTTGCCAACACAGTACATTTGTTTATTGATTGATGTTTTATCCACGTTCTTTTATCTCGGCCAGTTTTATTTTGTAGACCACGATCTACCATCTCTTACTGCCTGTGTAAGGCCATTCTGCAGCGGTTGTTTGGCGAGATTAATTTATATCAGGGACGTCCGAACTACGGCCCTCCATCACTTTCTATCCGGCCCCGTAGGTCTGTAGCATTATGATAAATTAAAATATGCTGAGGGTAGGCCTATAATATTAATATATTAGTAACGGAACAAAAACTTGTGAAAAAAAATAATCCGAAATAGCTATAGTAAAGCCTATGGCCCACTCCATTTTGATGTTTCTTCCATTTGGCCCGCGATACAAATACGTTGGCTCTGATTTACATGTTCTGGGGCACGCCGTAGCGTAGTAGTTAAAACACTGAGCTACAAGCCGGAGGGCCTAGGGTTTAAAGTCCCGTTGGGGTCAAGATTTTTAAACTGACCCAAACCCTCTGGCGGCACTATGGACCTGGAGTCGACTCATCCTCTAACGGAAATGAGTACCGGACGCTTGTTCTGGGGGTAAAGGCGACCGTCACGCAGGGCTGACAAAGTGCCGATTGTCTAGAAAAAGTGGGAGCCTTAACCTTCTACTACCCCAAGGGCCTCCGGGCCTGTTGTGGGATCACTTTACTTTTTACTTTTTTAAATCCATAATAATTTATAGCCTACTTTTAATTAAAACACATACTCAAAATGATACTTATACTGACGCTCTTAATACAATTTTTAGGCTACAACGGAGAAATCACGTATCACCAAAATTAAAATTTAGACAAGAATCGGAATATGAGCGTTCCGAGAGTATTTTAGGACATCATGGCAAATAACATGAGAAAAACGAAGGTATAGTCGAGACTAACGATAAAAATGTGATGAAAATAAAAACAGTCCGTTGAATTATAATATATTAAATAGTCAATCTATGACATGTTCAACATTGTCACATTTCTGCTGATTTTAGTGTTAGTTACAACACATCAGAAACCAACCAAACACCCTTCGACATTGTCACATTTACAGAATATTTAATAACAATAACCTTAACGGAAGAAAATACTCGTAAAAATACATTTATAGAAGGCTCTGGTTTCTGTTGTAGGATGTCATTGTTCTGAAAATTATATTAATTAAATGTAATAACATCTTATTTTTGTTATTCAATTGACAATGGCATCCATTGAATATCTATTAGATGATGCATATAATATATTCAACGATATCAAAGAAAGAGAAGAGTAAGTTTTTTTTTTATTTTCACCAATAGTTATTTTAATAGCCTACTTACTACTTTTTGTTTCCTTCTTACGGTTAAAATGTTATAAACAACAGTATAGTACCTTTTTTATCTTCTTCAATTAGAATTGATTTTTATTCTATAAACTTCGTTAAATTATAAAATTATAAAGGCCTTTCAAAATATATATTTCATCATCGGCATGCTATTTGGTACTGATGTCGGCGTATAATTTACGATCAGTACCAAATAGCATGCCGAAGATTAAACATGGTTTTAAAGGCCTTCATGATTTAATAATTTAACGAAGTTTACCGAATAAAAATCAATTCTAATTTAGGAAAACGGATAAAAAAAGGTACTATATTATTATTGAATCTCCAGATATTTTGAAACCCTATTTCGCCACAAAGGCATGTTAGGGTTGTAGCTTACTCTAACAATATTATACTATACATTGTAAAACAGAAATATTATCTCATGGTTTTGAATGGGTGTTATGAATTACATAAATCGTCTATAAATGTTTTAGAAAATACCACATATTGTTATGAATGTTTGTTATTAAGTTCATAAAATGTTTATAATAATTTTGGTTCTTTAAAATCACTTCACACCTTGAGGCAGAAGCCTTATCATTTAAAAGTAAGTTTAACCAGAATCGTCTTTCGAATATAGGACAATCAAATAAAACATGTTTTACAGATTGTATTGATTCTTGACATTTACAATTATGATCACTGTCTGGGTTAATATTAAATCTCCTAAAATAACTTCCAAATTTTCCATGGCCAGTCATAAATTGTGTTAAAATAAAAGGTACAATATTATCAGGCCTATTTAAAACATTTTAATACATAACCTCAATTCTGATAACAATGAATATTAAAAAATGTTGATTCTTACGGCTAGCCTATTTGAAGCAGCAATTATTATTAGAGATAGGCCTATAAAATTCAACGTCATTTAGGTTAATCGTGTAATGAACGGATTTCAGTTATAGGAGTAGTATTTAAATGTTTTATATTTTTAATGCAAGAAAATCATAGTGTTACTGTGGTTAACACGAACATGTTATTTAAGCTATTAAATATAGATTTGAAATAAATCTACCTTCATCTATTCCTCTAATATCCAATTACAGGAACATAATTTATTTTCTAAACAACAGGTAGGCCTATCTAATCCTAGTCTATTTATCAGATTTTATATTCCTTCATACTCGAATCCACATAGATTGTAGATATAACCATTAATACAGTGTTGCCAAAATAACAATGAAGATAGTAATTAGTTATAAAACCAAATATGATTGGTTTTCCATTTTAATGTAATCTGACCACTTTAAGGTGAAAGTATTAGCCATTGGAACACTGTTAGCTTTAACTAAACATAGTCTACTTTATTTTAACATATTGCTCTATTTACATAAACATTTATGCAAAATTAGAGTTAAAAACAAAATTAGAGTTAGTAATAACTGAAACTTACTTACAGTTCTCAGTGACGCACGTATACTGACGCGATACTGCTCATAAACCATGGGCGAGTAAAATACTCATGTTTTCCGCACTGCGCATGCGTAGATTTGTTCACAATACTACACTTATTTAAGTACCATAAATTCACTTATTTGGTTCGGTTTCAGTAGCCTGAAATGTGTTACAGATCAGACAGATACTGAGCCGGAACTCCGACGATTTAATCATTCCTTAGCTATTACTGATCTGATTAGAAAAAGTGATTACATGATTACTGATTACAATCGGATCCGCAATCGTTACGCGCAATTTAAATGCACTGCTTGATATTGTTATTTGCATGCAAGGAAAGATTCGATAATAATTGTTGTGATCTAGCGATCCCGTCGTTAGTTCTCACTATATGGGCCAAGGTTCGATCTCCAGTATATTTTTAAGCACGCAGACTAATAAATACACATAAGGATCCCAAGACTCAATATGACCTTGATGTTATGATGGAATAAAAAATCTACAGTGTATAACAGTCTTGTTTATACAGTAGAGTTTTATTCTTGTTTACACAATACATAATGTCACTGTTGTATACGTCCACACTTAAAAAGTAAAATACTATCATTTTTTCGTTATAATGTTTATCACATGATTAGGCCTATAATAGCATAAAATATATAAAAATTACTTCATGCAACTTATTAATATACATTTCATTATTTATTTGAACAAGAATGGTAACTTTTCTTGAAACAGTCTTGTTTGTACACTTACTAAATACAATACAATTAATCTTCTTCTTCTTCTTCCTTCCAAGTATTAGGCCAAGGCCTGTTACGATCCTATAGAAAATTTTCCCTCCAGCGTTTCATAGGACGGCCCAGTGATCTTCGCCCTCTTGGTATATAAATTATAAACAGCTTTAGGGATCCGATTTGAACTCATTCTTTCAAGATGGTGTTTCCAATTTAGTTGGTACTGTTTAATATATTCCAAAATTGGCGCAGTGTTCAATTCTTTTAAGATATCGGTGTTCCCTTTCCGATCCCATCTGGTGTAACCCGCTGTTCTGTGCATGAATCTCATTTCACAAGCCGTTATTCTGCTTTCATGTTGTCTTTTTATTGTCCATGCTTCACTACCATAGGTCAACATTAATGTCTTGTACATTCCATGTGCTAAAAAGCAAATTTTTTTTTTCTTCCAAAAGTTGTCCTTTTTCATGCTTTTGTCGTCATTAGTTTGATCCTTCCGGGAAATTCTCTTATAAGACTTGAAAGCATAATAATAGTCCCTTCGATTGGTTGCTGTCCAAAGGAAAGCAAGACCAGTGATGGGGCTGCCATCTTATAGCCTCTGGTCAGGCTTTTCTGGAGAAGAACTAGCCCTCGGATGCCCTAATAGCGTCGGGGTCGAAAAAAAAAACAAGAGTTAACCAGGAGAGGTTAGATAGTAAAGTTAAAAGAGTGCAAAACACAAGTAAGTGGAAGAAATGTTTTGCTCAGCTTGGGCACCTTGTGGTCGCCATCCACATGTCCCCTAGATGAGGACCCCTGAGGGGCAATACAATTAATAAACCAAATAAAAAGTACTTTGCATTAGAAAAAAAACTTTAATATTTGGTTGAATAACCCTTGTCCTTGATAACTGCTTTACATCGTCCCTGCAATGACCTCACAATATTATTGCATGTTAAGGGATCAGTTTTGTTCTATTCTTCAGAAATTATTTGTTTCTGTTGTTGTTTTGACTGAAAAATTCTAGAATGAACACTTTTTTCAATGAAGCCCACAAATGTTCAATGGGGCTTAAGTCCGGAGATTGAGTAGATGGTTTTCAGCTGTTTTTGAATATTCCAGATACACCACAGTTTACAGACATCAGCTGTGTGTTTTGGGTCAATATCCTGCTGAAACATGTAACCGGATATAAACCCCATATTTTGTGCACTTTATTTAACATTTTGGTTCAGAATATTTAAGTGCTCCCACTTGTCCATAATACCATCAATAAAGTAAAGAGTTCCAACTCTCTCGATGACATACACCCCCAAAGTAAAATGGACCCACCTCCGTATTTTACAGTTGGAAGTGTGTTTATGTGCTCATTGGACGTGTTCGGCTGTTTCCGCGCCTGTTGATTGCCATCTGATCAAAAAATGTTTATTTTTGTTTCGTCAGACCAAATTACTTTAATCCAAAACTCTTGATTTTTGTTTACATGCTCTTTAGCAAATCTCATCCTGGCAATTTTGTTTTTCTTATTTACGAATGGTCTTTTCCATGCTATTCTGCCGCGATAACCATATTTCAACAGTAGGCTACTCTCGTATTGTAAGATTAGACACCTTTTTTACTACTTTTTCTGCCAGTATACGAAGTTTTGGTGCACTTAATTTAGGATTATTTTTAACATGTCACACAACATAATCCTTGTTTCCGTTAATAGGTTATTTTTTTTAGCTCTTCTTGGCAAATTATCGATAGATCCATTGTATAGAAATTAACCGTAGAATGTGGTTTATTCACAGTATTTGTCTACGAGAATAGCCTCTTAGGGCAAGATTAACAATTATATTCTTCAGTACACTATGCAGTTCTCTTCTTTCCTCCATTGTGGACAGCAAGCTCTACTCCGTAAGAGTAAACAAACATATAAATGCATCCCTCAGTAGGCATAAATAGATACCAAATGCTTTAGTGCGCGTCACAGTTGTTTAGTAAGTCCGTCGCCGTGGCGTAATCGGTACAGTCCCTACATTCCACTCCGGCGACCCGGGTTCGATTCCCGGCGGGGTAGGGGATTTTTAATCTCCACCTTGGGTCTGGGTGTGTGTCTTGTCCTTTTGTCTATGTGTGAGAATAACAGAAAGTTATCAAAAAGGTAAACCAAGAAGGAAAACAGTGTAAACGAAAAGAGGGGGGGGGGAAAAGTGGGGTAGATGCAGTACTGTACTAGAACGTTTCCAGAAGTGTGCAAACAAGACTGTTGCATGAAATTAAGACATATTATAACAAAATTCCCCCAACCCTTTGTGTATTATAAATAAGTATGTTATTAAAACAATATATTAATTCAATAGATTTTATTTCACGTTTAGAGGAGATAATTAAAGTTTTCTGTGTAAAATAGTACTGTACAAATACGACTGTTACACACTGTATATTACAAAACAGAATCAATAATAAGATACCGTAATGGAGTGACATTCTTGATGAGCATTGCGCAAAAATTAATTTTTTTTTTCCAAACTAATATACATATTATAACAAAGTAAAAATAGTACATTATAACATTAATAATCTTATTGTTTTTAGGATGAGATGCGCATTTATGCTAGAAAAAATATTACACACAAATTATTTTTTTCAAACAGATTTACGATTAAAAAGTAAAATTTGTACATTACTATTTTAGTAATCTCACCGATTTTAGGATGTGTTGCTCATTTTATACATTAGAGATATACAAACTATGTTTTCGTTACAAAATCGCGTTAAATCCCTGAAAATAGATGCAATTCTGTAAACTAAACACTGTATATATCTATTTTTCTGTTTGTTTCTTTCTTTCTTTCTCGTTTTTCTTTCGTTTACACTGTTCTTCCATTTTTTTTTTGTTTTCCATTTGTTAATCTTTTACCTTATTCACACATACAAACACGAAAGACAGGATACACATCCAGACCCAAAGTGGAGATTTAAAATCTCCTACCTCGCCGGGAATCGAACCCGTGTCGCCGGAGTGGAAGGTAGAGACACTACCTACTACGCCACGGCGACGGACTATATGGACAATGTACTAGCTTTTTTCAAAAAGTTATTACACAATCACAAAACTATAATTTTCAAATACCGGTATTTAGATTAAAAAGGAACCTTTTAAAGAAATAATGTGCATGCTTAATATTGTTATCTCCAGGGAGGAAATAATATTCAAGTAACCATGATTCGTTGTAAACTACAATATATTATCATTTTCTCAAATTATATGCAGGTTTATAATAATTTATTGTTCAATTTTAATACTGAAAATGTAACTGGAGTAACTGTACCTTATTTATAAAAACCGCAGTCATAAAAACTATTATTTTCTTAAAGATATCCTTCATTTACAGGACTTTCTATGAATCCTAAATGATTAAAAATGCAATTTATAATTATATTTACAGGAGAAAATTAGCCTTTTTTTCCCCTCAGCACTTTTTTTTAGGAATGAAACTTACGCAATATAACTTATACATGCAGTTATGATTTTGAGTAAATGAAATTGGTTCTGTGAAGATTATATAATTTTAAATATGCGATTGAACTGTACCGGTTATTATTATTATTATTATTATTATTATTATTATTATTATTTATTGTTGTTGTTGTTGTATAAAGAACTCTGAGAGAACAAATTCATATCACATCCTTTATTTTGATAGAAATTGCCAAATCAAAATGTTGAAAACGATTTTCACAATTACGTTACATAACTTTACAATAAAATTTATTTTTCTTCCATTATCGTTCTACATCAAGGACCAAGATATGGAATTAATAATGATTCGTGATTATATGATGAATTAATAATAATAATAATAATAACAATAATAATAATAACTTCTCAGAAGTTTGTGAAGGCCGAGATCTTCAAGAAATCCCAAAAATTGCGAATTGGCATAAAATACACGAGAACATCATCATTATCATCATCTTGAAAACAAGTGTCAGGCCCAAATCCTATTACGGTTTCAGTGATGCATTCTCGGTCCATCTTTTTCTAGGACGTCCCAAAGACATCTTCCCTTCGGGACGGTATTGAAGCATGACTTTTGGATCCTATAGAAAATTTTCCCTCCAGCATTTCTCGTATAAGACTTGAAAGCATAATAATAGTCCCTTCGATTGGTTGCTGGCCAAAGGAAGGCAAGACCAGTGATAGGGCTGCCATCTTATAGCCTCTGGTTAGGCTTTTCTGGAGAAGAAAAGAAAATAAAGGAAAGAAGAAATGGAAGAAAGGAAAAAACTCCCTAGCCCTCGGATACCCTAATAGCGTCGGGGTCGAAAAAACAAGAGTTAACCAAGAGAGGTTAGATAGTAAAGTTAAAAAAGTCTGGTATAAGTAAGTGGAAGAAAGGAAGAAATACCAGATCGGTTAAAGATAAAAGTAAGGAGCAAAACACAAGTAAGTGGAAGCAATGTTTTGCTCAGCTTGGGCACCTTGTGGTCGCCATCCACATGTCCCCTAGATGGGGACCCCTGAGGGGGGAATTTAATGTTCATTCCTATAATAATTTGTAGTTGTTAAAGGAAGTCATTAATAAAAATTTTACAGTTAATTTTGGTGACAGCACTATTAATATGTAAATACGTTTATGTTTTTCATCAATTCAGATCTGCTCTTTTAATTGCTATATAAATTTCAGTGAAGCTGAAAGAAATAGAACCTTAGAATTTGAAGCAGCTCGTTGTATTCAACGATGGGTCCGAGGATTTCTTGTAAGAAAACACATCCAACATCTTCATCAACAAGCAGTTATTATTCAGAAACACTGGAGAGGTTATTTAGGAAGGCAGTTTTATCTGGTAGTATTGAAGGTATTGTCATTATGATTCTATTTAAATACAGGTGTAAATTAATTAAATTGTAGAAATTCAGCTGGTCATAGACGGGTTACCGACAAAAAATTTGAAAATATATTAATTATATCTTAATAGTTGAATTTCATCCAATAGCTAAATAAGGTTGAAACCATCCCACTCCTTCCTATTCCCTTTTTAATTTAATACAACATCATGAATAACAGGATTTACAATAAGATTTAAATTAAACCTCATAGTTATTTATAAAAGTTCAATAGGAGTTTGAATATTCACGACTATCTCATATTTTTTCTACAAATATGAAGTGATCAACACTTTTGAAATTCATATTTTCATAAAGGAAATGAAACTAACAAATTAGCCAATTTGATCAGGAAACAAGATAAAAACATTAAAATCGCCTTCAAAACTAATAACATCATTTCCAACAAAATAGAAGTAACAAATAAATATTAAAATATTATTGTTGGGTATTATTTCACGGAGCTTAGATATTTAAAAAATAAATTGAAGAGGCAAAATGCTTTATGATTTATAAATTTAAAATAATTTATTGTATAATTTTAGGAGAGAGTTGATGAAATGTGTTGGAACTATTATAATCTCTCAGCAACAAGAATTCAGAAAACATGGAGAGGCTACTACATCAGAAAAAGAGTATTTAATTTCAAAGAATTTAAAGAATGGCGAAGAGATGTCATATTAAAGAATGAGAAACTGAAACAAGATATGAAGGTATAAACAATAGATGTATAACAGTAGATAAAAAGTATTACTTATTAACATTTAGGTCCTTTTAAATGACACTTTCTGCTTATAATTTGAACTTTTGTGCTATCCTGTTTTCAATTGGAGAGGTTGCAAAATCCAGTATTTCTCAAACAAGTTTATCTCGACTATTTATTTCATATGCGAGATTTTCAGCATCATTCTTAGCAGGAATTTCAGGCTTTTCCTAATTAGTTCAATAAGTTACTGTATAACATTAGAATTCTAAAAATATGAATAGGGAACTTTACACTTCACCTAGTAATAATTCTTCTCTCAACTGGACATGTTTCAAAGACCATTATCTTCATCATCTAATAAACTCTGACTGTTTGAAATGAACCATTATTGCCAGGTTTTCTTGTGGCACTGGTAGGGGATGAATGAACTTTAAGATCAAATTTTGCTCACCAAGAACTTTAAAGGGCTGCATGCAAATACATTAGTCTCTACTCAAATTACTTCCAATCACTGGTGAGCTGACTTTCCGTGAGCAAGTGCAAAGATCGAATTAGCTACCCACTAACTGGGCATGCATGAAAGTCGTCGTTTTCGTAATATTCGCAAGAAATTACCCAGAATTCTCAGCGATAAAACCACTTCCGTTATTTTGGTCTGCTAGAGGAACGCATTTACGCTAGCGTCCCGCAAATAATACCGTATACTGTGTCGCGCAATATTACGCCGATTGTCCTGTTCTTCCAGTTGAATTCTTTGGTAGACTCTATCAAATTCCTCTTCTCCGCGTATACCGAAAACATGATCGAAGTCTTCAATGTCCGACATCTTGGATAAAGAAGCAAGGTACACGGCAAGGTTTCAAACTACATCGGTTACAATCGGGTTGCTCACGATTAGATTTTCTGGTAAGTCACCTCGCCAGGTAGCTTAGGAATTTCAACAATTATTATCGCATGAACAGATTTTTGAGTACGCAAAAACGTATTTGGATGCAACTTTCTCAGCAGAGTAGCCTACAGGCAGAGATCGACTTTTATGGTCTAATGCGTTCATAGATTCGAGCCTAAGACCGGCATTCAAGAACCAAGCTCTCTAGGCCATGCCATCTACGTCTTCCATAAGCTGAGGTTCTCATCTTTTAATGTGTTCCTGGAAACTTTTTTTAAAAATAAATATCTTGTTAGCACATGTTGAGTAGAGTGAACCAGTTAGAGTGGGTTCTGCAAGATCCACATAATTAATCACGGAGAGATGGGCTGAGAGTTGCTCTTTCTTGAATACCGGCCTAAAATTCAAGGTCCTGTTCTTGTTCTTCTGAATGTATATATTTTCCCATAATGCGAGTTCTATTGTCTTTCTAAATATTTAATAGTTTCAATGTTTTTATTATTCATTTCATACATCTCAATGATGGATAAATCATATTTAAAGAGAAAAATTATACGCTCAGATCGGGACTTGAACCCGGGACCAAGTGCTCTACCAACTGAACTAATGGAGCAAGTACAACGTATATAGAGAACGATTTGCGTTTAGATCGGTACTTGCTCCGGTAGCTCAGTTGGTAGAGCACTTGGTCTAGAGAACCAAGGGTCTCAGGTTCAAGTCCCGATCTGAGCGAATAATTTTTCTCTTTAAATGATTTATCCATCATTGAGATGTAAGCAATTAATAATAAAAACATTGAAAGAAGCCATACTGGCATTTATAATGTAATGTACAATTCCCAAATATGTCTTCTTAATAAAGAAGCCGCCATTTGCAAAGATAGAAGCAAATGCTTCATAGCATTTGATGGGCGGGAATTACAACATATATAGAGAACGATTTGCATTTAGATCGATACTTGCTCCAGTAGCTCAGTTGGTAGAGCACTTGGTCTAGAGAACCAAGGGTTCCGGGTTCAAGTCCCGATCTGAGCGTATAATTTTTCTCTTTAAATATGATTTAATAGTTTATTTTCTTGATGTTTTTATTATTAATTTCATACATCTCAATGATGGATAAATCATATTTCAAGATAAAAATTATACGCTCAGACCGGGACTTGTACCCGGGACCCTTGGTTCTCTAGACCAAGTGCTCTACCATCTGAGCTACCAGATGGTAGAGCACTTGGTCTAGAGAACCAAGGGTCCCGGGTTCAAATCCTGGTCTGAGCGTATAATTTTTCTCTTCAAATATGAGTTTATTTTCTCTTTAAGTTCCTGGTTAGTGGATTTGATCTCAAAGTTCATTCAAACCCCCATTAGGTAGCACAAGAAAAGCTGGTGTTAATGGCGCATTTCAAACATGTGAGTTTAGTTGAGGATGAAGAAAATACTCTCCAAAACATGCTCATTATGAGAAAAGCATTTATCAAAGTGAGGTGTAGAGTTTCTGATTCATATTTCTACTGATATTTAGCTCATAGTGTCACTTACCATGCATTTTTGATAAACTGTACATCATATTAATTTCTCATTAAATTTCAGTTATACTATGATCTAGCAATAGATTACTCAATGACAATTAATGAAAAAGAAGCACTGCGTAGATATATATACATACTATATAAGAATCATCATCTTCTAAGAACAGCAGTGATTCCTGGAATTTATAGCAACAAAGATACAACGTAAGTTGTTCAAGTTTACAACCTATATAGTTTTGCTTACACAAACATAGAGGGATAAACCGACAGTGCTCTATCTCAAAACAATGGATTTCAACTAAAGAATAGAATAGATGTAAATAAAGCATATCACTTCATACATACAATAAACAGAACTTCTTCTTCTTCTTCTTCACTTCACGGGCTAGGCAAAAATTGCCTGTTCCACCTCACAGTTGTTCTGTCCATCTTTTCACTGGCCTTCCTACATTCCTTGAACCTCTTGGCTTGTAGTTGAATGCTGCTCTTGGTAATCTTGTTACATTCATTCTTTCCACATGTCTAAACCATTTCTCTCTATATTCTCTGATTTTCTCATTCAATGAATATATATTTAACTCTGTTCTTATATCTTCATTCTTTATCCGATCCAATCTTGTGCAGCCTTTTTTCTTCTAAGGAAGTTCATTTCTGCGATTTGCATTCTACTTTGCAATTTTTTTGGTCATTACCCAAGTGTCACTCCCATTAAGTAATGCAGGAACTGCCAATGTTTTATAAAACTTCAATCTACGTAGCATCTCTTCTTGTTTTATTCTTTAATGTTTTATGTATAGTTCCGCATATCATTTGAAATTTCGACAGTTTCATATGTATGTCTCTTTCAGTTTTTGTGTTTATAGTAAAATTACAACCCATAATTAAAATTTGTTACTTAAACAGAACTTATGTGATTGAATCTGCCAAAGGTTCGATTCCTTTAATTCCTTAATCATGATCATCATATATTGATTCTGTCAAGTCTTCTTCCAAGTTTAATAAATAATGTGAATCTGGAGCATCACACCTCATAAATATTTGTGTATCATGTGACATGTTTTGATGGTATGGACAACATATTGAAACATGTTAAATGATCAAATTAAACCTTATAGTGATTTTTTTTCCCTATAAAAGTTCAATGTTAAATGATACACAAATAATTATGAGGTAAGATGCCCCAGAATCACATTATTTATTAAGAACCTCATAATTTTTGCTTCCTATTGTAATTTATGAATTCTTTAAAGTTTATTACTAACTTGACCACTATATTGTCTATGATATTCTCCAAATCCCACATTTCTTGTTCAACATGGTTCACTGTATGATTGACATAACCGAACCATTTATCTGGAGTTATCTCATACACATCTTCAAACACTATTTAATATGAAGGTAATGACAACATAACCTATCACCTCAGTCCAAACCATCTTTATATGATTCAGGTCACAGTGGTGAGTATGGTCTGCATTATCACCAGGGAACGGAAGTTCATGCATTTGCATATTTGTTCTCTCTCGTTGTGCAAATATGCCGAAAGGTTATCTACACGAATCACAAATTTCTGAATGCAATAATATTGATTTTATTGTGCATAAAAGTGCATATTTTACCCTTATTTATAAATGCATCATATTTTAACATTTATGCAGGGAAGCTGCATATTTGGTATATTTTTGGTATATTTATTTGTATTTTTCAAATATTTAAAGGTTTTTAAATTTTAAAATTTCATTAATTTAAATTAAATAGTTAATTTAAAAATGTAACGTAGTAAACATGATTAATTTATGTTTATGAATTTTGTTTAACGATAAATGGCACACCCATTGGGAGTCCCTCAAGTTTTCATGAATCCCAGAGCAATTATTTAAGGTGTGGATTTGGTACCGACCTTACGAAGGTCTTGACCCGATATCTTCATGTGCTTGTAGGAAGGTGGTGGCGTAGTTGTGTGTTATGCTGTGTAGAGTACTCCTCTAAACAGTTTTCATTCTTCAGGTGAGCTTGTCGGTCTTGAAAACGGCTTTTTCTTGTAGTGTCTGGATCTTGCAGTCTAAGTTCTAGATGAGACTTGAGTATTCACAAAGGATAGTGTGGATTGAAGGACTTGAGGGTTTTGAAGGATGGTGGTGAGGAGAATAAGGAGGGATTGGAGTATATTCTCCGGTGGGTTCTGAGAAGGTAAGGGAGGGAAATTTTCTTCGGTCTTTTGAGGTGTTCTTGGAGTGGTTTTTGAAGTGGTTTCAGGCTTTCTCGTGGTAGATGGTTTGCTTGTTCCTTGCGTTTGTCTCATTTTCAGATACTTCTGGAATGATGGACATTTTCGGTGACTTGCAGCATGATTTGCGTTGCAGTTGGTACACTTGATTTCCGTCTGGGTGCAGTCGGAGACTCTGTGGTTGCCGGAACACCTGACGCATTTTGTGTCTCGAAAGCAGAATTCTGCAATATGTCCAAAGCCTTGACATTTGAAGCACTGGGTGCCTCCTGTGGGTTTCCGATAAGGTTCCAATCTGATTCGGATGTTGAATAGCTCTTTTAGATTTTCTTCAACTTTTTCCTTGATGTCTGGTATTTTGTGGGAGTGTTAGGATGTAAATAGGAAGCTCTATCTTCTTCTTTTCTCCATCTATGAAGACTTGTTTTTCAATGCTTCTTACTTCTTTGACGGGCAGGTCCCTACTCGTAATTTCATCATATACTTCATGTGTTGTGATGGACTTTGGTAGTCCCTTCACAACTAATTTGATGATAGGAGGCCTGCCATAGCCATGGGTATAGAACTGAGTCTCAGATTTCTTGAGCTCTTTGTAAGCTCGCCGATAGGCCGCCTTTGTTGAGGTCCTAATGGTGAGAACGCCCTGGTTGTACTTCATGTGTACTTCTTTCTTGTTTCCTGCAGTGATGCTTTCCAATTTTAGTGGCGTGATGTCTTTGGAATATACCACTATGGGAGGTGGAGTCTCTGCCTTTTCTTCATACAGATGTTCAAACAGATTTCTTGTTTCTATTGGTGTTCGTTGTTTATAGTAGTGTTGGTTATTTCTAGCAGTGCGACGTGCTGGCGGGTGGACGAATCCATCCCGGTCTTGCATTTCTGCGTAGTGCTTCTTTCGACGAGGTTCACTAGTTGCCAGCTCGAGAGAGAATGAGAATGAATTCAAACGGTCCGTTGGTGAATCCGCGTATGTATTCCATGTGCAGCGAAGGTCAACAGTAACGCGCTTACCCCGTACGCTTACGTATCGGACTCACGAGCAGTTATGTCTTCGTTCATTGAAAAAGGGTCTAGTTTTTGTGTGTGGTGAAGTGGATGTAAATTGTTAAGGGGGCTTTCTATACCGCTATTAAATCATGCCCAAAGTTAAATTAAGTAATTCAGGTAGACTTCAATCATTTGTAAATTAATTTCGTAACGAGTTTATTTCCACGGATAATAGAATTTTATTTTGTAAAGCATGTGAGAAAAAAAGTAGGCAGTGAGAAACGGTTTCAAGTGTTGCAGCATATAAACACACCCAAACATAAGGAATTAGTAATTAAAAAACGTGAAACGGAAAATAATCCAAAGCAAAAACAACTTGCGAAGTGTTTAGGTAGTAGGTTAACTCAGTTTTCTTCAGACTTGTGTGAGGTTTTTATAGCATGCGATATTCCCCTCTTTAAACCCAATAATCCAACGCTAAGAAATTTTCTTCAGAAATACACCAACGAACATGTACCAGATGAAAGTACTTTACGAAAAACATATGTAAGCCAGTGTTACAACAGTGTAATATCAAATATTCAGAATACTCTTAGGAATCAATTTGTATGGATTAGTGTTGATGAAACGACGGATTGTGAAGGTCGTTACATAGCGAATTTTATAGTTGGAGCCCTTTGTAAAGAAAATCCCACAACTCCGTATCTTCTGAATGTTGCAGTGTTAGAAGTTAGTAACAATGCAACAATTACTCAGTTTGTTATTGATTCGCTGAAACTATTGTGGCCTGAAGGCATTAAGTATGATAATGTGCTCCTCTTGATAACGGACTCTGCTAGTTATATGATAAAATCAGGTATTTTCGCTCATATGATTCACTTAACATGTCTTGCACACGGCCTTCATCGTATATCAGAGACTATTCGAACATATTATCCTTTAGTGGACAAGCTAGTGTCGTGTGTTAAGAAAGTATTTAAGAGAGCTCCGTCCAGAGTTCAAAAGTTCAGAACAATAGCGCATAACGTTCCCCTCCCACCACAGCCAATTTTAACCCGTTGGGGCACATGGCTGGAAGCTGCTCTATACTATTCAGAACATTTTTCTAAAATTAAAGAAATTATAAATATTTTTGATTCAAGTGAAGCAGCATCTATCGAATTAGCACAGAAAACTGTATCAGACAATGAATTAAAAATCAACCTTGTATTCATATCATCTCATTTTCATTTTATTTCTAAAGCAATTAGGCCATTGGAAGCAGTTGGCATTCCTTTACTGCAGTCTTTAGCAGATTTTGATAAAACGATCTCCAATTTAATATCTGTTCCGGGAAATGTAGGAGATATAGTGAAAGACAAAACAGAAAATATTCTTTCCAAAAACCCTGGCTATTATAAACTTGCAGAAATTCGAGACATTTTCGAAGGAAAAACACCAAACAAACCAACAAAGTTATCTATAGAACAGCTCACAGTTTTTTGCAAGCCTCTCTTACTTCCTGCGACGTAGAACGAAATGTTTTTCGCGCTACAAAGCTATGCTGAGACAACAGGCGAAGATTTACAACAGAAAACATACGTCACTGGTTAGTTGTGAACTGCAACAGTAGTAATGGAGCATTCAGCAATGAGGCAAGCACTTTAAAATCCAGAGACTAAACGTAAGTTACCTAAAAACCTATAACGTATTATTCTGTTAAAATAATCTCAGATTGATTATGCATATTTTGTGGCATATTTAGCTATTTTACGGCATATTTTGTGGCATATTTAGCTATTTTTTACGGCATAAATGCATACATATTCTTCATGTTTTTAGGGCATGAACTTCCGTTCCCTGATTATCACCCAAGTCATCGATAACACATTTGTCATAATTTTTCTGTGTGATTTATGTTTTAACCAGGGGCGGCTATTCAGGGGACATCAAATATAATTTATCCTTCAGTGAGAAGTGTTAAATTAACAATAAATACATCAATAGAAGCCCTACTGGCTTTATAAAGTAATGTTAAATTCCCAATAAATGTCTTCTTGATCACTGGGCCATCCTATGAAACGCTGGAGGGAAAATTTTCTATAGGATCGTAACAGGCCTTGGCCTAATACTTGGAATGAAGAAAAATAAGATAAATGTCTTCTTAACTAAGAAGCCGCCATTTGCAAAGATGGAAACAAATATTTCAAAGCATTTGGCACGAGGGAATTACAACGTATATAAGAGAAAAATTTGCATCTAGATCGCAAGTCGCCTTGGTAGCTCAGTTGGTAGAGCATTTGGTCTGGAAAGCCAAAGGTCCCGGGTTCGAGTCTCGGTCTAGGTGAAATTTTTTCTTTTCAAATATAATAAAATAAATTAATTTTACCAGACAAGCCATCTGTAGGACCCCATTTTATGAAACTATTACAAATTCTGTTCGTTTCATTTAGCCAATTGTATGAACACAGATGATTAGAACATAGAACATTAATTCAAAAATATTTCATGTCACAAATTAATTTAATAGTTTTATATAATGAGATTTCATATTGGAGCGCATATAGGTGTTTAGGTATGGGCTGGAATTTCTTAAAATTAACATCACAGATGTTTACACAAAATTTCCAGATTTCATTTATCGCATCTCACAACAATTCACTGATTTCATGCAATTTTATTTATATATCTGATAAATAAAACCATCAAATTTTATGTATGATTTTCATACACATTTATGTATTTTATGAATTAACATTCATAACAGCTGTTCCTTCATTGAATGAAGATACAGTATATTAAAAAAGCTATTAAGAATGTTAAATAAAATAAATATTTATAAAAATTGTATAAAATTTTGATGATTTTATTTATTAAATGCATCATGGGTTTTCATCAAGTAAACAACAAATCAATTTATTAATTAATTATCTGCTAATAAAAATCTCTTCCTTCACAATTTATTTTATTACTCAATTCATTACACTCACTGATGATTTCACTAGGTACCTTAAGATCGTAGCTCAAGATATAAACTTATGTGAAAATCCCGAAGGGAACCGATGTAGTTTGAAACTTATCCAAGATGTCGGACCTTGAAGACTTCGATCATGTTTTCGGTATACGCGGAGAAGAGGAATTTGATAGAGTCTACCAAAGAATTCAACTGGAAGAACAGGAGAATCAGCGTAATATTGCGCGTCGCAGACGTGTTTGTATACGGTATTATTTGCGGGATGCAAGCATAAATGCATTCCTCTATAGCAGACGAAAATAACGGAAGTGGTTTTATCGCTGAGAATTCTGGGCAATTCGTTGCCAATATTACGAAAATATCAACATTCATGCATGACCGGTAAGGCGGCCGTTAATTCGATCTCAGCTCACCAGTGATTGGAAGTAATTTGAGTAGAGAGTAATGTATTTGCATACGATCCTTAGAATAGCTTCTTGTTTTTGCTCATCAGCCCATCTTCACTGGTCCACAACCCAGAAACTACTGGCTGATCCAATCCTGGAAGATTCTGGATACCAGTCAATTCTCTCATACAGAAAATCCAAGATATGATCTTTTCTAGAAAATGATTACTCCAGAAAGCACTTATAGAGAAATCATTTGCTGGTTGCACATGACCTGAATCTAACTACTATTTGCTTGTAAGTGGTCCTGTTGTCACCCACAATACTGAAAGGTGGTAATTTGAGCAACAAATCAACAGTGCTTCACAACTTTGATGTTTTATTTTAAATTAACACTTTCCAATCCTGGATAGATTTTTATTTAAGAAAGAAAAATTAACGCTCGAACTGGGACTTGAACTCTGGATCATTTTCTTTCTTAAATAATAATGCTTCACAATATTATAATCTTTCTCTATTTTTTTTTTCCTCCCCAGAGAACTCTCTATAACAGAGGAGAGAATTAAATGTTTGAAATATACAGATTATATAAGAAGATGTCACAGAGTGAATAAAAAAGCAAAGAAGGCAGAAAATGAACATACAGAAACAAAGTTGATATTTAAGGTAAAAATTACATTTTTGATAGGAAAGTAAGTATTCTATTACTTTAAACCAGCTTATATTTCAGCAAAAAAAGTAGAAAATAAGAAGTATTTAGAATTTATAATATATCATAATTATATACAGCAAATTAAATTCTGTTCCAAATTTCCATGGCTTTATGCTTGAAGAAATTATCTACTTTCTACAAGTGATATGGTCAAAGATGTTGAAACATATTAAATGAAACTGATATAAAAAAAAGTCTGATAGAAGTTTGTGCCTACTTAAGCCAATGTCTGTAATAGTAGTAGTGGTAGCAGTAATAATAATACCTATTAATCAATAATTGAAAGGAAATAACACTATGAGGTAATATTATGTAAATATTGAACCAAAAATATACACCTCAATAAATAGGGCGAGTCTGTTCCTCTTATTTATTAAGAAGAACCTCAAAATGTAATTTATTAATATACACTTCACCTCAAATTATATTTTCTCACCTGGGCATGTTTCGGAAACCATTATCCCCATTTTCAACTAGATTCCAACTCAAATTGAAAATGGTGACAATCTCCAAAACATGTTCAGGTGAGATGTACATTTCTGGTTCAATATTTTCTTAATAAAATGTATGGTAACTAGGTTCTAAGAATATTAAGAAATAATACAAATCACAGCCTTGGAAAATATTCTAAAATATTGTAAATCATCAATGATTACTCACTATAATAATATTTCTGTAGATAATGAAAACAGTGATAGTATTTTTACTCTTTATATATGATCAATATAAAAAAAAGTAAATGAAATATTTTAAGGACTTCACAAATGCATGAAATGCAGGCAGGTTTGTCTCATGTATTCTGAGTTATCAAATATTAATAATGCCCGCCCTCTAAGCCAGTATCAAGAGGTGAACTTACAGTATTATAGATCATTGAATCAACATGACGACAATGTTCTGTCAACGTAGCTTGACTATGAAATAAGAACTAAGACATGAGCAATTGAAAAATCAGTTAAAGTTTTACTTTTTTAAAGATTTTAATTTTGTTAACTCCAATTTTTTTACAGGACCTCAATGAAACATTTTTAGGAAAGATAGGTCATATGGAGAGGATGATTTTTTTTGTGTTAGGTAACAGATTGAATTGAAGGGCTTAGGGCAATAACATAATAAGCTACACATTGTTCTTTCTGAGGAATAAGGATTTTGAATGTTTCAAAAAATTATAAATGCAATTGGGTAGTATTGTTGTTAATACATTGTGCATTTATATGTTTTAACTTATCACTGGCGCACTTACAAATGATTTTATGGGCATTTCAATACATTTATTTACTATAATTGTAACAAATTACATTTCTTAACAGAATGTGGCTTATCATGTTACTGCCCTACATCCTTCAATTTTGTAACAATTGAATTTTATGAAATAATGTTGTTTTCTAATGACTTAATTTAGTATCATTTAGCCCATTTTGCTTCTTGGTTATCAACAGAGTAGAGAATGGTTTTTGTGTTCTTTGTTCAGTTTGGTGCATGTAAACAGGTATTCTTTTTTCATAGATGAATTGGGTAAGTTGCATAAGGAATACTATTCAGTGTTGTATATTCCAATCTTAGAAAGATGTGCTGTAACATAGTCATGACTGTTGTTCAATCTAAAGGCAGCGATAGCTTCTTTTCTTGGCTGTAAGTTATATTTTTCCAAAGATCCACTGTTGTGGTCTCGAGGTAATGTGCTGCCTTGTCATGCAGCGGGCCCGGATTCAATCCTCAGTTGGGACAAGTTTCCTGGGTGAGTTTTTTTTTTTGGGGTTTTTCCTCACCTGTAAGACAAATGTCAGGATACTTTAAGGCCAAAATGGTCCCTGAATATCATCTGGCCATCATTGTCATCAATATCATATTCACCTCATTAGATTAAGTTTAGGTTTAAGGCCTCTCCTAGCGCATCATTAACCATCGTCATTACCCATCATATCATTGGGGTAGATGTAACCCCGCCTTCCAGGTGCCCGAACTTCAGAAGTGGATTACAATATGTCAATGTGAGAAGGGAATATCAGAAATGTCAAAATGACAAACTGGTGGCATTGAAAAAAAAAAAATATATATATATATGATATGAAAAGAAAAATGAATGCTTGAGTCGGTATTTCAACCTGAGTCTCTAAACTCTATACATTTAGTGCTCTAACCAATTGAGCTACTCAAGTATTCCAACACAAACATACATTTTTCTTATATATGTAGTATTCTCAATTCACACAAGAGGTAGCAGGAAGTCGTTCCAACTGACATCTAGTGGCCATCATAGCAGGTAAGCAAATTTTTAAAGAGAATATTTGGAAAAACTGCACTTAAACTAGCGTGAAATATTTTCAAAGTCCTATAGAACAACAGTGTGCATGTGCCAGAGTTTATAGAGTCAGTGATAACCCACAATCGAACCACTTATCGATTATCATCCTCGATTACTACCCATCGCTATGAAATTTAAATAACCAATATTTGCAATAAATCCCCAAATCTATGTTTAAAAAATATATTAATAACATTAAAATTACCAAACGTTTATTAAAAATGGGTGTACACTTACTTATCACTCCCTAATGCTGATCCAACCAGCGATAATCCAAAACAGCGATAGAAAAATCATAGACTAAGTAATATACTCTGTGGAGAAAATAGCAATTAGCATCACAATATTGTCTAACAGTGTCAAAATATTGTGATTTGCATATTTAAATAAATACTTCAAAATTGTCTAATAATGTTATAAAAATTGTTTGAAAAAGTTTAAAATATTAAATAATGTTAGTAAATACAGAAGAAGAGCTGTAGTTTACAATAATATAACTGAAAAATCAAGCGCTAGTAGAAGTACAGTTGAGCCGAATATTTACTTTATAGCAGTAACGCTTGTATATTTAGATGTTATAACTATATTTTTGACATTTGACAATGAAGGCAAATATGATAAGAAAAGAAAAATGAATGCTTGAGTCGGGATTTGAACCCGAGTCTGTAAACTCTGTACGTTTAGCGCTCTAACCAACTGAGCTACTCAAGTATTCCAACAGAGTATATATTGAGAATACTACATATATAAGAAAAATGTATGTTTGTGTTAGAATACCTGAGTAGCTCAGTTGGTTAGAGTGGTAAACGTACAGAGTTTAGAGACTCGGGTTCAAATCCCGACTCAAACATTCATTTCATTTTTCTTTTCATATCATATTTGCCTTCATTGCCAATGTCAAAAATTCTATTGTGAAATTAATGCCTTTTTTTTTTGTAAATTTCACTGCAAGTACTCTATTCTACCAATGTCTAGATTTTATTAAATATTTCTACTTCCTTTACACACAATGAAAACATTTGGGCATATTTCTTACCTTTATATGGAAAATTATATATTTATAAAGGTAGCGAAAGATTAATAGAAATAGAAACAAAAAGAAGGAGAGAAAAGAGTATGAAGAAAAGGAGAGAGAAAGAAAAAAAAAAAAAGGAATTTAGAGAATGTGAGGATATTGAAAATAATAGAGCAACACTGCATAATGTAAATAAAGATACATCTGGCACATGTACAGATATCAGTATGAAACCTGACATGTAAGTATAATAACCATATTTTTTATTTTAAATTTAACATTTTTTACTGAATGACAAATAATGAAGAGAACATTTTTGTTTCTACTGGACAGTATAGTCCAAATAGCTCAAGAAGCATTGAATCAGACAGACTTTAAATCACTGAAAATAGAAACAATGGAGATTTTACATTCATGTTCGTGGAGTTAATTGTGTCACCTTTAAAATTAATAACTGGGATGTACTGTGGGTAAAATATGGCATTAGAGACATTATACTCTCTCCAACTTTTGATGAAAAATATATGAATCTTCACATCAACTTCCCATATGGGCCTTTGCACATGAGAATAGTGTACAACAGAATGACTTTCCAATATATATTGATTTGAGGGAGGTATATTTTACATGGGATGATTGGAAAATGTTGGTTCAGGATAGGGATGTATGGAGAGCTAATATCCACTCAGCCATAAACCCATGGGTTCAATAGTCCCAGTGTGTTATATTCATTCATTTTGAGAATTTTCCTCATCATTGAGGGGTTTCTCCAAACAATCTTAGTAATTAACATGAATAAAATATATATAAATGACTACGGACTTACAGACTATCGGTTTGCAACAAACATTACAAATTTCCCTTAATTAAAGTTCTCCATCGTTCTCTGTCCTCTGTGTCTTCATCTGTTACACCAAATTTCCTCACTGAATTTTTAATGTTGTTCTTCCAGGTTGTTCTTGGTCTTCTTTTTTTATTCCTTCTTTCAATTTTCCATGCATAGACAGCCTTTGGTAGTCTTCCATCCTGCATTCTTCCTACATGTTCATACCATTTTAGCCTTCTGTGTTCAATCTCATCCATTATATTTCTTTCTGCATTCATTCATTCTATAATTTCTGTATTTATAATTTTTTCCAGTTGAGATTTTCTCGCAGCTCTTCTCCAGAAATCCATTTCAACTGAAGTTATTCTGTTGACATGTTGTTGTGGCATTGTCCAAACTTCCGATCCATATAACATTATACTTTCTAGTATGGATTTATAAATTAGTTGTTTTGTTTGGTTAATGATGTCTTTACTCCATAGTATAGATAGAGTGTGTGTATATATATATACCGTATATATATATATATATATATATATATATATATATATCTTTTCACAACCCATACATTCAATTTGATATATTCCTGATTTTTTATTTTTGTAATTTTTTTTTCATTTTTGTTGGTTTTTATTAGTTTATTTAAACTGTAGTTATTTTTCGGTGCTAATTTAATATTAAACTTCTCAAATATCTTTTGGTATTTATTGTGTACCCAAGGGTGATATGTGAATTTCCTATATTTTTTCATAGGTGGTTTTTCTTCTTCAAGAGTACTTCTGTAGATCATTTTTTGTTTCTTATACTTTTCTATCCTTTTGTGTACCATTTTTTCATCAAACCCATTTTCTCTTGCTACTTTGATTATGTGGTTTTTTCCTCCTGTTTGAAATCTTCTTTGTTTAAGGATAATTTTACCAATTTATGAGTTAAACCATTAAAGGCTGCCAATTTATGTCCAATTGGATTGAACCCTGTTAGCATTACTTATCGAATGCCCTAGTATTTAGATCACCAAACTATTGCCTGATTTATACGATACATGAGTGGCTATAGCTACACTGATTAAAAGTATATTATGTACTTTCTATGGTCCCGCCCACCATCACCAGTCACCGGTCAAGGACACGTCAATATCACTATTTCCTTCCTTCACATTATGTCACTCACTCCCTCATCTGATTTGTTGTCTTCACTCACAGCCAGGAATGCAAACTGTGGAAGGCGAATGGTAAGGCAGCAATTGTTTGATTCACAGTGATGGCGGGGGACCCTCTTATTACCAAAGACTCTGAGCATGCGCAGACCGATGTTGATTTATAATTTGTATTCCTAGAACTTAAATTCAAATTGTTACTCATGGATTTCACATTGAGTTTTTTTTTGTATCTGCCTTTGAATGTTTCATAAAATTTTAAACATTTTCTCACTACTGTGCTTTAAGGAATATGGCCATTTTTTATAATCAATTACTTCCTCTATTTTGAGTTATACAAATTTAAGAAAGTGCAATGGGTACTTATAATTCTTATTTCAGTTAGGAAGATTGCTTGCTTAGCAATAGAGCATGGATTCTTATGCAATTAGGCATTTTTTTCCTTCATAATTACTGAAAATGTGATGATTCACATAAATCTCGACTTTATATTCGAGTTTTATGTTACATATTTTATGCAATACAACATATTTATTAGAATAATACTTCTTTTTACATAAAATAGTCTTCAAATAAAAGTTCACAAAAGTTTCAGGATAATTTGTTCTCAACTCTGCTGGCAAGATTATTTTTACTTATTTTAGGAATTCCCACTATGAGATATATTCATTAAGGTAGAATTTTTTTATCACTTACCTCATATTGTTCTTCTTATTTGACTATAAACTAGTTTCGGAACATAGTTTCTGTTCCATCCTTAGTATCGTCACGACCGTTGTTCTGTTATCTTGAAGAGCTGTCCTTCGCTCCTTCCATTGGCTGACTGAAAAACCTCGAAACCAGGTCATTCTCACTGGGAATTTCAAAGTTCATCAATTTCTTCTTTTCGCTCTTTTGAATGTAGATCTTTTCCCAAACAGTAAGTTCTTTTGGTTTTTCTATTTGTTTTAATAATTTAGCTTCTTTCTCGATAAGATGTTTTTCAGACCATGAATGGGCAGCAACTGCAGATTTTTCTACTTCCCCTTTCTTGACATTCCTGAGATGTCTTTCACTCTAGTTTTCAAGTTTCTCTTAGTTTTTCCTATGTAGAATTTCTCACATTCCTCACATTTAATTTTGATAAATCCCTGATTTGAAAATTAAAGAAGAAATCAAATCATGTTTCAATGAATTTTGTTTTACAACCAATCACAGTTGTGTTTCACCTTAATAATTATTGAATTTTGATTACCAAAATAAAGAAAGTTCCTCCTTGTTTCTCCACTAGGGTGCATTCTTACAATATTGCGATCCTATTTGGCAATAAATAGTATGATCAAGTTGCAGTGATGAACAAATGAAACATAACCAAACATTTCTCATTTGTTTTCAAACATCACCATTTACATTAAATATATTGTATTGTAAGCCCATGTTTTCCCTTTACAGAGATTTAGGCACTCTCTCCCTGCAGGGAAGAATTTGAAATACTAATTTAGTATCTTAATCATAACTCTCAAAGGATGCGGAATTATGAAATGAGGTTGGTATTAAAAGAAAGACAAACTCAACGAATTTTTGTTTTCATTGTTGCAGTTAATTCATCTATCGCATGTGGGACAATAATGACATAAAACAAAATGGCGACTCCTCAGCAACGAGCACAAACTGTTTTCTGGTATGTAAAAGACCATGTGTTTACGACTCCAGTACAAGATCTTAATGATTTACAAATCCATATCCTTGACACAATTGCAACAGTACAAATGGACATGTTGGACAGAACGTAGCATGAAATCGAATACAGACTTGATATTGTTCATGCTACTAATGGTGCACATATAGAGGTGTTTTAGTGTGTGGCAATGAAAATTCTTTGAGTTTCTGTTTCGTTTAATACCAGCTTCATTTCATAATACTTTGTTAGTTATGATTAATTAAAATGTGGGAGGTTTGAATGGGACACCCTGTATATTAACCTCAACATTCTTAGTCAATTTGTGCACTTTAAGGAGTTAATATCTCATTATATCAGAACAAAACTGGGACAAAGATACAACAAACTATCTTATTATAACATTATAAATTTTGATACTATCTAATCCAGGAATTGTATTAACACACTACAAAATCTATCAAAATTGCTCAGAATCATATCAGATAAATCATCATTCTTTTATCCCATCCTATAAATTATTAATAAAAACTAAGAATAATAAATAGTAACAATCTTATAGTATAATTCACAGTAATTCATTTATGCGCCGAACAGCAGGCTACACAAAGTGGGACCATAAAAGAAATGAGGAAATTATGGAAGAGTTGGATGTAGAACCCATTCTTCACCACATACAAAACTACCAGAACAACTGGAGAGCCCATCTTCAACGATGCCATACTTTGCTACTGCCCCCAAGGCAAAAGATCGCTGGGACGTCCAAAAAAGTGCTGGATGGAAAATTCCTCTTTGAGACCGTAACAGGCCACAAGGCCTAATACTTGCATGGATGATGATGATGATGATACTATCTAATAAAATTGTGATATTACTTATTTTGACTATTTTTATCACATTCATTTATATATTTGGAGATTCATATTTGTATTGGAGTACAATAAACTAGTTGTAACTGTTTAGTAGTAGGCACCACATGTGGCGGTTACATCACCCATAGAGAGAAAGTAGGATAGGAAGGAAGGAGAAATGAACCCCTAGGCCTCGAATACTCTAATACCATCAGGGTCGAAAGAAACAAGAGGTCAGTCAAGGGAGACTGGATAGAAAAGTTGAAAGAGGGAATTGGTATGGGAAGAAGAAGTAATACCAATTCGGTCAAAAAAAGAAAAACTCACCAAGCTGACCAGTGCTAATTGGTGAGCAGCCCTTACCTTTCATTCATCATGCATAAGCATGATTACTAACAGCTGCACCATGAGAAGGTGAGGGATTGGACACTAGGTTACGGTCCAGGTCGGTTCCTTTAAGCCTTCGATGGAAGGAATTAAAGGGTCTCCTCCCTGTTAAAGACAGTAGCCTGCCCCCTTTTTGCAATTTAAATGAAGATATGAAAAGAAACCATCTCCTCCATTGTCCAGCTTTTGTAGAAGAGACCAGCCTTTCTGCTAAATATTGGAGTGCAAGAGAGCGAATGATTTCATTATCAAGTGCTCGACATTAGATACCAACCAACCATATTTGGAGATTAATATTACATAAAAATCTGGATTACTTATCAATAATGGGAAGCTGTAAAGAATTGTATATAACAATTTCTATTACTGTAGGTCTCATCAGGAGTTATTTAGGACTTGGAAACTTGTCTTCAGGAATACTAACAATGAAAGGAATCTGTAACAGAATAAATCAATGGACTTTATAATAATTTAATTATAACAGATACATTTTGCACAACCTTTATTCAACATTTTTACGTTTAACACACATAAAGATATCATTTTATTTCTATAATGTTAATTCAATCTCATATGGAATGTTTTAATTCAAATATACTTCCAAATTGAACTATTATAGGAAATATTATGAGGCCCAATTTTAAATTTTATACATTCAAATGTTGTTTCTAAAAATTGATGTTAATGATCTATTAACATACTATACAAAATCCAGGAATTGTATTAACACACTACAAAATCTATCAAAATTGCTCAGAATCATATCAGATAAATCATTATTCTTTTATCCCATCCTATAAATTATTAATAAAAACTAAGAATAATAAATAGTAACAATCTCATAGTATAATTCACAGTAATTCATAATTTATAAAATTACAATAGGAAGTAACATTATGAGATTCTTCTTAATTTAATAAGGGGAGTCTTTTTTTCATCTTATCTCATAGAAGTTGAGTTCTTTTAGGACATGTTTTAAAATAAAAGGCAAGATAAAAAAAAGACTCACCCTATTTAATGTATTACTTGTTATAATATTAAGGTGATTATTGCATACAGTATTATAACAGGATTTAATTGAAAAAGAAATGAAAAATGTAAAGGAAAAAAAAAACATTTGTGTAAGCAATACTTTGCTGTGGGAATGTTTTCAATATTGAGTTATCAACATCTTGTTATAACCATTATACAATTATTGTTATTTCACAAAGAAATGTGTTTAATAATGCAAAATATGTTTTCAATTTTAGAAAAATTGCATATATATATTTCCTATTTTTATTGTATTATGAGTAAGTTTGCTTTTTTTTTCTTGCTAGATGGTAGAATTCTTGTTTAATTCCAACTAAAAAAAAATCAAATGTCAACATTTTTACTGCTTAGTACCAGTTGTTCTAACTCAATTTTTTTTTTAATTTTTCGGGAGAGTTGAATTAAATTTGGATAGTACCCAATTTACTATAATAGCTTTGTTTTGAGGAAAATAAAACAATTTAATACTTTCTGACCACAAAATGTACAGTTTTATGTGTGAAACCGATACAAAAGAGGAGTTAGTTACATCATGGATACAAAAATAGTATTTTTAATAAGTGGAGTTAGACATTTGGTTCTATCCAGGCAATTTATAAAGTCAAATTTCATTTCCTATTATCATCATTATAATCTACAATTAGATCAATAATAACTTATTTCCTATCATTACCATTATCATCTACAATTTGATTAATAATGATTTATTTCCTATCATTATCAATGTCATCTACAATTTTATTAATAACTTATTTCCAAAATTACTTGAAACTTTTAAAGCATACAACAGTAAGACTCTCTTAAATAACATATGCAAATATTTCTTTCATGTTTCTAGAATAACACTTTTGGATCTTTTATTTTATATTAGTAATTCCTAAATATACAATATTATCATTATTTTGAATTTCAAACAATATGTTCACAAACATACACATGAATCTATAAAAAAAACATTAATTTTATAAATATGATTTTCTGTTAAAAGTAACATCACTCGCAACAAAATGAATTTTTTTTGTAATTCACAATGAATATCTTAAGTAGTAACTATCTCTCTCATTATACATGTGTTTAAAAAAACCATCATTATTTGTTGCGCCTACACTAGGGCATAACTGCAAAAATATGATAAAAACTATAAAAACATATACTTGTTTATTATACCAGAAGATAGGAAATAAATAATCACATTGAAATACAAATTAGTCATGCTCAAAGTTCATACAAGGGCGTTTTAAAATATAAAAAAGCGAGTAAAAATTTATAATGTTTTATATCCTGGATCAAAATCATGTTACTACATTCCAGGATGTAAATTCATATCAACATGTTTTGACAGAAAGACCAGAGATGTCCACATTAGATAAGGGTGAATTTGAGCTGTATGAAGTAAAAGTGGAACAGAGATTTCCATTTTGAAAGTTTTGAACTGCAAGAGGTGGAAGTGTGTAAGTGGGCTGAAAGTAAAACAGATAGAAAACCCCACATGTATGGAAGGGAAAAGTTAACTTTCCACCCGAGTTTTCCCCAATTAGAAACTTAAAAATGATCATATAAATATTCGCGATTTTTTAACAAAATCAGAATGGAGTTGGAGGACCGAAGCATTCATCTCAGGTCCTCCTGGGGACGAGTGCAGCCTCTCCATGGGTAAGATGCATTTTAATACTATTATCAATCTACAAGAATCATGTTTTTAAGAATGGTCATTTTTTCTGAGCTTTCGAATAATTGTCTTATTATTTTAACATATGCTTTATCATGAGAAGACGAAAGGGTCAAATAAATTAAAGATTAACAATCTTCAGTTGTTTAATGGAACTCTATCTGAGTATTATCAAGTTCAATCTATTTGGCGCAATTCAACACGGCGATTTTTAACTGGCTTTAATAACTTGTTTTTTTTTTGTTTTGTTTTAATATTCCTCTTTATGTTTTGTTTTATTTAAATAAATAATGTTATTTTATGGTTTACTGTGTTTCCATGTGATGTATTACCACCAAAACCAAGGCCAACCGCTCGGGCCAAAGATCACTTTATATATAGAGATCCTTTTTACGCTACGTTATGACTGGGATTAATCTCACTTGTAACATTATTGGAAGTAACATTTTAGATGGGCTACAAGACTATCTCTCCAGGTATCAAACTGACCTCAATCAGATCATCTTAGATTGCCTAAATTTTGTTACAATTGGTGAACATTCTGTCAAATGTAAAAATGATTATTGGTTACATCTACTAAGTTAAAAAAATAACCATTCACCATACATATATAAATTTCTTTCCTTAGAGCTACTTTTCATTTTAACAAAATTTATAAATATTATGGTATGTAGTGCTTCATTTTAAATTAGTGCACAATTAAAAAGGGCTATTGTCTCATAAGTAACATAGTTTCTGAAAACAAAATTTTATTTGAAATGTTTTCTGATAAGATATAATACAATGATAATACATCGACGAGTACTCTTGTCATGATATTTGTATGCTATTGTGATCACGGCAGGGCCTAACAGCAATGACAATAAAATGTGATAGTAACTATAAAAGCATGTACGATATATGCTTGTTTGTTATACCAGAGGATGAGAAATGAGTAATCACATTGAAATACAAATTAGTCATGCTCAAAGTTCTCACAAGGGCTTTTTAAAATATAAAAAGCGCGTAAAAATTTATAACGTTTTATATCCTGGATCAAAACCATGTCACAACATTCCAGGATGTAAATTCATATCAACATGTTTTGACAGAAAGACCAGAGATGTCCACATTAGATAAGGGTGAATTTGAGCTGCATGAAGTAAAAGTGGAACAGAGATTTCCATTTTGACATAGATAGAAGTTTTGAACTACATCAGGTGAAAGTGTAAGGGGTTGGAAGTGAAAACAACAATGAGAAATCCCTCATGGAAAATTAGATGAACCTTTCACTCGAGTTTCTCCACGATTACAAACTTAAAAATGATCATATAAATATTCGCGATTTTTCTAACAAAATCAGAATGGAGTGGAAGACCGAAGAATTTGCTTCAGGTCCTCCTGGGGACGAGTGCAGCCTCTCTATGGGTAAGATGCATCTTAATACTATTATCAATCTACAAGAATCATGTTTTAAGAATGGTCATTTTTTTCTGAGCTTTAGAATAATTGTCTTATTATTTTAACATATGCTTTATCATGAGAAGACCAAAGGGTCAAACAAAATGATTAATAACCTAAAGTTGATTCAATGGTACTCTCTCAGAGTATTATCAAGTTTTAATCTATTCGGGCAATTCAACATGGCGATTTTTAACTGCCTTTAATAACTGGTTTTATATATTCTGTTTTAATATTTCTCTTTATGATTTGTTTTATTTAAATAAATAATGTTATGGTTCCATGTGTTTCTATGTGAGGTATTCCCACCAAAACCAAGGCCAACCGCTCGGGCCAAAGATCACTTAAAATATAGAGCTCTTTTTTACGCTACGTTATGACTGGGATTAATCTCACTTATAACATTCTGGCTGGCAGACGGCTGGTATTCGTGAACATAATATTCTATTATACTCACGGATAAGGAAACGAACCCTAGACCCCAAAAATTAACTTTCAATTCGTATACAGTAATGATCTACATGTTTTTTTTTTTCAAGAGAGAGATCGAGAAGATAAAACATCACATTGGTACTGACCATAAAATGAATAAACTATGTCTTTGTTCGCTTTTTTTATTAAACAGGGGAGAGTCCAGAAATTCAACATTAGGGTATTAATATGACTGGCTTTAGGAAATTTTTTCACTGTAGTGTATTTTTTGGTGGTTATTGTTTGGGATATATAACTTATACAGATTTTTTAAAGTAATATTCAGATTCTTTTTTGGTGTTGTCGATGTTTATTTTTTTGGGGGGATATATAATTCATACAGATGTTTCCTTTTTTAAGTTACATTCAGATGCTATATTTTTCTAGGTTATTTTATATGTTTTATTTTTTACAGAACTTGAATATTTGTAGAGTTATACTGTTTAAGTAAAAGGAAGTTTATTTTTAATGTAGTAATGGAATTGATTTAATTTTTTTGTGGCAATATCTCATGTTCATGACTTTCTCTATGTGGAATATAGGTCATAGACTGACGACATACATGTCCTTTATCAGGAAGGCGTGGCATTGACAAAATATTTAGAGAATGAATCATTTCTGTAACGCATCAATACGAGAAATAAGCCCAAGGGATAATATGTTGCATTACACGCTACTCCAAGAATTAGATTTGCAAATTTTTTAACGCGACCGTATAAATTTTCTTGAAATAATAGTGATACAAAAAAGAAAAAAAATCGGAAGCAGCAGAACAAAGTGAGGCAGACAGGAATCGAGTCACTGTTGACAAGGAGGGAGCGAGGTTGTGGCCGTTGCGCGGAGGAATCCGAGTCACCAAGTTCGCAAAACAACCTCCATCCCTTGTCTTCATGGTCGTTGCGCGATGAGAGTCTAGGGCCTGCCAGTAGATGATGATGCCAGAGAGAGAGAGAGAGAAAGCCACCGTTGGAGAAAGCAAGCGGGAAGCGAAACCGCAAAGAGAAAGACGTACGCGCAGGTAAAATACGGTCATAACGAAGATAGAACAGATACTAGCAAGGAACATCAGAAACACTAGGGCACTAGAGGAACAATAGTGAGGGAAACACACATACATACGATTGTACGATCGACGAGTAAAGCCAAGAGAGACAGATTGACCTAGGTAAGGAGATTACATACAATGAGAGGTTAAACACATAAGGTAGTACATGAAATGAGAGGTTAAACCCATAAGATAGTATAGATAAGTTGAAGTAACGTAAACAGTCTAAAATTTAAACCAGGAACTGGCCCAAAACATAAACGGAAGTTAAGAGGGAAGTAAAGGAGTAGGAGATGACAAGAAGGGAGAGGTTAAACCCACAGGTAAGATAGGGAAACAAAACAAGCAGGGAATAAGTCTACACTTAACGAGAAGTAATGTAAAATGTTATTTAAAGAAATTCAAGAGAACAGTTATGAGGTATTGCCAAACGAATTAGGAAGGACTTAAGGTAACAACACCATTATTAGGAATATTTTTTTGTAAAATTAACTCTTGCAGGTAGCAAGGGAAATTTGTCAGATAGTTTAGAAACTTGGAAGGTAATATCAGGGAATTTAAGATGCACAGAAGCATCGATGATAGAAAATGATAGTAGGGAAGGAATGCTCTCAAAATCAGGACCTCACGAGGGAATGATATCAGGAATTCAGGTTGCATGATATTAAGGTATACTTGTACCAAGTAGTATTTATATCTTAAAGCCTTTCGACTTATGTGTAGACGAGCGCACTCGATCGAACTCAGGACGTTATAGAAGGAGAAGCAAAATTGTAATTTTATCCAAGCAATGGAATTTTTTTTAAACAAACGGTAATGATACGGTAAGATAACTGAACAGAGTATTTTCATCAATCCAGTGTAACCTGAATTGCAATAAGGGCATGGATGATCCATGAGAATCATAATACCACAGACGTAAGATCATTGCTTTTTTCTTCCAACATGAGGTTAGCAATAAGAGACAGATAGGTGCACGTGTGCACATAATAATAAAAAATAATAGAATATAGTGTAAAAATAATAAGGCCTAAAGCCAGGACTTCTAGAAGGTAGGGTTCAGAATAATACTGTATGAGTCCAGTCAGAAACAAAATAGCTAGGCTAGGTTCCTCAAAACATTTTAGCGAGCACTATTTAACTATATGATTGAGATAATAACGCTCAAGAATATGGCCCTTTTTGACAAGGATTGATGATATGATATAATGCAAACCCATGGCGAGCAATACAACCACCAGCCCAGAATCGATATTTGAAGTAATCTTCCCAGTATTACCGAATAAATGAGAGTTTCAGAATTACCAGCTACCAGCTTCTCGCCTGGACCTGCGGCCCACCTCGCACACTTCATGATGGGAGCAAGATTATACTGCCCAGACTCACTGCACACCCTGTACATCTGGTGACGAGAACAACAACATAAGAGCTGCCAGGACCGGCTACACCACCACGTACATCTCGTGATGGAAGCATAATATGGATGAGTGTCCAGATTATCAACCAGCCTGAGGCAATCGCCTCACAAGCAGTAAAGAACAAACCCAGGCAACTATAAAAAAACACTATCTCCAACGTCAACCCTAACCTAACTTCCAACCTACCACAATTCCCACCTATCAGAAATCAAGTCGAGCAAAAAGAATTTCCATCAAACCTTTCAAAGAGCTCTCCTTGGACCCAACTGGGTGTTGGTTCTTAACCTAGGCATAAACAAAATACGAAGGTCTACCTGGAACAACGGCGGCTGGACACGATCCACAGCTACAGCCTAAAATTACAATTATTGATAATTGCGAGTTAGATATATTCCAACTTAAATTCTACCCCCCTTAAAGATAAAACTTACGACCCCGAGCATCAGAACAGCGCATCGTCGATGGAGCAAGCGGACACGAACTCTGTCCATCAAGCAGGAAATACAACCAACAGCAGACACAGCAGTCTCTAATAAAAATATTTTCAAGTGGTATGGGTCACGGAATAAAACTTTAGAAGTGGAAATAAAAAGGGTCTACATTGAAAACAAAACAAAATTGGTGTTAAGTGAGACGGATGTGAATAGTGCATCTTTAAAGAAGAAACCATAAGAGAATTTATAAAGAAAAAAGAGACGGAGATTAATGAACATTTTGTGAAGTGAAAAATTAACTTTCATATTGTGTGGGGTAGTTCATAAGGCAATATTGGACATTTTCTTTTTGGAAAGCCCTGGAGGTATACTTGTTTAGTTTTTAATAAGAAGTAAAGTGTTCTCACTAAGTAACCAGATCTTAACGATATTTCGACGCAATTAAGGTTATCCGGTACAACTAACAATTTAAAAGACGATCTAACCTCTTGGAATGAGAACAAAATACTTCCAGGTTACACATGAAATCGCCATTTTGATGCCGTCGGTTCCACATATCGCTAACCACTAAAGTTAAGTCAGGAATGAAATCGTCGGGACAAAACTCCCGGGAGGCGAGAGATATCCTATAAGGAGAAATGACATTCGGTTGTTCAAACCTAATCTCATGTCTGAGGGGGAAATATATTGCGATCACGGCAGGGCCTAACCGCAATGATAATAAAATGTGATAGGAACTATAAAAGCATGTACGATATATGCTTGTTTTGTTATGCCAGAGGATGAGAAATGAGTAATGTCGGGATTAGGATGTAAGGACGCCCCAAAGTCATAAGTACAATAAGAGAAAAAATAAATAAATTATAATAATGAAAAAAAATATATATATTATAAGAGAAAAAAATTATAATAATGAATAATATATATATTAAGTATTATGGAAAAAAATATTGATATCAAGCATGCTCATGAACTGGCCTAAATAAACAAGATGTAGATAAGAGTATCTAAAACTATATTGGAATATGGAAAACACTTTACTCGGTATCAGATTTACCTTTGACGATAAAGGTCTGTAATCACCCTCTATATCAAAACTTATACAGTTAGGCCTTTTCACCAAAATACAGTTAGAGTGGAGTTTCTGGGAATTTTCAGATCGGAGAAAGTAGCCCTAGTGTTATGAATACATAGAATCGTTTATATAAATATTTAATTGTTTTATAGATTATTTTAATTATTCAAGCAAAGTCTGTTTGAATAGAGTTTAGACATTATATAGTTCAGAAAAGTTCCTTGGCCTAACTGTAAATCTCTACTTTTGGAGTGAAGGACTACTGTTAGGGCAGTGGTATGTGAGTACAGTTAGTCAGTGGAAAGTTTAGTCAAGTTGAGTATATAACCGTGGGGAAGTGACGGTCTCGGTCTGTCTACCTGTGCTACGAAGAATCGCTGATGGGTGAGTAAGCTACCATTTTTCTTAACATGTGTCCTGGACTTATAAAAAGGGAATAATTACCTTAACTATCTAATACTATGTTTTCAAGGGATATTATAACTTTAAACAATGTAGATTAGGAATGATTTATTAACCCACATCTCCCGTTCTCAAACACCAAGGAAGTTAGGTATAAGGTTTCATATATAAGCTTAGAGTAGTTATTTAGGGCTAGAATACTTAGGGATTGTAAAATCATATCTCAATTCAAGAACAATTAAGACTAGGAAAGGGAGAGTTAAGAAATAGAGGCAGTTAAGTCAGAAGTAGGGAAAGGAAAAGAATGCTTTAAACTCAAGACCCTAGGGAAACGATGACAGAAATTCAGGATGCGAGTATTAATGGGTAATTGTAAGGTCTAATTCGGCATTGGATAAGTAACATTTACATGATAAATACGTGTGGTATATATTCTTTCGACTGATGTGAAGACGAGCGCACCCAGTCGAACCTAGGACTCTATTATAAAGAAAGGGACTAGATAAAACCCTTATAATTAGGCAAAATTTAGGGCTGCTAAATATAGCAAAATATCAACCAATCTAATTATGGAAATTATGTGTATATGTACACCTGAAGTACTGTCGAAATGGAAGTTTTAGGGAAGATAAAAAGATGATTTAGAAACTAATATTTGTTGATGATGGCTATACAAATTGATAGGCATAAGAGCACTATTTTCCGTTTCCAGTTTAAAATCTAGAACGCCAAAAGATAAAACAGGGATACATTTTGTATAGGAACGATTAATATCGATATTTAATGCAAAATACAATTTTGTTGTTTGTACCTAAGATATTAATAACTAGGAGTAAATTTAGAGGGACAGAACCTAGGAAAAATTATAAAATTAAAGATGTACATGGTTGCTCAATATTCGGGGTTTAGCTAAAAGGGATACTATTCTTAGTTAAGAAAGTAGGATTTGGTTTTGTAACCCCAGAAGGTATTATTGATTCATTTCTAAAAGTCCATATGGAATTTATTAAGAAAACGGTAGTGCAGACCCATAGTATTTAAACAAATAAAATAAAAAGAGAAAAAACCCAACGAAACTAAACAAAAAACGATAAAAGTAAACCAGTAAACACCCTCAGCACAAGAAGAACGACTACGCACATGATCTAACACTACGAGCACGACTGGTCTAACGAGCACGACTGGGCTATCTAGAAACGACGAAGGATGCTGAGTCACCTAGGACATTCCCCACACCACGAAACTTAGTCAGATCAGCTGATACCAGGAAAAAGGAGGAAGGAAGGACCTATGCGAGTACAACTTTACTACAACAGAGAGACAGCCATGCAACATGGATAATGTCCACCAGTCAATACGGTGCGACATGAGAAACCAAGCAAATACCTTAACCATATCAAACCGAACCTCTGATGGTCCTTGGATAGCATACAATTCCTATCCTGTATTCTACAGTAGGGGTGACTAGGAGATACCACCAGAATAATAAAAACAGATATCCTGTTAAACCTATCCTCATGATAATCCATGGTTCCGAATAAGAAGTACCTGGTCACGAGAACTTCAAAGAAAGACCCAAGTATCCGACATGGCCCTCTCCCAACTGACCAACTGAAGGAAGATACCAGCACAGAACGTGGTTTCAACCATTGGGTTCAACCAAGGATGCTGAAGAGAGAGATCAACATGAGCAGCTGACATGGCGAGACGACAAACCAGAACATAATGTTTCAGTTTTCTGTGGGCAGGCCTAGTGTGAAAGCTTAGTGTTATGAAGAAAGCGATAAGCTCTAATTAAAGTTTTAGATTTTTCTTTTTTCAGAATGACAGTGTGGAAAAGAAACAGCATTGAAGAAAACAGAACTATGGAACAGTTTGAAAAAGAAGAAAAGTAGATAAATTGTGTTTTATATATGTTTTCTTGTTTCAGGTTCGGAGTGACAAGCTAATCCATTTTCCAGATGTAATTTGAAAACCAGATAAATGTGGTTTGATAAAGTATGAAAGTATGAAAACATCTATGTCCCATATAGAGGAAGGGAACTGCGGTTAATTGTAAAGAGAAAATGGATTAACTTGAACACACTAATTTTTATGACTATGTTAAAATTGTTCCTGTTAAAATTCCTGTTTATGAATACTATATTAGAAAGGGTTAAGTAGCCTTTAGGAACAGGAGATAGAATCCGTAGTATCAAATGTAACCAAAAACCAGATCATATAGAAAGCTTGTGCGTAGTCTAAGTACACAACTTCAGCGGCCCCAAAAATGGCCTTAAAAGACCCTTTCTTGGGTTTGAGAAGGGGGGAATATGTTATGAATACATAGAGTCGTTTATATAAATATTTAATTGTTTTATAGATTATTTTAATTATTCAAGCAAAGTCTGTTTTAATAGAGTTTAGACATTCTATAGTTCAGAAAAGTTCCTTGGCCTAACTGTAAATCTCTACTTTTAGAGTGAAGGACTACTGTTAGGGCAGTGGTATGTGAGTACAGTTAATCAGTGGAAAGTTTAGTCAAGTTGAGTATATAACCGTGGGGAAGTGACGGTCTCGGTCTGTCTACCTGTGCTACGAAGAATCGCTGATGGGTGAGTAAGCTACCATTTTTCTTAACATGTGTCCTGGACTTATAAAAAGGGAATAATTACCTTAACTATCTAATACTGTTTTCAAGAGATATTAGAACTTTAAACAATGTAGATTAGGAATGATTTATTATCCCACATCTCCAGTTCTCAAACACCAAGGAAGTTAGGTATAAGGTTTCATATATAAGCTTAAAGTAGTTATTTAGGGCTAGAATACTTAGGGATTTTAATTATTATACTTTAGTAATAAAACAGTTTAAAATAAGAATACATTTGTTTATTTCAAAACTCGAATGAATAACTGTTCTTCCTCACACTAACGCTCGGCTAGATAAACACGCTACCAGATTTTCCAAGTCCCGAAGGTCCTTTAAGCCTAAGGAAACCAGCGGGGTCTTAACACCTAGGCTGAGAAAGTCTTGGTTTTTCATACTTTAATTTGGATATAAAGTAGGAGAAATGAATATGAATATTTAATCTAGGCAGTTAAGCCCTAGGTTCATAGAAGGTGAGAGACTCTGAAGCACTACTCGTCTGAAATGGTTTTCTCTGTCCTCTTACGTAAGTGAACATACAAATTCTTATTTATTTCAGGTGGACATTTTCACAATCAATAATTATCATACTTAATTAACTGTTGGAATAAAGAACTTAGATTCTGGAAAGAATACATATTTAACTTGTAATATTGCTTATGTCCTAATAGACTTATATTAAACAGAGAACCTAATTCTCGCCATTAAACAACTAATTAGAGACAGATATTTAAACTGATCTCTCTTAGTCACGCTCGAGTTTATACAGAATATTTAGCAACCTTCCTGGTGTTTTCCATAGTTTTCATATAGTTATAGTTTTAGGTTACATTTATTTGTATTCCTAAGAGTTTTAATATTTGATTGTACTTCCGATAGCTTTAACATTTAATTGTATTTCCAAAGGTTTTAATATTTACTTGTATTTCAGAGAGTTTTAATATTCAATTGTAATTCTAAGAGTTATATATCTAATTGGTATTTGGTTTTTGTGTAAATAAAGTTTGGTTTGTTACTCATACCGCATAACTATCTTTGTACAGAGCACTCATATACCTATAGGCCTAACGGGTTTTGTGAGTCACCCGTTTCTAGCTTACATTGGAACCAACGCTAGTTAGACACCGTTATACACATTCCTATATCCGCTCGAGCCATTATTAAAATCTAACAATATTAGAAATACAGTTTAGGGATTTAGGCCTTTTTTCGCTACCGAAGTGTTAACCCTCAACTAGTTTATAACAAATGTGGTGACAGCTGGTCGGCATCTCGGAAAAATAATATCATATTTCCGAAAAAGAAACGGACCCCCGGAGCCAAACCTAAATTTGCTGAGTCATAAATTTAAATTCGCGGAAATAAACTTCATGTTAATATTAATATTCAATTAATTATTTTTTCTTTCTCTAGCAAATAGGAGATTGAATGTGACGAGAGAGGTCAGGTAGGTAGCTGTAAGATAATTTTTTTTCTCGAGCAATCGAATATAGCTTATTTACAGGGGAAATTTTGTGTTTGTATGTATTTTTATGATATTTTAGTGAAATTGTGGTTGTAATAACTTGTCTTTTACAGGAAAGTTTTATCTCGTGTGATCATTTTTTGTAATATATATATATATATATATATATATATATATATATTATATATATATATGTAGTGTGTGTGTGTGTGTGGTGTGATGTGTATAACTATATTTAAATTTATTGATTTATAGTAGCTGTTTTGTTTAAAATTTTGTGTCGGTTAGGACAATATTATCTAAGTACTTTAGTTGTTGTGTAATAGATTAAACGTAACAATGCCAGCTAAGGTTAATCCTCAATCCATGGAAGATATGGAGGCTGCAATTAAGGAGTTAACAGCTAGACTGATGACATATGAAGCTGTTCAGTCTCAGCTTCAAGGTCAATTAGTTTCGGTAGCCACCTACATCCCTAAAACTACACAAACTGCACCCCCGCCTCCAGCGAGGTAGAGCGCGGCTGGTGGTAGGCTTATGGTAGAACAGATTCCCCTATGGGACGGGACGAACCCGAGCATGACGATAGAAGCATTTTTAGACACAGTAAATACGTGGGCAAAAATCAGTAAATGGGATGACACCGAGAAAGCTATAATCGTTAGAGCTAAATTAACGGGCTACGACATTTTTAGCAGGAGATCCGAGTCTAAATGACGCGGACTATATGACCTTGGCTACACGACTCATAGAGCGATTTTCAACTTATAACCCCGAGCAATACGCAGGCAAATTAACTGAGGCCAAGCAAGGGCCTAATGAACCAGTACAGAGATTCGCGGATAGGTGCCGAGAGCTGGAAATACGATCGATACGAGTCAAGGCAGAGCCGATAGCGCAAGCATGCATGAAGCAGGAAGTAAATCGTAGGACACTACTAGCCTTCGTACGGGGAGTTAATAAAAACCTAAGTAAATTTTTAAAAGTAATGAACCCAACTACTCTAGAGGAGGCTCTATAGATAGCGACGCGTTGGGAAGACGCCGAAGGGGAGACACAGGAAAGGAACCCCAATAAGGGAAGCACATGTGATTATTGCCACAGGATAATGGCACAACGTATTTCAATGCAAATCTTATACACCTCAGATGGATGTCTTCGCTCAGAACGGGCCAATCCGATACAACAAGACACCCTTTAGAAACCATGCCCCACCTAGGACCTCCAATTCAGGTGGAAATACTAACCGTAGGAATCCACCCCGGTACGGGATAATAGGGAATGCTATAAGTGTAACCGAACCGGACATTTTGCTCGAGACCGCACGAGGCAGGAAGCCCCAAACGACACACGTTCGAGGACGCAGACCCAATCGTCGAACACAGCACCCCGAAGAAATTAACAGTATTTAGGGTCTATGACACCACTCGTGAGAAGCTAGTTACCGTCAGAATCGAAGATAAGGATCGTTCCTTTCTTATCGATTCTGGAGCACGTGTCTCTATAATAAAACCTGGAATTAGCAACTCCGTGATTTACCCTGCGGTGTCCACATTATATGGTATATCGGGCACCCCAATCGAATTATTGGGCTCCCAAAGGGTAACATTTGAAATAGATAATGTCAGCTACACCGAGGAAGTTGTGACCTCACATTTATCCTACGAATTTGACGGATTATTTGGGCGAGATATACTTACTAAATTAAAAGCTGACATTAACATGGAAAAAGGCTATGTAAAATTAGGGTCCAAGATCTATCCCCTACATAGTCATGGCCCATAGGTGGACTGCACGGCCGAGGCGAGGCAGGGAGAGTCGGGGGCGGCTGATCACCGTCAATTGGATATCTCGCCTAACCAGTCCTCAGACCATACCCCTGAGAAAAATGACCATGGATGGGAAATAGTGACACAAGGAAAGGTTGCCATCGCCTCCAAGACAACACGGGTCGCATAAAAAATCCCCAGTCAGGGAGCCTTCCTCTAGAGCTACTGATAGAACCAAGAATGGACATGGGTTTAGATAAGGAACAATTGTATTTTGGACGGACTCTCACACCTGTTTTTTCCACCATAAGAAACGATGCGTGAGATTAGGGCCCAAATCAAGACCGCGGGAATCGCACCGATACTGCCTGTTAGAGGTGGCGAACACTAGCAACGAAGTGAGAACATTAGGCGCCGGAAGAATAATAGGCATCGGAGACAAGTAAGTGGAAAGGACATAGAGACCAAAGTTAGTACAGAAGGAAGAGGGAAGATGTAAGCAAATGAGGAAAATATAGAGATAAAGACGAATCGAGATCCCGGGTATTAGGAGGCAAGATGGGGACGAATCGGGCCGCGAATGGCCAGGGCGGTGATAACTCCCCTCCCTTGAGGCGATCTGCTCGAGTACTTTCGGGGCCCGAAGGGAGTAAGGAACAAACGCCACATCCCATTGAGGCGATTTGCTCGAAAAGTCCGCCGACTTGCCAAGACTTAGGAAAAAGTGAGGTCGACGGGGACGCAACCTCGGCCGATGAAGTTATGAACAAATCTACTGGTGGTACAAGAAACAGGAAAGGCGGAAAAAAGCGTAAACGGAAGAGTTATTTAGAAAGGTCGGAACAAATAGGGAAAGCGCGAGAACTTTCAGGATTCGCAGGAAGAAACGGTCGGTGCGTAATCTGACAGGTGCAGGGTATAATTGCGAGCATTACACCGAGGCTTGCGAAAATAATCTATCAGGAAAACCCGGAGGAAAATAGAGTGTTGTTTAATTACCAGCATAAGCGTATGAGTTGTGCTAGCCAAAAGATGTTAGATCATCATACAGAATACGAAACGGAGACGGAGTATTACGAACGTGATTTAGGTTATTACGAGCAGTTGAATGAGATAAGATCGGAGCTCGACCAGCAAGTGAGTCACTTAACAGCGGAAGAAATGGAAAGAAGTTTACCTGTATTATTAGACAATGCGGATTTATTTTTATATGATAAAGGAGGTGTGTTACGGTGCACTGACATGGGGTATCATGAAATTAACACGGGAGATGCGCTTCCCGTTAGAAAAAACCCCTATCCAGTACCGAATGCGCTAAGAGATGAATTAAAAAAATAAATGAGATACCCTAGAAGAACAAGGCGTAATTACGCCGGCAGTTACGCAATGGACCGCCCCCGTAATTTTAGTAAAGAAGAAGCAATTAAACCCGGATGGTTCGCCCAAACTGCGTCTAGTTGCTGACTATCGCGCCCTGAATAATGTAACCCTCCTCCCAAATTATCCCATACCCGACCTGAAGGCAAACCTTGCTTTGCTTTCGGGAAAGATGTATTTCACTATTCTGGATGTTGAACGTGCATACTACAATATTCCGATTAAACCTGAGGATAGTGAAAAAACTGGGATAATTACTCAATTCGGGACATACAAATTTAACCGACTGGCTCAAGGTCTATGTGGAGCCCCCATGACATGGAGTAGGATACTAGAAAAGGTACTCATGGGAATGGGAGAACTTAAGCCCCTAGTATATTTAGATAACATACTTATCGCCTCCCCGTCAGCGGAAACACACGTCCTCCAGTTGACCAAAGTATTTGAAAGAATGCGCGCGGCAAAATTTAAACTAAGCCGTGACAAGTGTGAATTTGCTAAAACAGAAGTCGCCTACTTGGGACATATCGTGGATAGAGAAGGCATTAGGCCAAACCCTGAGAAGGTAAGAAGTATTGAGGAAGTCCCCCGATCGAAGACAGTAAAAGGGATAAGAGCCCCGAGCAAGCTCGCCTTGGACGACGAGGGTCTGGCCTATTGGCATGATAAGGACTCTCGCCTCTTAATAATTCCAAAAACCCTGATTGAGGCTATACTTAGGACTCATCATGACTTAGTGATATCTGGACACCAGGGCGAAAACCGAACCCTGGCCCTCCTAAAGGGAAAATGTTATTGGGAGACCTTGGTCAGAGATGTGAAGGAATATATTAGGATATGTCGCTCGTGTGCACTAATGAAACGGGGAGATTTGGCACCTGCGCATTAGGAGATTTGCCTGAGGCAACCTACCCATTTCATATCGCTTCCATCGATCTATGTGGGCCATATCCTATTACACCGAGAGGAAACAAATATCTCTTGACATTTATTTGTCATTTCACTAGATGGCCCGAAGCCATACCACTACCCAGACAAGATGCGGAGACGGTGGCTCATGCTTTAATGACCAATATTTTCACGCGGTTCGGGTGTCCGATAATTTTAACATGAGACAGAGGGACACAATTTCCATCGGATTTGTTCAAGCAGATGAGCAAGATGTTGGGGATTATGAGAATCCTATCAACAGCATATCACCCTATGTCCCAGGGAAAAATCGAACGATTCCACCATGGGCTGAATCAAACGATCAGCCACTATGTAAATAAAAAAGAAAATGATTGGGATCAATATGTAGATTACAGTCTAATCGTGGCACGAAGTTTCCCACACTCTGTCACAGGCTATACCCCCCACTTTTTACTATTCGGAAGGGAAATGAGTGCTCCTACTTTGGATGATCTAACTGCAAGAATTAAGCAATTTAAGCAATATAGGAAACCGGCGCCAGATACCGCCGATTGGCACATAACTGAGTTGGCCAAGGCATTAAAAGACGCCCACGCGACAGTAAAACGGAAGAATCAGGAGGGAAGAGCCAGACAAAGAAAATACTATAACCGCGGGAAACGATTAAGAGAATTTGAAATAGGTTCGTGGATTTTGTTAAAAAAACATGACGATAGGTTCCAAAGGACGTAAGAAATTTTCTCCCCAATATTCAGGACCGTATCAGGTATTACAACGCAGAAGCGACCTTAATTACGTAATACATACGGAGAACCAGAATGAGGTTACGGTGAACGTAAATCGAATGAAGAGGGTGTACTATGACCCCACTACTCGAAGCCCACCCAACCATATTCCTACTGCCTCGCAACCGGACCTAAGACTCAAATCCCGTGAAAATCCCCTCCCGACACTAACCCCACCATCGGATTCAAACCACCCAGATTCTGGATCCGATGGAGACGATGCCGATTCGGAGTATTCTGAAATTGACATCCCCGACCCAAAAGATCCTCCTTGGGAACCCGAACACCCCATAACAGAGGTCATAGTCCCTCGTGAGGTAAACCACATCAGGCCAGGAAGAGTGGAAGAAATTAGAGACCTTATAGAATTTTCGGAATCGGAAGATAAACCTTCTTTAGGTCCAGATCCCAATCCCGGAAATACCAACATTTCGCAAGTACAACCGCGGTATGCCCTTAGGCCACGGCCGGTATAAAGACTCGTAAACTGAGCGCAATTATTTTTACTTGCAGTGGTGAGCCTTATGGCTGCTGCAGCGAGCCCCTTAGGCGCAGCAAGGGCCGATCAGGAGACTACTCTACCCAGCGGACCGCCCCTGGATAAGGGTATAGTGTTTATGTATGAGAAGGACGTCCTCATCACCGGCAGCTTCTGGAACATTATCTTTTCCCTAGATATACAATACTACCTAACCTTTAACGGAAATGTAGAGGCTCAAATTAGGAACATTGTGAACTCGAAGCGAATATTAGAAAGGAAAGGAAATAAAACTCTGGAAGAGGTCCAGCAGATTAAGGTTGCTCTAGACTCGGTAAAAGATAGGATCATAGCATTGAGTCACCTTTTAGCCCCAAAAAGAGAGCGGCGAGGGCTAATTAATGTGGGAGGAAAATTTTTCTAATTTTCTGTTTAGAGTTGCGACTGACGAGGACTTGGGATCCCTACATGAGACGGTGGAGAAACTCGTAGAGGATGATAAGGTGCTAAACCACAGCGCGAATGATCAAGTTTCTTATATTAGGGACCCGGACGGTCAGGTTAAGAATAACACGAAAAAACATTGGGAAACTACTGTAAGTGATTGATGAAATATATAAAGAAAATATTCAGGCGCAACAAGCGTTGTCAATTCAGACCCGAGGAGTGGCCTCGGACCTATCGGCCTACAAAACCGTGAGCCGCGAGCTAAGGGAATTAAGAGTTCCTCGCAGTACAACTCCAGGAAGATATTTTAAGAATTCAGGAAGGATTCGATGTGGTGTCAAACGGACGTCTCGCCCCTGCGCTAATATCCCCCACCACTCTATGTGATGTATTAAAGCAAATCACCCCACTAGTACCCGAAGGCACAAATCTAATAGCGGATCACTCCTATAAGAACATGTATATTTTCTACGATACAATTGTCGCCCAGGCCTATGCCACGGAGGATGAAATCAAAATTATAGCAAAAATACCACTGAAAGGAGCGGATTTGATAATGAGCCTATATTCGATATACCCTTTACCCGTCTATAATGACGTTATAAAAGGTTTTATTCAATTAGAAGGAGATACCAAATATCTCGCCGTTTCTTCAACCAATCAATTTTGCACTACTCGATCACCCCACGCTTAGCTCGTGTAAAAACGGGATCATTACCGTATGCACAATAGTACAACCCCTATACCTACAGCATGTTCCTTCATGTCTGGGAGCCCTATACTTTAATAGAGGTGAAGAGGCCCACAACCTATGTTCTAAGGTAATTTTAACTCAGAATTTTCCACCCATTTGGATCAGAGATTCGAAGCAGAACAGTTGGATATTTTCGGTGGCAAAAATTTCGAAAGTCGCTACCAGCTGTCCCTCTCCCGACGGAATCACGAAATCGGTACAAACCTTAGAAGGAACGGGTATTATACACCCAGGGTCCGAGTGCCGCATATATACTGCAGATTTTGCTTTAATTCCTAGAACTCAACGCAAATCCGAAATAATGCTATCCCAGCATCACTATATCGTCCCAGAACTAAGCAATCTATTATCGAAGGATCAAGAAGGGATCCTCAATTCCTGACATTCTGCAGAAATTACATAAGAGTATACAGGATGCCCCAGGGCAGACTAATAAGCGACCAAGCTTGCAACACCTAATTAGTCACCTAGAAAGTGAGACCAAGGTAAAACACACGGAGATATGGTTATGGGTACTGACAGGTACTCTGGTGATAGGAATTATTACATTCATGTTCACCAGCCCCTGGTGTAAAGTCCTATGGCGGAGATGTTATCCTATCGCGAGAAGGAGACCCTTTCCGCGTCCGCGGAAACAGGGCTCCAGACAAGAAGAGCCAGTACCCGCCACTGCGACTCCCCCGTGTATTAGGAGACCTCTGATGCCTCTACCAATGGTACAGATCCCTAGTCCACCTAACGATAACCGAGCTATCCGTGGCTACTCTTGGGAACCCCACCGAAACAAATGAAGGAGCGCACGTAGCATTATTACCCGAGGCCAGCAGGGCATATTTTTATCAACTCACCCCGTTAAATAACATGAGATTTACCCCGGACATAAACTCGATAAAAGTTAATAATACTGTTGGACAGACGAAATAATGATGAAGAATTGGATATATAATTTAAATGGCCACCAAACTTTCTCTGAATACTTAAAATAATTAAAAGTTTTTTGGGAGAACAAGGAAATTTGAAATCACAAAATTTAAGTAAGTTGTTGGAACCTGTCGACATGATGTAAGTCAAATAGACAAACATAAATCTGAAAGGAAAAACATGCTCGGCGTACACCCTAACTATATATACATAAGCTAGGAAAATCAAACTAATTAATAATCTACCATGAAATAAAAATAATAACAATATAGGCCTGCAAATGCTAAGTTGCAGGCTAGTCCAGGACATGTGGTAAACAGAGTATGAAACTATCGTTGAATAAGTAAGGATCATATAATATAGGATATCTAGATGTAGTGGGAAGTGATTAAAATTAACCTAAGGATAGCCAGTATGGTGTAAACATGGAAAGACATAAAAAAACACACACACACTATTATAAATACAACAGGGCCTAATTGCAGGTATAATAAAAAACGGGAAAAAAGATAGAAGCATAGGTGATATTTACTGATGCTTTATACCGGAAGATAGGGAGAAAATAATCACCTTTAAAAATACTAATCATTTTAGACTCAAGTTCATACAAGCGCTGCTAGGAAGTAAAAAAAAATGTAAAAATGCGTGATATCCGGAACTTAGTGTTGAAATCGGTCACAACAACAACAGAATGTGGGCCAAAATATCAACATGTTCTGATGGAAAAAACAAAGATTTCCATTTTGACCTGACGAAATTCTTGAACTACATCAGGTGAAAGTTATGTGTGGGTTAGAAGTGAAGGGCGACTGATGAAAATTCCACATGGAAAGTAAACTTTCCACCCGAGATTTTCCCCCGCGAATCAAAGGCAGATCGGTAAAATATATACTCGCGACTTGTAGACGAAAAGTCAGACAGAAGGCAGCTTTGGGAACGATCTAGGACGGACATGATTTCGAATCTCGGAGTGTGTGAGCATAGATGCAATTTATCCTAAGTTCCAGGTTGAATAATTAACTTCGATAGAGTTGAATAAATTAAGACTTTAACAATATATAATTTGAATAATTAACTTTGAATCAGCTTGAGTAAATTAAGACTTTAACAATATATCATTTGAATACATCAAGTTGAATAAATTAAGATTTTTAGTAGTATTTTAGTTCGAGAACGTTAAGTAGAATAAAATAGAATTTTATCTATAACATAGAGTCTAAAGAAAGACATCAAACTTTACGTCAATATACATAGAAATATTCTGAGTTCTCTCATTTTTAACGTAAGCGCATGTGAATTACCGTAATAAAATAAAGATTGATACATTGTGTCTAGGGTTATAATTACGTGTATTTTTGTATATGAATTATTTAATACAGAGTTTTATAATATATATATATATATATATATATATATATATATATATATATTATGTTAAATAAAGGTTGGTATCGCTGGGTTATGTGTGGAATTTATAACGGGACAGACATTCCATTTCCATATTTAGCAGACGTCCTTGAAGCACCCTCCTATTGATGACAAATAAACGTCCTCTACAGCTAGAGCGGTCACAGCTTAGTTAAATATTGCATTAAAACTATTGCCTTTATGCCCTTTTACGCTACCTTATAATCTGTCCTATCCAGGTTGTAATAAAATTGGTGTCTGGCTGTGTGAGATATTCGTGAGCATAATCTTCTATTATACTCGCGGATAAGGAAACGAACCCTAAATTTTCAATCCACACAGGACAGCGATCGCAATTTTTCATCTATATATTATTTACAGGAGATGTTTTTCCCTACATTAATTACATGAGAGAGGTCAGAAATTTAAATGTAAGTTAATTAGATGAGCAATCATTATTAATAATTAGGACAAATAACAGTAGTATTTTAATTGTGTTCAATTTCAGCATATAAATTATCTTTGAAAGTTTCGTTTACAGCACATATTTTGTGACATTTTTATTGTTGTTTAAAATAATATTTCTTTGATAGTGGTAAAATTAATTTGTGTTGACGTGTTTTCATTTAATGTTTATGTAAGTGTTACTAGTGGAATTTAAATTGTGTTTCTTTACAGGAAGTATTTTATTTTGTTTACAATAAGTGAATTATTGTTTTGAGAGATATTGTGTGTGGTGTGAAGACATTTAGATACTATTTTATTGTGGGAATCATAAACTTAGGTGTTGTGTTTATTAGTAGAATTACTCTTGACGCTTGCAGTAAGGATAGTTACGTTAGGCTTAATTTGTTGTGTTCATTGTTATGAATACATAGTTCTTTATATAGATTTTTTTATTGTTTTATAGATTACCTTAATTATTCGAGCAAAGTCGTTTGAGATGGACTTTAGACATTCAAAGTCTGTTGAGATAGAGTATAGTTCAGAGCAAAGTCTTGTTGAAGCTAACTGTAAACATCCCTACATTTAGTTCATTGGAATGTTAGTTGATACAGTTAGGGTGAAATGAGGTCATCTTTAGTATATAACACTTGAGAAGTGAGGGTCTCGTGTCTGTCTGTGTGTGTAAACGGCTGCAGGGTAAGTCACCGACCATTTTTTCTTAATAATGTAGTCCATTTCTTTTATATTTGTATCAAGTACCATTAACATTTTTGAAACTATATTTTAGAAAAGGGATATAACATTTTTAATCATGTAGATTTGGTTAGATTTAAAAATTCCACAACTCCCTCTTCTCAACCCCCCCAAGAAAGTACTGTAGTTTTTAATATAGGCTTAGGATAAATTTAGGGCTAGAATATTAAGGGTTTCTAATTATTTATACTTAAGTAATAAAATAGTTTAAAATAAGACTCCATTTGTTTATTTCAAAACATGTAAACTGTACATCCTCATACTAACGCTCGGCTAGATAAACGCTACCAGATTTTCCAAGTCCCGAAGGTCCTTTAAGCCTAATAAATCCAGTTGGGATCATAACATTGGTTAGCAGAGGTGGCATATCGTATAAATATTTTTTTAATTATTTTTTATGGTAGGGAAACGGACCCTTGCAAGCTTTCTGGACCGTTTGGAATACAATAAATATTAAAATTTTGTGATACGTACAGTTTTAGGTTAAAATCAGCAGTGTAAGATTTACGTAGAACATAGGATTTATTATTTAATAGAAATTAAATAAATAACAAGATATTAATTCTGGATTGGGATTTAAATTAATCAGACCTTGTAAGAGAGAGGGAGATGTGGAAGAAGCAAAAAAAAAAAGAAAAAATGTTTTTTCGTTGTAGCCTATAATAATTGAGCAACCATTTTTTTCTCTTGTAAAATTGTAAAATCTGCATGATATATTAAGAGTGTATACTATATTTTTTTGTCTAGAAGATAGGATAAAAATATAAAACCATTACAGATTGACCTAGAATGAAAAGGGAAGAGGACGACATAAAACGAGAGGTTAAACACCTATGGTGGTGTAGATAAGGTTAAGCGCATAAGCAGTCTAAAGTAAATAAAATCCTAGGATACAAGCAGAACAGATAGGAGTAGTTCCGAGTGAAAGAAGAAGTAAGGAGAGAACCCTGGAGTAGGACGTGGGTAAATAACTCAGAGTAAGAAGGGAAAAATCGAACCCCAATAAGTGATGATATGTATGTAATGGGAAATCAAGGAAACCCCGGGAGTAAGAAGTAGAAAAAAGCAGTTTAAATACATGTAGATCAAGAAACAATCAAGGAATAAAGTATACAAAACGTAAAATAAATGTATAAAAGTTCAACAAATCAGCTATGAGAATTTACCAATCAAACAAACAGTTAGGTGAGGTAAGAGTGTAAAGCACGCCGTATCAGAAGTTACGGCAGCAGAAGGGAGAAAGAGGACAAGGACTCAGGTTACGTAACATCACGGTGACTTCTAAAATTGAATCAGTAAGGATTTAGAGGTTAAACTAAGTGGATTGATATATTAGCAGTAAGATCAGATAGTCCGGGAAAATTAGACACAATGAATAATGAAAACCTGAATCCCTGTCCAGACACAAGTAACTTAAAAATCATATCTCAATTAAAGAAAATTAAGACTAGGAAAGGGAGAGTTAAGGAATAGAGGCAGTTATTTCAGAAGTGGAGAAAGAAAGGAAAGAAGGCTCTCAAACTCAGGGCCCTAAGGAAACGATACAGAAATTCAGGATGCGAATATTAATTGGCGTTTGTAAGGACTAATTCGGCTTTGGTCAAGTAGCATTTACACATAAATAAGTGTAGTATATGTCTTTCCGACTGATGTGAAGACGAGCGCACCCAGTCGAACCTAGGACTCTATTATAAAGAAAGGGACTAGATAAAAACCCTTAGAATTAGGCAAAATTTAGGGCTGCAAAATATAGTAAAATATCGACCGATCTAATTATGGAAATTATGTGTATATATACACCTGAAGTACTGTCAAATTGAAAGTTTTAGGGAAGATAAAAGATGATTTAGGAACTGATATTTGTTGATGAAGGCTATGCAAATTGATAGGCATAAGAGCACTCTTTTCGGTTTCCAGTGTAAAATCTAGCAACGCCAAAAGATAAAACAGGGATAACATTTGTATAGGAACGAGGTTGACAGTTAAAGTTTAATGCAAAATACAATTTTGGTGGTTTCACCATTGAGATATGACTAACTAAAAGTAAATTTAGAGGAACTGAACGTAGGAAAATTATAAAAGTAAAGATGTACATGGTTGCTCAAGATTCGGGGTTTAGTTAAGAGGGATACTATTCTTAGTAAGAAACTAGGATTTGGTTTTGAGACCCCAGAAGGTACTATTGATTCATTTCTAAAAGTCCATATGGAATTTATTAAGAAAAAGGTAGTGCAAACCCATAGTTTTAAACAAATAAAAATAAAAAAAGAGAAAAAAACCAACAAAACTAAACAAAAATAACGGTAAACAAGAAAAAAACCCTCAGCACAAGAAGAACGACTACGCACACGATCTGACACTACGAGCACGACTGGGCTAACTAGAAACGACGAAGGATGTTGAGTCACCTAGGACATCCCCCACACCACGAAACATAGATCAGCTGATACCAAAAACAAAAAGGAGGAAGACAGGGTCTATGCGGGTACGACTTACTACATCAGGGATAGTCATTCAACATGGGAAATGTCCACCAGTCAATACGGTGCGACATGAGAGACCAAGCAAATATCTTAACCATATCAAACCGAACCTCTGATCGTCCGTGGATCATATAATAATTCCCAACCAGTATTAGACAGTAAGAAAATTGGATAAAAACACAGAAATCCCATTAAACCTATCCTCCGGATAACCCATGGCTCCTAAAAGAAATTGCTGGTCTCGAGAACTTCAAAGGACAGACCCAGTATCCGGCATGGCTCTATCCCGACTGAAGGAAGATACCATCACCGAACGTGGACCAAGCATCGGATTCAACCAGGGATGCTGTAAGAGATCAACATGAACGCGGACATGCGCGGCGACAAACAAGAACTAAGTGCTCAAGTTTCTCGGTGGACGCGGCTAGTGGAAAAGCCGTGTGTTGTGAAGAAAGTGATAAGCTCTAATTAAAGTTTTAGATTTTTCTTTTTTCAGAATGACAGTGTGGAAAAGAAACAGCATTGAAGAAAACAGACTATGGAACAGTTGAAAGGGAAGAAGAGTAGATAAATTGTGTTTTATATATGTTTTCTTGTTTCAGGTTCGGAGTGACAGGCTAATCCATTTTCCAGATGTAATTTGAAAACCAGATAAATGTGGTTGATAAAGTATGAAAACGTCTGTGTACCATATAGAGGAAGGGAACTACGGTTAATTGTAAAGAGAAAATGGATTAACTTGAACACACTAATTTTCATGACTATGTAAAAAAATTGTTCCTGTTAAAATTACTGTTTGTGAATACTATGTCAGAAAGAGTTAAGTAGCTTTTAGGAACAGGAGATAGAGCAAATCTGTAGTATCAAATGTAAACAAAATCCAGATCAATTAAAAAAGCTTGTGCGTAGTCTAAGTACACAACTTCAGCGGCCCCAAAAAGGGCCTTAAAAGGCCCTTTCTTGGGATTGAGAAGGGGGGAATATGTTGTGAATACATAGTTCTTTATATAGATTTTTTTATTGTTTTATAGATTACCTTAATTATTCGAGCAAAGTCGTTTGAGATGGACTTTAGACATTCAAAGTCTGTTGAGATAGAGTATAGTTCAGAGCAAAGTCTTGTTGAAGCTAACTGTAAACATCCCTACATTTAGTTCATTGGAATGTTAGTTGATACAGTTAGGGTGAAATGAGGTCATCTTTAGTATATAACACTTGAGAAGTGAGGGTCTCGTGTCTGTCTGTGTGTGTAAACGGCTGCAGGGTAAGTCACCGACCATTTTTTCTTAATAATGTAGTCCATTTCTTTTATATTTGTATCAAGTACCATTAACATTTTTGAAACTATATTTTAGAAAAGGGATATAACATTTTTAATCATGTAGATTTGGTTAGATTTAAAAATTCCACAACTCCCTCTTCTCAACCCCCCCAAGAAAGTACTGTAGTTTTTAATATAGGCTTAGGATAAATTTAGGGCTAGAATATTAAGGGTTTCTAATTATTTATACTTTAGTAATAAAATAGTTTAAAATAAGACTCCATTTGTTTATTTCAAAACATGTAAACTGTACATCCTCATACTAACGCTCCAGATTTTCCAAGTCCCGAAGGTCCTTTAAGTCTAATAAATCCAGGTGGGTTCATAACATTCATAAATAAAAGAGAAGAAAATGCCTCCCAAGGTTAACCCGCAAGTTCCCGACGAGGTGTCCCAGGCGTTAGGAGAATTATCGACTAGGATAGTAGCACAAGAGGCCGTGATGACACAATTTAGAGAACAGATTTTATCAGTCGCAGCCACTTCCGCGGCACACTCCATGGCGACGACCCCACCTCCGAATATAGACCCAGCTAGTGGAGCAGCTCTGGTAGACCAGATTCCCCCATGGGACGGAATTTCCCCGAACATGTCAATAGAAGCTTTCCTAGATATGGTGCACATGTTAGCCACTATAAACCGATGGAACGATGAGATTAAAGTTATGTTATTAAAAACCAAATTAACAGGTGCTGCTAGGACCTTTTTAGAAGCCGACGCGAGATTAATACACGCGGATTATGAGACATTGGCTAGACGACTCAAGGAACGGTTCTCCACCGGCGACCCCGAAAGATACGCCAGAAAGTTAGCGGAAGTAAAACAAGGATGGGAAGAGCCGGTTCGGCGATTTGCCGATAGATGTATGCATTTGGGACGGTTATCGACTCCCCATAAATCAGATCCAGTGGCTCAGGCAACGGTGATGGAAGAGGCAGAAAGCAGGACATTACTAGCTTTTCTCAGAGGAATAAATGGGCGAATGCGAAGATATCTTAAATTATCTTCCCCTGCCACCTTAGAGGAAGCGGTGCAGATAGCCCTGAAATGGGAAGACGTAGATATAGAGGAAGCAGGCGCCCCCGACGCCGAGGCAAATAAATACCAATATTATGCCGACTTAGGGTCAAAACGGGAGGAACATAGAAGCTACCCTCCCCCACGGGATAGTCCATCCCCAAGGCCCCTCAGGGAACAGGTCAACTGTCCCATACAGAGAGGCAATGATATGCAACTACTGTGCTAGGCCCGGACATACGGTATTCGAGTGTCGAATCTATGCCGCCCAACAGGATAGGCCCTTACCTAGGTTTACGCGAACCGGTTCCCTTAGATATGAACGGGCGCCGTTTCGAAATCATGTTCCCCCAAGGAATTGAGGACCCAACCCGGGAGGGAATTCTAGGAATAGAGACCCTCCTCCCCGTCAGAATAGTAGGGAGTGTTATTTCTGCAACCAGACCGGACACTTTTCCCGGGAATGCCCACGTAAGAGGGAGAACCCAAACGCAAATCGTTCGGTGACACAGACCCAATCATCGAACCAAGCACCCCAGAGAAACTAGGAATATTCAGGGTCTACACTACCACCAGGGAGTTACTAGTCACAGTCAGAATCGAAGGGAAGGATAGAACCTTTCTCATAGATTCTGGAGCAAGTGTCTCAATAATCAAACCAGGGATTAGTAACTCGGAAATTTCACCAACCATAGCAAACGTTTATGACATGTCTGGAAAACGGATAGAGTTAATGGGTACCCAACTAGTTACTTTCGAGTTAGAGGACAGTACCTATAACGGGAAATTCCTGGTTTCGCATTTATCCTGGGAATTTGATGGATTATTTGGCTTGGATATGCTAAATAACCTAAAGGCAGACATCAATATGGAAAACCAATACGTAAAGCTAGGGAACAAAATGTATCCCCTACAAGGTCATAACCCTCAGGAGGACTGCACGGTGGAGAAAGAGAAGGGAGGATCGAGGACGACTGATCACCGTCAATTGGATATCTCGCCTAGCTCTCTCTCGGACCATACCTCAGAGATTAATGGCTGTGGATGGGAAATTGTAACCCAGGGAAAAATTGAAATTGCCCCCAGGACTACCCAGTGTATTTTAGGACGAATTAAGACCTCTAACGCCAACAGCCTGCCACTGGAAACATTAGTAGAGCCTAGGATGGATTTAGGCACGGATAAGGAACAATTGTATTTCAGACGAACGCTTACACCTGTCTTCTATATGCACAAGAAGTGTTGCGTAAAATTAGGGCACAATTCAAGACCACGAGAACCGCACCGATACTGCTTGATAGAGATAGCGAACTCGAGTAACGAACGCAAGACGATAGGCGCCGGAAAAACGATAGGCATCGGATAATTAGTAGTGAAAGAAAACACAGATATTAAGGTAAACACAGAAACGAAAGATATAGGAAACACAGAAACGAGACAAAGCAAACAAACGAAAGCGAAACGAGAATCGAAGGAATCGATAGTGCACAACGATACCCGGGTATTAGGAAGCCCAATGGGCAAAAGTAGGATCACCATCAAGGAGGACTGGATCAAATCCACCCACTTGATGAGGCCGTCGTCCGATGAGCCCAGCGAGCCTCCTAAGGTTAACGAGGAACATAGACTTCAAGAGACAATGGAAATCAGGAGGGAGATAGGGACAGATCGAGTCACTGATGACCCGGATGGACAACCCCCGTCCTCTCCCTTGAGGCCGAGCCCGAATAATATTCGAGTCACCAAGTTGGGAGGCGGCGTCCATTCCGCGTCCTCAAGGTCGCAGCCCGAGAAGTCCGCTAGCCCGCCCCTCGGAATTAGTGCTAAAGGAAGCATAGGAATAGGGGTAGACACAAATCGAGTAATTGATGACAAGGATGGACAACCCCCGTCCTCTCCCTTGAGGCCGAGCCCGAGCAATAGTCGAGTCACCAAGTTGGGAGGCGGCGTCCATTCCGCGTACTCAAAGTCTCCGTTAGGCGAGGTGTCGAGGCCCCCCAAGATGTGAGGATGCCGAAAATATAGCTACCACGGGAAAAAAGAGAGTGCGCAAAGGGATAGTATGGAGATATAGAGCAATCAACCAGGAAAGATCCGAACAAATACGGAAAGCTAGAGCTGCTAAAAGGGAGACGTCCCTAGATAAAATAGAGAAAATCGGTCGGTACGCAGAGCAGACAGGTGTAAGGAAGACAAACAAACATAACAAAGAGGCTTGTGAGGAAAATCTACAAAGAAAACGCGATAAGGAAAACCAGGAGGTAAATCGCGTATTATTTAATTATCACTATAATTCCGGGAGTTGTTCTAGCCAAGAGCGATTAGATCATCATACGGAATATGAAAGAGAAACGGAATACTACGAACGAGACTTAGAAAATTTTGAGCAGGTAGATGAGATAAAATCAGAACTCGAGGAGAAAGTGAATCACTTAGACCCGAATGAAAAGGAAAGTATCCTGCTAGTATTACTAGACAACGCAGATTTGTTTTTATATGAAAAAGGAGGTGTGTTACCGTGTACTGATATGGGATACCATGAGATAAACACAGGCAAAGCCCTACCTATTAGAATGAACCCATATCCAGTCCCCTACGCTCGAAGGGAGGAATTAAAAAAGAAACTAGATATCTTAGAAGAACAGGGGATAATCACTCCAGCAGTTACGCAATAGACTGCTCCAGTGATATTAGTGAAGAAAAAGCAACTAAACCCAGATGGCACACCTAAAATGCGTTTAGTTGCCGACTATCGGGCTTTAAATAACGTCACTCTACTCCCTAATTATCCCATACCAGACCTGAGAGCAAACCTTGCCATGCTATCAGGAAAGATGTATTTCACTACCCTAGATGTTGAGAGTGCTTATTATAACATTCCCATTAAACCTGAGGATAGCGAGAAAAATGGGATAATCACTCCATTCGGGACTTATAAGTTTAACCGACTGGCTCAAGGCCTATGCGGAGCACCCATGACATGGAGTCGAATACTTGACAAAGTGCTCATGGGAATGGGAGACTTAAAGCCCCTAGTGTATTTAGACGACATACTCATAGCCTCCCCGTCAGCGGAAACACACGTCCTTCAATTAACTAAAGTGTTTGAGAGGATACGCGCAGCAAAATTTAAATTAAGCCGTGACAAGTGTGAGTTCGCGAAATCAGAAGTCGCCTACTTGGGACATATTGTAGGAAGAGAGGGCATCCGACCAAATCCTGATAAAATAAAAAGTATAGAAGAATTTCCTAGACCAAAGACCGTGACCGGAATTAGAGCTTTTTTTAGGCCTTGTAGGTTTTTAAAAAGCCTTCATTCCGGATTTCGCCCACACTAGCGTACCACTAACGGAGCTAACACGAAAGAACATGAAGTTCGTGTGAGGTGAACGATAGCAATCAGCTTTCGATTCCCTCCGCACTGCCTTAATGACTCACGCAATCCTACATCATCCCGACTTAAATAAGACGTTCTTCCTTAGTACGGATGCGTCAGATACGGCGATTAGTGCTATTCTTTGGCAACAGGAAGGAGACGCCGAGCGACCCATAAGTTTCTTGAGTAGGGTTCTAAATCCCGCAGAAAGAAACTATACTACCACCCACAAGGAGCTAGCCGCAGTCGTGTACGGAATCAGGGCACACAGATGCTATTTATATGGTGTCCGATTCACTGTAGTGACTGATCACAATGCGCTAGTCTGGTTAAAAGTAACACGTGACCATGGGTCCAGTAGATTAACCAGATGGGCTATCGCTCTAAGCGACTATGACTTCAACATAGTACATAAGCCCGGGAGACTGCACACGAACGCAGATGTATTATCTCGATACGTGGGTCTTATTCAGACAGGCGAGGCGGACCTATCTCTAACTAGGGAGAGTATTAAGGCCCATCAGGCTGCCGATTTCTTTTGCAATACGGAAATCGAGAAGGTCCAAAAAGGAAAACCTAGTAAGCTCCTCCTGGATGACGAGGGTCTGGCCTATTGGCATGATAAGGACTCTCATCTTCTAATCAACCCGAAAACGCTAGTCGAGACTACACTCAGGACTCACCATGACCTCGTGACGTCAGGACACCAGGGCGAAAATCGAACCCTGGCCCTCCTAAAAGGGAAGTACTATTGGGAAGGAATGTCCAAGGACGTGAAGGAGTATATAAAGAAATGCAGGTCATGTGCCATTATGAAACGTGGAGACTTGGCACCAGCGCCCCTAGGAGATTTGCCGGAGGCTAACTACCCATTTCATGTAACATCCATTGATTCATGTGGGCCATATCCGACCACGCCTCCAGGAAATAGATACCTCCTCACTTTCATCTGCCATTTTACTAGATGGCCGGAGGCAATTCCGATACCGTCACAAGACGCCGAGACAGTGGCGCACGCACTTATGACTCATGTTTTTACACGTTTCGGGTGTCCTAAAATTCTGACGTCAGATAGAGGGACACAATTTCTATCTGACTTGTTTAAACAGATGAGTAAGATGCTAGGGATAAAAAGGATTTTATCCACCGCTTATCATCCAATGTCCCAAGGAAAAATCGAGCGTTTCCATCACGGTATGAATCAGACTATGAGTCACTACGTAAATAAAAAGCAGTCTGATCGGGATCAGTATATAGACTATAGCTTAATGGCGGCGCGAAGTTTCCCACACTCTGTCACTGGCTATTCACCACACTTTTTATTATTTGGACGCGAGATGACCGTCCCCATGATAGATGATCTAACCGCAAAAATTAGACAAAACAGGAATCCAGCACCCGACACGGCCTACTGGCACGTGGTAGAGTTGGCTAAAGCATTAAAGGACGCCCACGTAATGGTAAGAATGAAAGAACCGAGAAGGGCGAGAAAGACAAAAGAAATGTTACAATCGAGGAAAAAGATTACGGGAATTCGAAGTAGGTTTCCTGGATACTGTTGAAAAACATGACGATAGGTTGCAAGGGTTTGTAACAAGATTTTCCCCCTCAGTACTCGGGGCCCTATCAAATAACACGTCGAATGAGTGACTTTAATTATGTAATAACGAAAGAGGACCAGACGGAGATGACAGTAAACGTGAATCGTATGAAGAAAATACACTACTACCCTACGACCCCACCATCGAATCCTCCCACTCCCAACCTACGAGTTGAGGCAAAATCCCGCAGAAAACCACTCCCGACACTTCCCCCACCAACGGAACCCAATCACCCCTTCTCTCAAACTGATGGAGGCGACGCGGACTCCGAGTCATCCGAGATCGACATTTCCGATCCCAAAGACCCCCCTTGGGAACCCAACCAACCTATATCTACAGTCCCTATACCTTATAGACCCTTGGCTCCACAAGTGACAATCCCACCAGAGGGCGTAGAGGAAAATTTGACCGGAACGTTAGACTCAGAGGACGAACCGTTCTTGGGATTTGACGTTAAAGCCCAAAGAAAACAGAAGCTGATAAAATCACCCAGGGTAGATACTCATTAAGACAACGGCCCGTGCGAAGACCAGCCCGACTGAGCCCACCTCTTTTTTCTTACAGTGGTGAGCCTATTGGCCGCGATGGTGAGCCTCCTGATCACACCAGGAGCGGGGTACGAACACGGACCACCCCTGGATAAAGGAATAGTCTTCCTGTATGAGAAGGACATATTTATATCGGGCAGCTTCTGGAACATTGTTTTCTCACTCAACGTGCAGCACTACCAGGTATTTAGCAACCGAGTTGAAGTACAACTGCGGAATATTGTGACCTCTAAAACTATTATACAAAAGATAGGGAACATTACCTTACCAGAGGTGCGACAAATATCGGTTGCGTTAACCTCTGTACGAGAACGGATAGCGACCCTAAATCACCTCCTGGCCCCCAGTAGGGAGAGACGAGGACTGTTAGACGTTGGCGGAAAAATACTAAATTTCTTGTTTGGAGTAGCCACAGACGAGGACCTATCCTCAGTGCATGACGTAGTAGAGAAATTAAGAGAGGATGACAAAATATTGATACATAGTTCGAATGACCAGATTTCGTACCTACAGGACTTTGACCAGAGAGTAAAAAATAACACCGAGATTATAGCCGGATTGTTGGACGCTCTAGACCAGATATATTTAGGGAATGTGGAATTTCAACAGTCCATGAACACCCGTTCGCAACAAATCGCTCGGGACCTGTCCCAATACGAAGAAGTAAGTACCGAATTGCGAGAGCTGGAGTTCCTAGCCGTGCAATTGCAACATGACATACTGCGGGTACAGGAAGAATTAGATGTAGTGGCCACCGGACTGCTGGCCCCTGCATTAATCTCTCCCTAACAAGTTGTGCGAAGTGTTAAAGCAAATATCTCCTATGGTGCCGGAGGGTACGTCTCTGTTAATCGAACCCACCCATGCGAATATGTACCTATATTACGATGCGATAGTAACTCGTGCTTACGCCACGACTACTGATATACAGATTGTTGCCCGAGTGCCCTTGAAAGGCACTGACCTTCTAATGAACCTGTACGCGGCACACCCCCTACCAGTGTATCAAGACTCTTTAGAAAGTTTTATACAATTGCAGGGAGAGTCAAAACATATTGCGGTCTCTTCTACTAATCAATTTTATGCCCTATTGGATCACCCTACAATTGGGTCCTGCCACCGCGGAATAATCACTATTTGTTCGGTTTCACAACCATTATACCACCAACATTACCCATCGTGTTTTGAGCGCCCTTTATTACAATAAGGTAGAGGAAGCTCATAGACTGTGTAACAAAGTAATTTTACCGAAGGACTTTCCTGCAGTTTGGATCCAGCATCCAAAGCAGAATAGCTGGATATATTCTGTGAAAACAAACCTACTAAGATAACGACTAGTTGCCCATCTTCCGAGGGTTCAATAAAAACCTCGAGAGTCATAGAACACACGGGGATTTTCCAACAAGGGTCCGAGTGTCGGATATACACAGAGGATTTCGCCCTAATTCCAAGAACCCTGCGGCGGACCGAGGTAGTATTGTCTCAACTACACTACATTGTACCAGAGCTACCCACACTCCTTTCGGTAAATCAAGAAACTATACTGAACACCTCACAAATCAGAGATTCCTAGTGTATTGCTTAAGCTACCACAGACAATTGCAAACCACCCCCACGACTCAGAATGGCAGGCCAAATTTACAACATTTAATAAGTCACCTCAAAGGTGCCGAAAAGCAAAAGGAAACCCAGATTTGGTTATGGGTAATTTCCAGCATTTTGATCACAGTGATTCTAATCATGATTTTTACCCATCCGTGGTGCAAGTTCATACGACACAAATGTTCGTCTAGAATTAACAGAGATCACGCCCCAGCACGTCCCCCGGTACCTAGGATACCCATTTTACCGCCCCGAGCGCCACTAAACAGCCGCCTCCCAGTAGCTATTACTGAACTACCCACAGGCAATGCCAAAGAAACTAATGAGGGAGCTGATGAGGAAGCACACGTAACACTACTACCAGAGACAAGTAGGGCTTACCTGTATCCGGCCCACACTCTAAATAGTTGGAGACAACACACCAAATAAACAAAACCTTGATTAAAATAAGTAAAGATAAAACATAAGACATACATAAATAAATGCACAAATAACTGAAAACATAAATCGATCAATGTAAAACTAAATTAAGAAGACATGGGAAATAATAAGGCTAGAATGAACGTGTGGTAATGCGTTGACTGAACGACATTTACAAAAAATAATAAGGGAAACTATCGTCATGAACAGGCGAGTAAATTTACAAATTTTTCTTAACGACTAACATGCTCATGGAATTTCTGGACCCTACTAAATTAACTTAAAAGAAACTAAGTGACAGAGAAAATTATGGTTAAGTAAATAGAGGTAAATTTTATGATATGGAAGGTATGGATTTAGACAGGGAGAGAAACAGGATGAACACAACAAAAGGGGAAGTAAAAGGAAAATAAAAGCAGATATCACACACACATATCAAAAGAAAAGGGACTTGACGAAGAGTGTTAAACTCAGGTCCCATGAAAGGGAGGCGACCGGACGTAGGTTGAGTAATGATTTAAATTAGAATTTTTTTTGTTCAAATAAATTTTTGTTAACACCCCATACGATATGGAGTTTTTGCTATTAGTGCTGACGGGCGCACTACGGTAGGGCTCTGCTATAGTACGAGACTTTTTTTTTTCTTTTTCCTCAATTTTTGATGAAATCTTCAATCATAACTGATATATGAGAAACTAATCAGGGATTAGTGAGTGGTACAGACTAGAAATAACCAACCTGACTGCCGATCACCCTTTTGGACACAAGGTAATAAGAGCTAAATTATGTTCAGAACTAATCGAGGGTTAGGATAACTAGAGATGGGAGGAAATCAAGGATTGCTCATCTACAACATAAGCGACTTATAGTAAACTGGTACTGACAGCTTCCAGTAAAATATTTCCCAAAGAAAATCACACCCGAGCGGAATATCATGTCCAATTAATACTAGCTAAGTTCACCTGGACCAAAATTGCATTTATACTAAGGGAATCAAATGGGGTTTCAATATTAACCATAAGCTTCAGCTTATCCACCTAATCTCTAAAAACATACCCGAGAGTTTCAGCTGCCAAAACAGCCTCACTCCTGGACCTGCGGCTCATCCCGGCCTGTACCAGAATGGAATCAAGATTGGGCGTCCTGGAGACTGCACAGGCCTAACCAACAGCAGAGGAACTACCAGGGCCACCTACTCCACCACACACATCTCCTGGTGGAGGCCATTACCAGGATAAGTATCCAGCTGATCAACAAGAAAACCAACCCAGCAACAAAAACTCACTATCTCCAAAGTCAACGCTAACCCCTAATCCAACCTAACCAATGACTCACCTAGCCGCTGAGCATCCAAGCAACACAACACTTTATGAAGAAATTCCGTCAAACCCATCCTGAAATTGTCCTTTGGACAGAGAGAGAGAGAGATTACAGTTAGGCCTTCAGAGTAGTTGTCATAAAAGTGTAGAGTGACTGAACGGCCAGTGTTGAAGACGTAGTCAGTGGTTAAAGCAGTAGCTCTGGTAAGTCTGACCATGTATTTTTATGGATTTTGGGGGCCTATTAAATTAAAACCAAATGTTTTGTGTATCGTAACGAAAAGCAGTAGAGATGAACATAAGTTATAAATGAAATAGTAGACAGGCCATGTGGCCTAGTTTCAATCTCTCTCTCTCTCTCTCTCTCTCTCTCTCTCTCTCTCTCTCTCTCTCTTTCTCTCTCTCTCTCTCTCTTCCTACGAATATGTATAGGATAAGTTAGGCTAGTTTATTTATTTGTATTATATACAAATTGGTTCTTATAGGTTTAAATTATAGTTGTTTAATTATTTTATCTGTAATTATATATTTTGTTCTTATAGTTTTAAATATAGATGTTTATTTATTTATTATTTATTTATCTGTCTAGAATACCCTCTACTTCTAAAGTCATCAGCCATACCGCTCGGCTAACCTAATCCGTAGATAAATCACACGCTATCTTACCGTCACAAGTAATTCATGTTCCAAAGGTCGTTTGTGGCCTAAAATAGCTACCATAGGCGTAACAGTCGTGTACGGGATTAGAACACACAGATGTTATTTGTATGGTGTCCGATTCACCGTAGTGACTGACCACAATGCGCTAGCATGGTTAAAAGTAACACGTGGCCATGGGTCCAGTAGATTAACCAGATGGGTTACCGCTCTAAGCGATTATGATTTTAACATCATACAAAAGCCCGGGAGACTGCACACGAACGCAGATGTTTTATCACGATACGTGGGTCTCATCCAGACAGGTGAGGCGGACCTTTCTCTAACAAGGGAAAGTATTAAAGCCCATCAGGCTGCCGATTTCTTTTGCAATACAGAAATCGAAAAGGTCCAGAAAAGGAAGCGAAGAAAGCACATCCTGGATGACGAGGGTCTGGCCTATTGGCGTGACAAGGACTCTCATCTACTAATCATCCCTAAAACGCTAGTCGAGCCTACACTTAGGACTCACCATGACCTCGTGACGTCAGGACACCAGGGCGAAAATCAAACCCTGGCCCTCCTAAAAGGAAAATATTATTGGGAGAATATGTCTAAAGTCGCAAAGGACTATATAAAGAAATGTAGGATATGTGCCATTATGAAACGTGGAGACTTAGCACCAGCGCCCCTAGGAGATCTGCCGGAAGCTTCTTTCCCGTTTCACATAACGTTCATCGATTTATGTGGGCCATATCTGATCATACCGCGAGGAAATAAATACCTCCTTACTTTCATTTGCCATTTTACTAGGTGGCCGAAGGCAATACCGATACCGTCACAAGACGCCGAGACAGTGTCTCATGCACTTATGACCCACGTTTGCACACGGTTTGGATGCCCCAAAATTCTAACTTCAGATAGAGGGACACAATTTCTATCAAACCTGTTTAAACAAATGAGTAAGATGCTGGGATAAAAAGGATTTTATCCACCGCTTATCATCCGATGTCCCAAGGGAAAATTGAACGTTTCCATCATGGATTGAATCAGACTATGAGCCATTATGTGAATAAAAAGCAGTCTGATCGGGATCAATATGTAGACTATAGCTTAATGGCGGCGCGAAGTTTCCCACACTCAGTCACTGGCTATTCACCGCACTTTTTATTATTCGGACGAGAGATGACCGCCCCAACTATAGATGATTGTTATGACCCAAAGTTTATAGGCTTTATTAAAAATTAATTATTCCCCTACAAATATTTGGTTATTATAATTATTAGGGTTTTTAGACAGTTTATTTAATATAAATGCATATCTGGTTGTCGTGTACCAATCACGTATCGGCAGGAAGAGTTATTCTTAACGCTTTCAGGTCAGGTGAAAGCGACCCACTTGAAAATATATATAACCTCGGGGTTTCAACCCCGAGATCATACTCGTCGGGGGTTGGAGAGATGGCTCTGACCCCCATGTGGCTGGTTGCAGCGAGCATCCTCGACTCCGAGGTCACCTATCATGGACGAACGTAAGCCGACGTACTTGTTTATACTTAATCATAGAGTAGTATTTGTCTTAGATTTAGATATGCCTAGTAAACTCAGCAAATAACTTTGTATAAAATTAAAGGATAACTCTTAGTAGAGATAACTTTGCATCAGCTCACTTTTTAAATTGTGTAGGTTACTAACGTCTAAATTTCAATATGTTTCACTTTTCTCTTATTTTAAATTTGTTAAATATATATTTTCGTTTTAGATTTACTTTACTTATGTGACTGTCTTTGATTCCTTAGTTTTTGCTATCCTTTGCAAAGTTAGGTAAATCCTGACCTTGATTTAATGTTAAGCCCGTCTCATTTATTGTACTCGGCATATAAAAAGAACTTGCTACCACTTAACAATGATCTAACCGCTAAAATTAGACAAAACCGGAATCCAACTACCGACATGGCTGACTGGCATGTAGTACAGTTGGCAAAAGCGCTAAAGACACCCACGCGACGGTAAGGAAAAAGGAATCAAGAGGGACGAGAGAGACAGAAAAAATATTACAATCGAGGGAAAAGATTACGGGAGTTCGAAGTAGGCTCTGGATACTGTTGAAAGACATGACGATAGGTTACAAAGGATGCAAAAAGTTTTCCCCTCAGTATTCGGGGCCCTATCAAATCATACGCCGGATGAGTGATTTTAACTATGTAATACTAAAGGAGGACCAAACGGAGATAACGGTAAATGTAAACAGTATGAAGAAAGTGCACTACGTCCCTATGACCCCGCCATCTGACCGCCCCGTTCCCAACCTAGCAGTCGAGGTAAAATCTCGCAGAAAACCGCTCCCGACACTACCCCCACCTACGGAATCCAATCACCCCTATTCTCAATCCGATGGCGACGACGCGGACTCGGAGTCATCCGAGATCGACATCCCCGATCCAAAAGACCCCCTTGGGAACCCAACCGCCCCATATCTATGGTCCCTATCCCTTATACACCCTTGAATCCCCAAGTGACAGTTCCACCAGAGGGCGTAGTAGAGAAGTTAACTGAACCTTTAGAATCAGAGGACGAACCGTTCTTAGGATTCGACATTAAACCTAACGATACTGAAGCTGATACACACACTCAGGTTAGATACTATTTAAGGCAGCAACCTGTACGAAAACCAGCCAGACTGAGCCCACCTCTTTTTTCTTGCAGTGGTGAGCCTATTGACCGCGATGGTGAGACTCGTGAACGCAACGGGAGCAGGGAAGGAAATCGGACCACCCCTGGATAAAGAGATAGTCTTCCTCTATGAGAAAGACATACTAATATCAGGCAGCTTTTGGAATATTATTTTCTCGCTCGATGTACAGCATAACCAAGATTTTAGCAACCAAGTTGAAGCGCAACTCGGGAACATAATAACTTCAAAAAACATTTTACAAAAAATAGGAAACATTACTCTACCAGAGGTGCGAGAGATCTCTGTAGCTTTAACTTCAGTATGATAACGAATACTGACACTAAATCATCTCCTGGCCCCCAATAGGGAGAGACGAGGGCTGCTAGACATAGGCGGTAAGATTTTAAATTTCTTATTTGGACGACGAGGACCTGGCCTGAGTACATGACGTAGATGAGAAATTGAAAGAAGGTGATAAAATGCTGATCCACAGTTCAAACGACCAAATTTTGTATATACAGGATCTGGACCAAAAAGTTAAAAACAACACCGAAATTATAACCGGGTGACTAGAGGCTGTAGACCAGGTGTACATAGGGAATGTTAAATTCCAACAATCCATGGCCTCCCGCTCCCAAGCAATCGCCCAGGACCTATCACAATATGAGGAAGTAAGCACAGAATTGCGAGAACTAGAGTTCCTAGCCGTGCAATTAAAACAAGACATATTACGGATACAGGAGGGGTTAGTGGTAGTGGCCACCGGACGGCTTGCCCCAGCATTAATTCCTCCTAACAAGTTATATGATGTCCTAAAACAAATATCTCCTATGGTGCCAGAGGGCACAACCTTGTTAATAGAACCCACCTATGAGAATATGTACTTACATTACGATGCGATAGTAGCTGGTGCATACGCCACTGCTACGGATATACAAATAGTTGCCCGATGGCCTTTGAAAGGTACCGACCTCCTAATGAACCTTTACGCGGCTCACCCCCTACCAGTCTATCAAGATACTTTAGAAAGTTTCATACAGTTAGAGGGAGAATCCAAGTATATTGCAATCTCTTCTAAAAACCAATTCTATGCTCTATTAGATCACCCTACCATTGGGTCTTGCCAACGCGGATTAATCACTTTATGTTCAATTTCGCAACCCTTTACCGTCAAAATTTTCCTTCTTGTCTGAGCGCCCTATATTATAATAAAGTAGCGGAAGCTCTTAAATTGTAACAAAGTCATTGTACCATAAGATCCCGCCGGTTTGGATTCAACGTGCAAAACAGAATAGCTGAATATATTCCGTGAACAAACCCACAAAGATTACAACAAGTTGCCCCTCTTCCGATGGCTCGATAAAAATCTCTAGAGTCATCGAGACACCGGAATCTTTCAACAAGGTTCCGAGTGTCGGATATATACAGAAGAATTTGCCCCTATTCCAAGAACCTTGCGGCAAACAGAGGTAGTACTGATGATCTTGATGAAGATTTTCGGGCTGTAGGCCGTGGTCATGAGGCCTACAGCCCGAAAATCTTCATCAAGATCATCATAGCAACTCCGGCCGTGAAAGTCTACGTGAATACAGAGGTAGTACTATCATAACAACATTATAATGTTCCTGAGCTACCCACCCTCCTATCGGAAGACCAAGAAACTATATTAAATACCTCACAGTCAGCTATTCCCAGTATACTACGTAAGCTACATGAACAATTGCAGGCCACCCCCACGACACGGAACGGAAGACCTCACCTTGAGGCCGGAAGATATCCGAGTCATAAAGATGGGAGGCGGCGTCCATTCCGAGTCCTCAAGGTCGCAGCCCGACAAGTCCGCTAGCCCGCTCTCGAAATCAGTACAATAGGAAGCGTAGGAATAGGGGCAGACCCGAATCGAGTCACAGTTGACAAAGATAGACAACGTCTGCCCTCCATATTGAGACCGAGCCCGGAAGATATCCGAGTCACCAAGATGGGAGGCGGCGTCCATTCCGCGTCTTCAAGGCCGCAGCCCGAAGAGGTGTCTAGCCCCCCCAAGACGTAATGATGCCGGAAATGAAGCTACCAGAGGTAACAAGAGACTGCGCAAGGGGATAATATGGAGATACAGAAGTATCTTCAAGGAAAAATCAGGACAGATAAGGAAAAACAGAGCTACTACAAGGGAGACGTCCCTGGGAAATACAGGGACATCCCCGAAACAAACGACCCCACTTGGGAAACCATCCGACCCATACCTACGGTCCTTATTCCTCATATACCCTTGGACCCCCAATTAGCAGCTCCACCTGGACAAGAGAGCGTAGTAGGGAACTTAAATGAACCCTCAGATTCAGATATAGAACCATTTTTAGGATTCGACAATAATCCCGCAAATATTGAAGCTGATACACCCACTCATGTTACTCTTTAAGGCAGCGGCCTGTACGAAGACAAGTAAGATTGAGCCCAACCCTTTTTTTCTTGCAGTGGTGAGCCCAATGGCTGCAATGGTGAACCTCCTGAGCACAACGGGAGCAGGGCAAGAATACGGACCAAGGGATAGTCTTCCTCTATGAGAAGGGCATACTAATTACAGGCAGCTTTTGGAACATTGTTTTCTCCCTTGATGTGCAGTATTGTCAAGATTTTAGCGATAGGGTCGAAGCGCAACTCAGAAACATAGTAACTTCAAAAAATGTTTTGCAGAGAATAGGAAACATTACTCTACCGGGGGTACAACAGATTTCTGTACCCCTAACTTCAGTAAAAGAGCGAATACTAACACTCAGTCACCTTATGGCCCCAATAGGGAAACACGCGGACTACTTGACGTAGGTGGTAAGATTTTAAACTTTTTATTTGGAGTAGCTATCGACGAGGAACTATCTTCCGTACATGACACGGTTGAAACATTAAAAGAAGATGGTAATATGTTAATATACAGTGCAAACGACCAAATTTCATACATACAGAATCTGGACCTAAAGGTTAAAAACAACACCGAAATTATATTAGGATTACTAGAGGCTGTAGATCAGGTATACAAAAGAAATGTTAAATTCCAATAATCCATGGCCTCCCGCTCCCAAGCAATAGCACGGGACTTATCACAGTACCAAGAAGGGAGCACGGAATTGCCAGAACTGGAGTTCTTAGCCGCGCAGTTACAACAGGATATATTACGGATACAGGAAGGATTAGATGTAGTAGCCACCGGCCGGCTTGCCCCAGCATTGATCCCCCTACTAAGTTATGCGAGGTTTTAAAACAAATATTCCCATTGGTATCAGAGGGTACTTCTGTTAGTAGACCCTATCTATGAGAATATGTACCTGTATTACGATGCAATAGTAGCTCTTGCATACGCCACCACTACAGATATACAAATAGTCGCCCGAGTACCTTTGAAAGGAACCGACCTTCTAATGAACCTTTACGTGACTCACCCCCTACCAGTATATTAAACGCTTTAGAAAGTTTCATACAATTGGAGGGAGAAACTAAGTACATTGCGATCTCCTCCACAAACCAATTCTATACACTATTACATCACCCCACTATTGGATCCTGACAACGCGGAATAATCACTATATGTTCAATTTCTCAGCCCTTATACCATCAACACTTTCCTTCTTGTCTGAGCGCCGTACATTTTAATAAAGTAGCGGAAGCTCAAATTATGTAACAAACTCATTTTACCGCAAGATTTATCGCCGGTTTGGATTCAACATCCAAAACAGAATAACTGGATATATTCAGTAAACAAACCCACAAAAATTACAAGCTGCCCCTCTGTCCATGGCTCGATAAAGATCTCCAGAGTAATCGAAAACACCGGAATCTTTCAACATGGCTCCGAGTGTCGTGTATATACAGAAGAATTTGTCCTCATTCCAAGAACCTTGTGGCAAACAGAAGTAGTACTCTAACAACACTATATTGTTCCGGAATTACCCACCCTCCTATCGGAAGACCAAGAAGCCCTATTAAATACCTCCCAATCAGCTATTCCAAGTATATTACGTGAAATACATGAACAATTGTATGCCACCACCACGACACGGGACGGAAGACCCAATTTGCAACATCTGATAAGTCACCTTGAAAGAGCCGCAAGGGAAAAACAAACCGAGGTCTGGTTAATCTCTAGCATATTAATTATAGTAATTCTAATAATCGTGCTTACCCACCCTTGGTGCAAATTCCTGCGACAAAGATGATGACAGGATTTCAGGTTGGGTAATGTACAAAAAACAACACACAGGGGGACAGAATCGAAATGGCTAAGGTTAAGTTTTATAACAGCTCATGTGGCAATGAGTACTACCAACGGTGTGCAGGCGAGCACACAATGTCAAGGTAGAGATCAACTGCAGCATGGAGCATGAAAATTTTAGCGAGCAAAATTAAAATCAGGAGTTGAAATAAAGGACAACCTAATCAGGGATTAGTGGAGATTTATTTACTGGAAATGACCAACCTGACTACCTGTCTACTCTAAGTCCAGGCAAATAAAAGCCTAAGCCATAACCAGTTAAAACTAGGGTTAGAAATATATAAGCAATGGTAGGAAGTCGATGATTGCTCAAGTACGGAAAACAGTAGTATATTAAAATTGTAAAGAGTAAGGATTAATAATAATTCCTAAAATATTCTCCAAAAGTAAACATAACGAGAATATCATGTCCAAGTAAAAGTCAAACTAGCAATTTCACCTGAATAGGAAATTGTAATTATGCCTAGGAGAACCAAACGCCAGGCGTTAAATATTTACCCAGAGCAAATGCTCTAAATGTATCCACCCAGTCCACTCTATCAAACGTACACTAGATTTTCAGCAGCCAGTACCAGCCTCACGCCTGGACCTGCGGCACATCCCGCACGTCTCATGATGGAACCAAGATCAAGCTTCCCGGACCAATTGCACATTCTGTATATCTGGTGACGGGAGCAACGGCATAAAAAAGCTGCCAGGACCGGCTACACCCTCACATACATCTCGTGATGGAATCAACAACTATGGATAAGTTTTCAGATAACCAGATGAAAGGAGGCTGCTACATCAATGGATAAATAGTTAATGCAGTAAAAACAAACCCAGTCATCTATAAACCCTCTATCTCCAACATCCATCCTAACCTATTTTCCGACATACCCTTACTTCACATCTATCGAATGAGTCAATCCAAACCAAAACAACAATTCAAGCAGAAAGTCCATTAAACCTTCCTTTAAGTTTTCCATGGACCCTAATTCGAATGACTGGGTTTTGCCCTAGGCACTATTTAAACTACTAAGGCCTACCTTGATCTAGGGCAGCTGGACACGATCCACGACACCTAGCAACAAGACATCGCGACCAGCAGTTGCTTAAAATGGAGAAAATGACATGGAGCAACGTGGACACGAAGCTTATCCCCCGAGCAGGAAGGACAACAACAACTCCCTCAGCAAGACACGGCAGGGTCTATAAAAATGTACAAGTGGTTAAATACCTTAGGTCACCAAATAAAACATACAAAAATGAAAACGACGTAAAACATGGCGATGAAAAATAAACTGAAGAGAAAACAAAAGTAACAACGACGTAAAACATGGTATTCAGTGGGGCAGAATAATAGAGTGAATCAATATATGTATCACAAAGCGTGTGAATATTACACAGAGAAGGAACGTCAGGAAGATAATGCTGATTTGTTCTTATATGAAATGGGCGGTGTATTACCATGCACGAACCTGGGGTATCACGAGATAAACACGGGAGATGCGCTCCCTATTAGGAAGAACCCCATCCTATGCTGGGAGGGAAGAACTCAATAGGAAACTTGACGTCCTAGAAGAGCAGGGAGTAATCATCCCCGCAGTGACACAATGGACTGCCCCCGTAATACTAGTAAGGAAGAAGCAGCTACACCCAGATGGGACTCCCAAACTGCGTTTAGTGGCCGATTACCGCGCTCTTAATAACGTAACTTTACTCCCAAATTATCACATTCCTGACCTGAAAGCAAACCTTGCCATGCTTTCGGGAAGATGTATTTCACTATCCTGGATGTTGAAAGTGCTTACTACAATATCCCAATTAAACCAGAGGATAGTGAAAAGACGGGGATAATTACACAATTCGGGATCTATAAATTTAACCGCCTGGCTCAAGGACTATATGGGGCCCCCATGACCTGGAGTAGAATACTTGACAATGTTTTTATGGGAATGGAGCTAAAACCATTAGTATATTTAGACGATATCCTTATCACCTCACCGTCAGCGGAAACACACGTCTTTTAATTAACGAAAGTGTTCGATCGAATGCGCGCGGCAAAATTCAAACTAAGCCGTGAATAGTGTGAATTCGCTAAGACAGAGGTCGCGACCTGGGACATATAGTAGGAAGGCAAAGTATTAGACCGAATCCCGATAAAATAAAAAAGCATCGAGGAAATTCCGCGACCGAAGACGGTAAAATGGATAAGGGCCTTTTTAGGACTTGTAGTTTTTACCGTAACTTTAACCAGGACTTCGGCCACACGAGTGTGCCATTAACCGAGCTCACCCGAAATAACACGGGGTTCGTATGGGGGGAACGACAGCAAGCCGCTTTCGATTCCCTACGCACGGCCTTAATGACTCATTCGATCCTTCATCATCCGGATTTTAGTAAGACTTTTCCTCAGCGCAGACGCGTCAGACATAGCTATTAGTGCTATACTCTGGCCGCATCAAGGAGAAGCAGAGCGACACATTAGTGTCTGGAGCAGGATTCTAAATCCTGCGGAACGGAATTATACCACCACCCACTGTAACAATAGGTCATACTTAAAAGGAAAAAATATAATAAAAAACTATTAATTATTAATCATACTTAAAGAAAACTATTAACTATTAATCATAGTTAGAGAAATATACTAATTAATCACACCTAAATATAGGAAACTATCACACTTAAATATACTAATTAATCATTCTTAAAGTCCATACAAAGGGCTTTACATACATTTAAGTAATAAAAATGATATCATTTTATAATAAAATATCCAGGATTCATAGCAGTGGCTGTGAAACCACAACAGGATATATTTTCCAGTATGTCAACATGTTCATGGAAGACTATGAATAACACACTTATAACTCAAAGTAGCAAACAACTTATACAATTTGGCCCTGAAAAGACCAGGTTACCCCATATTTAGGCGATTTTAGAAAGTTCCAGAAGGCTCAGATAAACTAAATTACTATAAAATTTGGAAATATGAAAGCAAGGGGCAGTCTGAAAGCAGGGACAGAAGTATTCACTATAGCTTCCTTTAGGACCATGAGTATTATAAATACAACAGGGCTTAATTGCAGGTATAATAAAAAATGGATAAAAAAGATGGAAGCAGAGGCGATATATACTTATGTTTTATACCGGACGGTAGAGGAAAAATAATCAACGTTGAAAACTCTGATAAGGCCGTAATCAAATTTAGGAAAGGGAATTAAGAAATAAAAAACGAGGGAAAATTAATTAAATATTAAAAGATCTGGGAAAATGCATGTCATAACCCAACAGCTCAGGTCTTGGGAACAACATATTTTTCAAGCTATTAGGACACATTTACGAAAATACAAAAATATTGTACCTTTTGAATAACACATTATATAAGGGAAACAAACACCTTATATAATCTGTCCCTGGCCAGAAACAAATTATTACCAAAGATTAGGAAATATTACTATGGCCGCCACGGATTCTAGCTGGAAGGGGAACAAAATTATAAAATATATACTCGCGTTTTTTTGGAAAAAAGATGAGACAGAATGCAGCTTTAGGAACGATCTAGGACGGACATGATTTCGAATCTCGGAGTGTGCAAGTATAAATGCAGTTTCTATTAAAGTTCCAGGTTGAATAATTCACTTTGATTTTGCTTGAATAAATTAAGATTTCAACTATCTTTTGCTTGAATAAATTAAGATATTACCGAGAGTATAATTCTCTGGTACTTGTGAATATTAACTATAACGTAGAAATATTAAAGAAAGAAGTAATTTGAGAACAAACTTTTCTAACTTGTTCTACATAAGACAATATACATTAAAATATTCTGAGTTCTCTCATTTTAACATGTAAATTAGCGTCATAAAATAAAGTTTTGTTATTTTGTGTTTAAGTTATAATTACGTGTATTTTTCTAAAGGGTTTATTTAATTCAGTGTTATATATATGTTAAATAAAAGTTGTGGTTATGCTGCTCTTGTGTGTGGAATTTATAACGGAACCGACATACCGATCTATATTTAGCAGACAACCTTGAACTCCCATCACCCTTGACAGCTATACGGCCTTTTACCGCTCGAGCAAAGAAGTCTCAGATAAATATATGCATAGAAAATATTGACTTCATGCTCTTTTTCGCTACCTTATTATCTGATCTATCCAGGTTGTAATAATGAGTATTTCCCTATTCATGTGCGAGTATAATTTTTAAGTCTCGTCAATATGGTGGATAATAATCAACTTAACTTCAAAAATATAAAGTTGAAGATAAAAACTAAAAATAATAGATTATTTAGATTAGATGTTTATAACTTATAAAATAGCAATATAAAGAGACCTAAAGGTCGATGTTATACTATACTAGGGCCTAACTGCAATAATAATAATATAATATAAAAAAGCGATAAAGGATAGACACATATACATGTGTATTATATCAGAAAATAAGGAAAAATGATACACACTGAAAAACATATTAATTCATACGCATATAATATAAAAAAACGCTAGTAAAAAGGCATATCTCTATATCCTGGATCTCTATATCCTGGATCAAAACCATGTCAAAAGATTCCAGAATTATTTGGTCAAGAAAAGATGACCACATTAGATAAAGATAAAGTGGGTTGCGTGAAGTGAAAGTGGAACAGGCTTTCCATTCTGACATGGATGAGGGTTTCAACTAGTTCACACACCCAAATTTCCCCAATTAGAAACTTTAAATTATCATATAAATATTCGCGATTTTTTTACCGAAGGCAGAAGGGCGGCGGAGAGATCAGCAGCGGGACCGATTGCGGTCCCCCCCAGCGGGGTCCAGCGGGCCGGTGGCAACTACATGGGTAATATGAAACCTTTTTTCATTCTTTGGTCATTTGCAGACTTAGAATTTAAATAAGGGACCAAATGGTCCTAGGAACTTAAAATAACTAACAAAGTTGAATATTTTAAAATTATTGTTTTCTCTCTCTCTGAATTTTAGCACTTTAATATTTTGAATATTTTTACGTTTGACAATGTGGCGATTTCAGCTGTTTTAAATAACTTGTTTTATATGTTATTGATATATCTCTTTATGTTTGACTTTATTTTAATAAATTATGTTAATTTTTCGTTTACTGTGTTTTAACATGTTTAATTGTAGAACTCTTCCTCCAAAACCAAGGCTAACCGCTCGGGCCAAGAACCACCTAAAGAATAGTGGTCTCCACGCTATCAATACGCAGGGGCTTAACAGACGCCGCGCGTAAGAAACTGGATGGCAGACGGATGGTATATTCGTGAAAATAATGTTCTATTATATTCACGGATAAAGAAACGAACCTTAGACCACAAAATTAACCTTCAATTCGTACACAGTAAAAATCTATATGTTTTTTTTTTCAATCGGGAAGAGAAGAGTCACATTGGTACTAATGAATAAACTATGTCTTTTAAAACAGAGGGAAACCAGAAAATCTTCAACTTTGGGACATTATTATTAACTGGCTTTAGGTTATTTTATTTTTTTTAGGATCTAATATTTGGGTTTTATAGACAATGGGTAAAGTTTGGATATATCGCTGTTTTAGGTTATATTTTTGGTAATGATGTTTTTCAACAAATGTTTTATTTTTTCTGGGCATAATTAAGGTTTTTTTAGAATGGGTAAACTTGTTGGATATATACGTCAATTTTGATGTTGTTGATTTTCATAGAGATGTTATTTTCTTGATAGGCAGACATATATATATATATATATATATATATATATATATATATATATATATATATACATATTTTTCTAGGTTATGTTTTATGTATTATTTTCAGAACTTGATTTTTTTTTGATACCGATAAGCTTTATGAATTATTTTGGTGTTGTTTCAGTCAGAGGATATTTTTGGTTGTTGACCTAGGTTATGATATATATTTTTTTTTCAGAATATTTGTAGAGTGTAGTAATGAAATTGATTTAGTATTTTTTTTGTGTTGATTAAGGCAATATCTCATCTAATTGTACGTTAATAATGACATATTTTATTTCGTCTATCGGGAAGGCGTGGCACGATCACATGTACACATAAATCATTTCTGAAAGCATCACCACGAGAGATAAGCCCAAGGGATCATAGGTTGCTTTACACGCCACTAAATTGGAATTTTTTTTTGTCATATTGAACTTCTTATCCATAGAGAACCGAAGTTCTTATCATTTTTAGAAAAGGGTAATAAATTTAAGCAAACAAGATGGCGGACACCTCTTATACTTACGCCACTAATGCACTAAATACGTTTTGTACTATGTAAACATTCCTTTTTTATATATTCACGTAAAACACGATCTTAGATATCTTACTGAATCATGGATAAAGATAGGATACGAAAAATTAATTTATGGTTTATTAACTATGTAGTTTGTTGTTAGGATAAAGAACTGGGAAGTTGGCTAACGTCTATTATTTCCTTTTTCAAAATGGCCACGATGACTACAGTCATCGAACGGAGTCTATATTAAACATTACAGCCACCCCGTAGGAAACTAACACTATCCACCTCAATCAAATAAAATTATACTTATATTCGGGCTAATAATCAAAAAAATATTATTGACATAAATACAGGAAAAATAAATAGATTAATATTTAAGTCCCCATGTAGCAACTCGTGCATCCACACTGGTAATTAATCTTGGCCCACGTAAGGCTCAAGGAACCGCATTATAACTTGCAATGAATGATTTATATTGGGAAAATAAATTAACAATTATTCTAATAATAAGACTATAAAAATTTAATTACAAAAAAGAATAGCCGAAAACTAGCAGGAAAATAGTTAGGGAGTTGGAAAACATAAAAATCAGAGGATTTGGAAATAGAGTAATAACAGTGAAAAATAAAGTAACATTTAAATTAACATATTCCCCCTACCGGAGATCTTGAGGTAACGGAAATGTTAGGGCTCCCAATATTTTTAGACAATCGGCACTTAATGTCAGCCGGGTTATCAGCCCTGCGTGACGGCCGCCCTTTCCCCAGAACAAAAGTCTGGTACTCATTTCAGTTAGAGGCTGAATCGACCCCAGGGCCATAGTGCCGCCAGAAGGTTTAGATCAGGTTAAAAATCCTAAAACCCACCGGGACTTGAACCCCCGACTTTTCGGCTTGTATCGCAGTGCTTCAACCACTATACTAGTAGAAATAAATACTCATACTAAATATATCAAAGAAATTTTAAACCCTATTAGAGTTAAACTGCCTACCGTGCGACATAGACAAGGCAGGGCATGAGGCAAATAATACCGATTTCGTTATCCTAGGATATGTTATGGTAAAGGCGAGCACCGTATTATATATAGGAACGTTTTCAGTTAAAAATCGAGAGGTAAAAAAAACAGAAATAACTAATAACTGAGTGGTTTAAAATTATTAATAATAAAACACACAATAAAAATAATAATCAACACACGAGGTTCGGGTACAAATCATACGTCATAATAAAAGATAATGGAAGAGATTGGATGACAAATAATAATAATAATAATAATATTAGGGAACGTTCAAGAATATAGAAGTTTTCTGAATAATAAATATGAACTCACCAGCGTGGAAAAATGAAAAACCGCCATCTTGAGAACTATTTTATTTTGAGACACGTCTTTCCTACATGCACGACGACTGAGTGTCTATTAGGAGGTCACATAGCTGTAAAATTCAGCAAGGCTCTGGAATGTGTTTATTTTTGGTGAAAGTTTAGATTATCCACATAGATAAGAATTCCACACCGACTGCATTGGGAATATGAACAAAATTTATACTATGTGCATTTACAGGGAAATAAATGTTATTTTTTTGACATCAGAAAGCGTATCTCAAAGAAATAACCACGTAAAGACCCATGACATTAACAGAAAATAAAAGTGGCATATATTAGCAATCAAAGGGATTCTAGATTTGAAAACCGAGAGAATGAACAAAGGGCATGGAGACTTAGGAGAAATAAACGAGAACTCGAGCATAGAGGGGAATGGAGAATTAACGCAATCACAAAAATGATAACGCACCTAATGAGGGATGTAGATTCTAGTTTCGAAACCAAGAGTATGGAAGAGAGGCATTGGAAACTTAGGGGGAATTATACAGAAATCGAAGCGGGGTATGGAGATTTAGCGCAATATAAAGCCAAGCAGGGCCCACACACCTCCCGAAAGGAAAATAACATTCGACTCATGGAAGGGAAGACGACCGAACTTCAGGTTAAATAATAACTAAAAATAATTTTTTTAACCTCTCATGCGGTGTTGAGAAATTTACAACAATGCCGGCGGGCGCATTCTGTGAAAATTCCGACTACAATGTGAGACGTTTCTAAATCATGAGTCAAATAATCAAAGTAAAGTCAACGGAGGCTAGCGCAATTAAGGGAGGACTCGGTTGATCCATAATTCAGATTTAGGTTTCGGAAACAGAAAGAATGGAAATTCGGTATAATTAAGAGAGAGCTCGAATGGAAGAGGGGAATAGAGATTTGGCATAATTATAGAACTCCGCTAGTGAGGATTGCGGAGTGGAGGTAGAAACAAGATGCTTACAGAAGTGATAGAAGAAGGATAGACTTATTCCCAGAAATATTTTCTTTTCGGCTTTATCATAATTTTTTTTTGGGGGTGAAAATTAGGATACTTGACAAACAGTGAGATGTTTTATCCGATCTAGTGGAAAAGTGAAAGTTCAAATGGGAAACCAGGGGCTACACAAATACTATTACTGAGTATGACACAACAAATAATACACTCTGCAGGCAATGGTTCCTGCTGAGATGGACTGGCTTCGTAAAGTTTGGAGGGCCTAATGGCGCCTAGACTCTCTTATACTGCGAGCCTTGTTCCATGTCAGTTAGGACTAGTGACCAGTCGAGTAGTAGACACACACACATATGGGTTAAGACATATTACGATAATAGATGAAAACTAGATCGCTTAAGACTCTTCGTACTTAGGCCTACGAGGGATAATAAGAGGTTAGGCTACAACTTAGGTCAATCTAGGCTAGGTAACGTGAGAAATACACACACAGAGATGAAACTGTTACATAGTCGCACACAGAGATACAAGTTGGGAAGGACTAAGGACACTTTTGGAGAGGCTTTGGCCCTCGACAATTTGGCGAGTTGCCTGAACACTTCGCCAACAAGCTAGGCAGGTGCAAGTCGGAAGGTGGGGCACCCCCGTTATGACATGATCTAGAGACAGAGAACTCCAAAATGATCTTGGGGCACTGCCCATAAAACCTTGCCGGCTTGGCACTGACGTTAGGAACCATATGGAACATCGTTGTTTAGGGAATGATAGGTATCGGAGAATTAATAATAAAGGAAAACACATATATTAAGGTAAATACAGAAATGAAATATGTAGGAAACATAGAAACGAAAGTACAATACAATTACGGGCAAAGAAACCCACGAGAAACATTAGTGATACCCGGGGTTAGGGAGTGATGAGGGCAATAGAGGAACCCCATCAAAAAGATTAGGATAAAATGCACTTTTCCGATGAGGCGGCGTCCATGAGTTCAAGAAGGCTCTCCCTAAGATTAACGCCGAAATCGAGATTTCGGAGGCAGTAGGATGGGGACAACTTGGGCCCCGAATGGCAGGCGGGTGCCCTCCCTTGAGGCGATTTGCTCGAGTTTTCTTGGGCCCCGAAGGGAGTAAGGAACAACACCACCTCCATTGAGGCGATTTGCTCGACGAGTCCGCCAGAATACAAAACGGAAAAAGCGGGAGTGCGGTAGGGACAACTTGGGCCCCGAATGGAAGGGCGGTGCCCTCCCTTGAGGCGATTTGCTCGAGTTTTCTTGGGCCTCGAAGGGAGTAAGGAACAACACCACCTCCATTGAGGCGATTTGCTCGACGAGTCCGCCGACTTGCCAAGGACTAAAAAGTCAGAAACTTTAGGGAATTCTGGAACGACAGAATCAGAGGGTGTGTCAGGAAGGGCCAGGGCCAATTTAGACGGAATACATTCTCCGCCTTCATGTCGTGCCCGGTTCTTTCGCTGGCTCATCCGGCTTTATATACAAGAAATCAGGAAAGCACGAAAAGAGATAGCAGGGGTCTATCCAGAGTCGAGAATGATGCCAGGAAAAACGCGAAGAAAAAGTCGTACGCAAACATAGGATATGGTCATAACGAAGGAACAACGAATAATAGTCAGGGACGTCAGAAACGTTGAGACACTAGATGAAAATACTAAGGGAAACACATATATATTACGATTGTGCGATCGACAAGTAGAGCCAAGAGAGGCAGATTGACCTAAGTAGGGATATTACATACCAAGAGAGTTTAAACACATAAGGTACTACCGAAAATTAGAAGTTAAACACATTAGGTAGGGAGATCTCAGGAAATTAGAGGTTAAACACTTAGGGAAGTGCATGAAATTAGAGGTTAAGCTCATAAGGAGCACACGAAATTAGAGGTTAAACTCATAAGGTACTACAGGAAATTAGGGGTTAAACAGATAGGGTTGTACACGAAATTAGAGGTTAAACACATAGGGTAATACAAGAAAGTAGAAGTTAAACACATAGGGTTGTACATGAACTTAGAGGTTAAACCCATAGGAGACAGGGAATAAGTCTACACGTATGAGACCAGGAACTAACTCAAAAACGTAAATGGAAATTAAGAAGAAATGACAAAGGGAGAGGTTAAACCCATAGGTAAGATGGGGACCCAAGACACGGAATAAAGTCCACGCATAATCAGGAGTTATGAAAAGAAATTAAATACAGAAATTCAAGAAAACAGATGAAATATTGCCGAACGAATCAGGAAGGGCTTAATGAAATATTGCCGAACGAATCAGGAAGGGCTTAATGAAATATTGCCGAACGAATCAGGAAGGGCTTAAGGAAATATTGCCGAACGAATCAGGAAGGGCTTAAGGAAATATTGCGAACGAATTAGGAAGGACTTAAGGAAACAACACCATTTAGATTTTTTTTATTAAGTTAACTCTGTAGGCTGTAATACGGGAAATCGACAGACAGATTAGAAGCGAGAGATGCACAAACTCATCCCGGATAGGAGAAAGGAAATGCTCTCACAATCAGGACCTCGCGAGGGAATGATGATACAGAATTCAGGTTACATAATCGTACAAAGTAGTAGTTACATCTTAAAGCCCTAGCGATTTATGTGTAGGCGAGCACACTCGATCGAACCCAGGACTCTAAAGAGGGAAAAGTAAAATTGGAATTTTATCCAAGCAATGGAAAGGTTGAAAACCAGCGGTAAAATACGGTGAGATACTGACAATTTTTCGAACCCAGTAAAACCTGAATTGCAATAAGGGCGTAAATGATTCGTGAGAAATCATAAGACCAGAAACATAAGAGCATTTCTTTTTGAGGCTAGCTATAAAGGACAAATAGAAACATGGGGGCACCAAACTAAACGATACATGTAGATAACAATGAGATCTAAAGCCAGGATGTCTAATATACAATATAGTATCGGAGATATGATGGCTGAAAATGAAGCCTCTAAGCAATGAAGTTAAATTAAAATGACCAGGAGTGATAAAGAGGATGCGGACCCATGTACTACGGTATAGCACCAAACCCTTAATCGATGTTGTAGTTATCCTCCCAAGTTTTAACAAATGCCATAAGATTGCAGCTTCACGCCTGGACCTGCGGCCACCACCACTACACTACATGATGGGAGGAAGATTAAGAGGGCCAGACTCACGGCGCACCCTATACATCTGAGGACGAGGGCGCAGCATAACGCTGCAAGGACCAACCGCACCCTATACATCTGAGGACGAGGGCGCAGCATAACGCTGCAAGAACCAACCACACCCTGTACATCTAAGGACGCAGGGAAGCTGCCAGGACCATCTACACATCTCGTGACGGAGCATAAGATGGGTGAATGTCCAGACTCGCAACCAGCTAAGGCAAACGCCTTACTAACAGTAAAAAACAAACCCAGACAATTATAAAAAAATAATAACTATCTCCAACGCCAACCTTGGCCTAACATCCTACATTCCAAATTTTTCCTATAGAAGAGTCAAGAAAACAAACTCCACGTCAAGATTAATTCCTATCAAACCTTTCACAAGTTCTCCTTGGACCTAACTGGGTTTTGTTAAAGAAACTAGGCATGACTAAATCAAAGGCCTACCTGGACCAACGGCAGCTGAAAATGAACAACGAACTCAAGCATTAGAACATCGCATCCTCCATCGAGGCAAGCAGACACGAACCCTGAACTCCGAGCTAGCCACAGCAGACACCACCGTTCGGATATTTTTCTAACAGTGATCCGGTTCACGAAATAGAACCGTCGAAGTGCATAACAAAAGTAACGAAATGTGATTAAGTGCGTCGGAAATGAATAACAGTGAAAGTGCGTCGTTTCAAAAGAAACCACAGAAGGTTTAAACAAGAAAGAAGAACGAGGACGAGAAGAATTTTTAGTAAAAATATTTTATAATCGATATTTTTTTTGTTTTTTTCCAGCAATAAACATTATTTTTTTTTGTGGAAACATGCACAGGCATATTGTATTAAAGCCTCGAAGGCTTGCTATATTGTGATTTTTGTTTTTTTTTAAGTATAGTGTTCTCACTAAGTAAACGGATCTTACCGATATTTCGACGCAATTAAAGGTATCCGGGGCAATTTACAAGTAAAAGACGATCTAACCTCTTAGGATGAGAACAAAATACTTCCAGGACAAATGGAATCGCCAATTGACGTCAGTTCAACTCCCACTTAAAGTTAAGTTAATAAGATAAATGTCAGGACCAATCCCTAGAGGTGAGAGATATCCTGTAAGGAAAAAAAAAAGACTTTCGGTTTTTCAACCCTACAGTCTTATTTAAGGGGGGGGGAATTGTTATACTATACTAGGGCCCAACTGCAATAATAATAATATAATATAAAAAAGCGATAAAGGATAGACACATATACATGTGTATTATATCAGAAAATAAGGAAAAATAATACACACTGAAAAACATATTAATTCATACGCATATAATATAAAAAAAACGCTAGTAAAAAGGTATATCTCTATATCCTGGATCTCTATAGCCTGGATCAAAACCATGTCAAAAAATTCCAGAATTATTTGGTCAAGAAAAGATGACCACATTAGATAAAGATAAAGTGGGTTGCGTGAAGTGAAAGTGGAACAGGCTTTCCATTCTGACATGGATGAGGGTTTCAACTAGTTCACACACCCAAATTTCCCCAATTAGAAACTTTAAATTATCATATAAATATTCGCGATTTTTTTTACCGAAGGGAGAAGGGCGGCGGAGAGATCAGCAGCGGGACCGATTGCGGTCCCCCCCAGCGGGGTCCAGCGGGCCGGTGGCAACTACATGGGTAATATGAAACCTTTTTTCATTCTTTGGTCATTTTCAGACTTAGAATTTAAATAAGGGACCAAATGGTCCTAGGAACTTAAAATAACGAACAAAGTTGAATATTTTAAAATGATTGTTTTCTCTCTCTCTCTGAATTTTAGCACTTTAATATTTTGAATATTTTTACGTTTGACAATGTGGCGATTTCAGCTGTTTTAAATAACTTGTTTTATATGTTATTGATCTAATATCTATTTATGTTTGACTTTATTTTAATAAATTATGTTAATTTTTCGTTTACTGTGTTTTAACATGTTTAATTGTAGAACTCTTCCTCCAAAACCAAGGCCAACCGCTCGGGCCAAAGACCACCTAAACAATAGTGGTCTCGCCAATATATATTGGAAATAGGCCGGTTTCGCGACCTGTTGGCGTCGTGAAACGGGCTTGAATTTTTTCGTGAAAACGGCCGATCGCAAGGTAACCTTGGCAGTTGTCCCAATTTTCAGCTTGCCTATATAAACGCAGTGATTTTAAAGCAAAATTATAATTCGCAAACATGGCTCAAGCTTTGACAACAAAAGCATCTCTCGTGCCTACTGCTGGATATTTTACGTCCGACAATTACGACGATTGTGTTAATTACATTTTAACATATTTGGAGCAACAAAAAAGTATTAAATTGGTAATACACACGTCGGCATTGTTTGTAAAAGACGGCGAAGAAATAATAATACACATTCCTGTATCGATTGACACAATTTTGGACTTAGACACTCTACAAATTGTAAATTTTTTTGGTGATGTGTTTACAAAACTTACTGATCCGGATGAGTATCCCGACGCAGCCGGATCGGGATTATCATTATAAAAATACATCGATGGTGGTTCAAAATCGCACCGTGTCAACCTAACAACACGGCCAATGTAACAACTAGGAATGTGTTATCTACGGAGCACGAAACGATGGAGGTCGACGAAGTGGATGGTTGGAGAAGCGATTTGGTCATAACCCGGACGTTGGATACAATAATTGGGTGTATTGCATTGTACCACACCCATCAAAGCGGCGACAACACGGCCCAGAGAAGGAAAAAGGTGAGGGATTGGATTCGACGACAAGCATCCGGGGAGGAAAAGGCATCAGTACGAGTTCACATTTCAGAGCTGGCGGCGTGGCATACAAAAATTCAAAAGTATAATATACGTGTGTTTAATAACAGAGGTAATGTTGTGTATCAAAGAAGGTTTAATTTTGCAAATCCTGACTTAATTAATTTATATTACATGGGAATGGCATGTTATAAATTAATAATTAAATTGGACGCGTTTTTGCAAGATAGAACTCGTGATGTGCAACGATTGTTGCAAGTACCACGTTCCTCGCAAATGTGACGTTACTGTTCACACGATTGGGGATAAAGCGGATAATACAATTAAAGCAAAAGACATTCCAAATTGCAGGCACAGGCTTGTTTGCTATGCAGATTTTGAAGCGTACATCAGTAGTACCGACCAGCAACATGTGCCCTCTGGCTATTGCTGGGCGGCGGTATGTGAAAATGTTATAATAAAAGAATCATTAAAAACAATAAACGTTTGCAATGATGTAACGCAAACGTTTGTTGATGAAATTGTAAATTGGATATACGATTGGTCATGCGCATTTAATATAACAACAAGTAACTGTGGCATTTGCGGTGAAGCAGTAAACACCGGTGAAGAATGCGTGTCGGGTCGTAAAAATTACATAGACGGTAAACCGGGATCATACCATTTTAAATGTTGGAACGCGCCTATTTCCAATACGCAGGGGCTTAACAGACGCCGCGCGTAAGAGTCGAAAAAAATAGTTATAGTTAAAATAACTAATTTAACATCTTAATAAGTTTTAGATAAACTACAGTTGAATAAGTAAGCTCTCTCGTGTTAATAGTAAGCAAGGATTAAAATTCGGCGGGCTGAAATGTGGTGCTTCAATAACATCTCATCCCAAGCAATGTACGGTATTGTTTAGGTTAAGATTTAATTGTTTGGTTGGATATAACTTATGTATTTTAAATAAAGTTGTTTTGTTGTATGGTGTTCTATGATCCTATAAATGTTCCAGAGGACAGATGTCTTCATCATATGCAACGAATGTCCCGTTAGTTTGTAAATATAGCACTTTCACTGTCACGACCGAAAGCCTCATAACCGCTCGAGTCAAGGTCAATAAGAAAATATTGAACAAATGGCCCTTTTGGGACGCTACCTTATAACCTGAAATGATCCAGGTTGTAACACCTATAAAGAACTAGCCGCCGTCGTATACGGGATTAGGGCACACAGATGTTATCTGTATGATGTTCGATTCACTGTAGTGACTGATCATAATGCCCTAGTGTGGCTAAAGGTAACTCGACACCATGGGTCCAGTAGGCTACCGAGATGGGCTACCGCGCTGAGCGATTACGACTTTAATATCGTACTTAAAAAAAATAGCATTGATGTCCGAAGATAGAAAAAGTCAGATTTTGCAGGACAGGATCGCAATATTGTAAATACGCCGGTTTTGTGACATGTTGGCGTCGTGAAACGGGCTTGACTTTTTTCGTGAAAACGGCCGTTCGCGAGGCAACCTTGGCAATGTTCCCATTTTTTAGCTCGCCTATATAAACAAAGTGTTTTTTCACACAAAATCAGTATCATATCTGTGCTGTCTACACTATATGCCTAACAGGCAAAATTTATATAATAACGAATTGGCAGTGGACGACCTCTACGTACTGCTTGTTGGTATATTTGCTGGGGTAATACTAAGTTTGAACATCGTGAGGGCGACGCAGTTGTTTTACGCCTATCATATTCCATAAAATTGGAAAAATTGTGTGAAAAATTGGGAGACTACAAAGAGCTGTTGCCAGTGGTGCCCGTGAGTCCTCACCTCACAGAAGCACAATCTCGACGATTTTTAGAACTTGTATCCAAACGACAAGTTTATCCGGTAGCGTCACCTGAGCATAGCCATTCTGGAGACCACGCCAGCAGCAGAAGCGGAACACACTTCGAAGAAGACGACATCAAGTGAGTTAAGAGTGGGCACAGCTAAAAGGTTCCGACGTTTTAAGTAATTTAATTTATAAGTGAAAAGCAACGTCATTATACAGTTTTGCTTGATATATGTAAACCCAGTGAATGGGAATTTTTATCGAACAAATATTCACAAAACAATGTACTATTAAATGATATAAATTCCCGCATATCCAGTTATATTAATGTCTGAACCAGGAATCGAACCGTGGGCCTCTCCTCCGTAGGAGTGTGCAACCCACTGCACCATTCTACACTTGGTACAAACATTAATATTTCTTTCCACATATACAAATCTATAATTCTCGTTTCGTCCGCTGTCAGGTAGGTGTCACTTTCAACGCCAACGGCTGGCTTCATTTAGAAGTATCTATGTTTGAGAGTTTTACACCGCCACTTTTGTGAGCAGTAATCAATGTTATTTTACAGTATTGGAAAATGTTAAATTTGATAGAGTGTAGTGAAAATGGGTCCAGCCACAGTACAGAACAGACGTATAACATTTGCAAAACCGAGCTGGAAGATTTAATGTGCAACTTGGAGTACAGAGTGGAGCAGTTTCGGTTTGTAAATACGAAATACGGAAGAAAAAATGTAGGAGAATGCTGAGTCCGTTTTTTTTTACCCAACTATTTTAAATTTTAAACAGCTACAAGCATTGAACAGTAAACCTCAAAGCTTATACTACTACGGGAAGCAGAAGACACAAGACAATGAACGCGAATACAAAGTTGTAGAAATACACCCAACAACGCCGGACCTGTAAACAAATAAATGTACAACATGAATGTGTCAGTGACATGTGACCTTTGCGGTAAAACATTTACAAGAGCGGATGCTTTAAAAAGACAAAGAAATACTACGCATAACAATGTTAAGCATAGGTGTGAATCCTGTTCAACAGGATAGATCCGCTAGTACGTCACATTAAAACAGCGCATGAAACACCGAGCGCAAAGCGACGTAGAGTGGTATGTAATGTAGAGCCGGAGGAATTTTTAGAACCATCTAACCTGGGTCCTTCAACATCGAGGGGAATCCGTTAAATCCAGCTCATCTCGAAAGCTGGTCAACTGAACCACAAGAGGATACGGTGTTTATAAAGTCACAATCTGCATCCAAGAAGAAAGTAAAAACATTCAGTGAACAAAAGTACTTGAACGGTGGGAGTCCTGCAGTGTTAGGAAATGTAATAACGCATATAGTGAAGAAACTAAACGGCGACGTAGGCACACAACAGGATATAAAGTTTAATGCTGTGCATTTAAAAATATAAAAAGCAATGACAAATTGTAGAATTTTAAGACTAAAATTTAAGCTGTGTATTTGGATAATGACACGAAAGTGATTGTGGATAAACATGTGTTAAAACTGATTTCAGAATTTGAAGAGTGTGTAATAAAAGGTTCAGGGTTGTTTTTTTATAATGTAAAAGGGTTAGAATTATATATAAAGAAACATAATCCAGTGAACGGGACTGGACATATACCACTCCCAAAAAAAAACTGAAACAAAAAAGTCTGTAGTAAACGTTATAAAACTAGACAATTTTTTGTTTTAAACACTGTGTATTAGCATCATTTATTTAATCAGAAACGGACTTATAAGTATCATGACAACCCCCATTTAGAAGCCAATGAGTGGAACGTGGAGTTTCCAGTAAAAATAAAGGATATTTGCAAGTTTGAAAAGCAAAACAACATTTGAATTAACGTGTTTCGTTTAGATAATAACAACGATTTGTACCCATTTAAAGTATATGATGAAAAACCAAGTGATCACCGAGGCATTACGAAGGGTAACCCAATCACATTACTGTTACATACGCGATTTTGACGCGTGTGTTTCCGCTCAATTGAACAGCCGCACCCATGAATATTTCGTATGTAAACGCTGCTTAGCATATTTTGAAAAAAAAACCGCACTTCAATCACCGGAGTAAGTAGTAGAAATACGTATGTGACGTATGAAGCAGCGCGCGCGGTTGATGTGGTGGCCAGCGAAGATCACGTGGTCCACTCATAGCAACCGGTTTGGTCCGCCAAGGTGAGCATTCCGTTCCTCCAACCAGAGCGAGGCCACCCGCCAAGGTAAACTCACATATCCCCACCATCTGCAACCGGTTTGGTCCGCCAAGTTGAGCAAGTCTGGTCCTCCAAGGCAACCAGAGCGAGGCCACCCTCCAAGGTAAACTCACATATCCCACCATCTGCAACCGGTTTGGTCCGCCAAGGTGAGCAAGTCTGGTCCTCCAAGGCAACCAGAGCGAGGCCACCCGCCAAGGTAGACTCACATATCCCCACCATCTGCAACCGGTTTGGTCCGCCAAGGTGAACAAGTCCGGTCCTCCAAGGCAACCAGAGCGAGGCCACCCACCAAGGTGAGCTAATTTGATTCTTAATGTTGAACGATTTAGGATGTAGTTGGTGTGAACTCATAAAAACCGGTTACATTTGGAAAACGAACAGCATTCAATTACATCACCTGTTCAAGGATACAGTAATAACTAACGTCGCGTAAACATAACCCCCGGTTGTTAAAAGTGTGCAAGTTGTAAAAATGAGTTCGAACTACGTTGATAATGGAAACAACCTGTTTATAAAACCAACGCTGGACAACAGCGTTCATGAGATGAGTATAGAGACAAACGGAACAAAAAGAAATGTCTAATATTATTGAATATAAAACTAGCAGCATTTTTTAAAGTAGTAATAACATTTAAAATATGAAATTCAAAAGAACGTATACCACTTACTGTTATACTATTATAGGGCCTAACAGCAATAATAATAATATAATATAAAAAAGCGATAAAGGATAGACACATATACATGGGTATTATATCAGAAAATAAGGAAAAATGATACACACTGAAAAACATATTAATTCATATGCACATAATATCAAAAAACGCTAGTAAAAAGGCATATCTCTATATCCTGGATCTCTATATCCTGGATCAAAACCATGTCAAAAGATTCCAGAATTATTTGGTCAAGAAAAGATGACCACATTAGATAAAGATAAAGTGGGTTGCGTGAAGTGAAAGTGGAACAGGCTTTCCATTCTGACATGGATGAGGGTTTCAACTAGTTCACACACCCAAATTTCCCCAATTAGAAACTTTAAATTATCATATAAATATTCGCGATTTTTTTACCGAAGGCAGAAGGGCGGCGGAGAGATCAGCAGCGGGACCGATTGCGGTCCCCCCCAGCGGGGTCCAGCGGGCCGGTGGCAACTACATGGGTAATATGAAACCTTTTTTCATTCTTTGGTCATTTGCAGACTTAGAATTTAAATAAGGGACCAAATGGTCCTAGGAACTTAAAATAACTAACAAAGTTGAATATTTTAAAATGATTGTTTTCTCTCTCTCTGAATTTTAGCACTTTAATATTTTGAATATTTTTACGTTTGACAATGTGGCGATTTCAGCTGTTTTTCTAAATAACTTGTTTTATATGTTATTGATCTAATATCTATTTATGTTTGACTTTATTTTAATAAATTATGTTAATTTTTCGTTTACTGTGTTTTAACATGTTTAATTGTGGAACTCTTCCTCCAAAACCAAGGCCAACCGCTCGGGCCAAAGACCACTTAAACAATAGTGGTCTTCACGCTATCAATACGCAGGGGCTTAACAGACGCCGCGCGTAATACTTACTCTAAAAATGTACAATCCGGAAGGGTATCCGAAAAACCGAGGAAACTGTTGTAACACGAATGTCCGGTTTGATGGAGAAAAAAATAGATGGTATTGAAGACCTGCACATGAAAGTAAATCAAGTTGAGGAATTTAAATTTTTCACGTTTAATTTAATTGATCGACAATTTATTCGCACGGAATGTGATTGTAGCAAAAGCAGAACTGGAATACAAAGAAATCATAAAACCATGAAAGTAACACGAATTAGAATAAACATTGTAAAATGTGAACGCGAGAATTAAATATGTAAAGCACATGTTAAAGTAACCTATTAGAAAAATGACACTGGATTAAGATGCCGATGTTGTGTTTTAAAAGATGCTATTATACATACAACAGGGCCTAACTGCAGATGAATATTATAAATACAACAGGGCCTAACTGCAGATGAATATTATAAATACAACAGGGCCTAACTGCAGATATCATAAAACTAAAGACAAAAAGATGGAACCAGAGGCGAGATATACTGATGTTTTATAACAGAAGATAGTGTAATATATATATATATATATATATATATATATATATATATATATTGCATATACATTTAATACTATACCCATATTAATATAATTAATAATTCTTGTTAGAAAGCAAGGAAAACCTAACTTGTAGTTTAGAAATTGTAATCAATTGTTAAACGTTTCATAATGACCTAACATCGTTATCAAGGTTCAAAGTAGGGATGGTGATTCCTTTTCAAATCCAACTTGCATCATCCTTACCTTGATTGTGTAATTGTTACTATGTATTACATCATGTTATGATAGTATTATCTTATGATTTTATATGTATAAATATGTGTATGTCTGTAATTGACAGACAGAAGGCAGCGTTTTGGAACGATCTCGGACGGACATGATTTCGAATCTCGGCGTGTGTGAGTATATTTGCAATTAATATAAGTTCCAGGTTGAGAAATTAACTTTGTTGAAAATTTAATCTTGTTGAATAATTAACTTAACATATTTGAACAACTTAAGTCTTTAGCCTTAAACAATTTGAATATTTAACTTTAATATAGTTGAATAACTTAATACTTTATCGAGTTAGATAGTTGGAATAATTCACTTTGAATTAAATGGAAGAAATCAAGAGTTTGATAATATTTTAGGTTGTAAACTTTAAGTTGAATACATAGGATCTTTCTATAACAGAGAGTCGAAAAAAAGACTTCAACTTTAATACGAAATACTCCACTCTATTCTGAGTTCTCTCATTATTTAACGTATCTGTTCAATCAATTTAGCGTCATAAAATAAATACTATTGCTTTGTATATAAAACTATTTTATGCGTAAGTGTTCTAATATATATTTGTGAAAATAAAGTTGGTATCGTTGGGATACGTGTGGAATTTGTAACGGTACAGGCATTCCTAACTATAAATCAGTAGAAGTCCCTTGAAATAAACTTCCCCCTCCCCTTGGTGGACAAATAAAACGTCTTTCCACAGGCAGACTGGCGTCAGCTGGATTGCTATTACTTTAAAACCATTGCCCTTTCGAGCTTATCTTCGCTACCTTATTATCTGTCCTATAAAGGTTATAATAAAATTGGTGAACCGGCGGTGTGATATATTCGTGAGCATAATTCTATATTATACTCGCGGAAGGAAACGAACCCTAAAATTTCAATCCACACAGGTCAGCGATCGCAACTTTTCATCTATATATATTATTTGCAGGAGATTTTTTTTCTACATAATCACATGAGAGAAGTCAGAAATTTAAATTAAGTATATGAGCAATCATTATTAATAATTAGGTCAAATAACATAATATTTTAATTGTGTTCAATTTCAGCATAAATTAACTCTGTGACTTGTGGTTCATTTACAGCACAGATTTTGGGACATTTTCTTTTGTATTGTTGAATCAATTTTCTTTAATAGTGGTAAAGTTAATTTATGTTGACGTGTCCACTAGTTTTCATTTAGTGTTTATGTAAATGTTGTGGAATTTAAGTTGTGATTCTTTACAGGAAGTGTTTTATTTAGAATAAGTGATTAATTGTGTTAATAGATATTGTGTGTGGTGTTAAGACATTTAGGTGCTATTTTATTGTGGGAATCATAAACTTAGGTGTTGTGCTAATAGGTAGAACTACTCTTGACGCGTGCAGTAAGGTTAGTTACGTTAGGGTTAATTTGTTGTGTTCATAAATAATAGAGAAGATAATGCCTCCCAAGATTAATCCGCAAATTCCCGAAGAGGTGTCCCAGGCGATAGGAGAATTATCATCTAGGATGGTAGCGCAAGAGGCCGTATTGGCGCAATTTAGAGAACAGATAGTATCAGTCGCCGCCAATTCCTCGACACCCTCCGTGGCGACGCCCCCACCTCCAAATATAGACTCAGCTAGTGGAGCAGCTCTAATAGACCAGATTCCCCCATGGGACAGAATTTCCCCGAGCGTGTCGATAGAAGCGTTTCTAGATATGGTGCACACGTTGGGCACTATAAACCGGTGGAACAATGAGATTAAAGTTATGATATTAAAAACAAAATTAACAGGGGATGCTAGGGCTTTTTTAGAAGCCGATGCAAGATTAATACACGCGGATTACGATACCTTGGCTAGACGACTCAAGGAACGGTTCTCCACCAGCGACCCCGAGAGATACGCCAGAAAATTAGCCGAAGTAAGACAAGGAGGGGAAGAACCGGTTCGGCGATTTGCCGATAGATGCATGCATTTAGGACGATTATCGACACCCCATAAATCAGATCCAGTGGCTCAGGCAACGGTGATAGAGGAGACTGAAAGTAGAACATTACTAGCTTTCCATACAGGAATAAATGGGCGAATGCGAAGATATCTTAAATTATCTTCCCCGGCCACCCTAGAGGAAGCGGTGCAAATATCCCTAAAATGGGAAGACGTGGACATAGAGGAAACGGGCGCCCAAGACGCCGAGGCGCATAGATACCAACACGATGTCGATTTGGGGTCAAAACCCGAGGGACATAGAAACTACCCTCCCCCACGGGATAGTCCATCCCAAGACCCCTCAGGGAACAGGTCAGCTATCCCATACAGAGAGGCAATAATATGCAACTACTGTGCTAAACCCGGAGATACGGTATTCGATTGTCGAATCTATGCCGCCCAACAGGATAGGCCAGTAAATAGATTTACGCGAACTGGTTCCCTTAGATATGAACGGGCGCCATTTCGAAATCATGTGCCCCCAAGGAATTCAGGGTCCAACCCGGGAGGGAATTCTAGTAATAGAGACCCTCCTCCCCGTCAGAATAGTAGGGAGTGTTATGTCTGCCACCAGACCGGACACTTTTCCCGGGAATGCCCACGTAAGAGGGAGAACCCAAACGCGAATCGTTCGGTGACACAGACCCAATCATCGAACCCAGCACCCCGGAGAATCTAGGGATATTCAGGGTCTATACTAGCAACAGGGAGTTACTAGTCACCGTCAGGATCGAAGGGAAGGATCGAACCTTTCTCATAGATTCTGGAGCAAGTGTCTCAATAATCAAACCAGGGATTAGTAACTCGGAAATTTCTCCAACCTTAGCAAACGTTTACGATATGTCTGGAAAACGGATAGAGTTAATAGGTACCCAACTAGTTACTTTCGAGTTAGAGGACAGTACCTATAAAGGGAAATTCCTGGTTTCACATTTATCATGGGAATTTGATGGATTATTTGGCTTAGATATGCTAAATAATCTAAAGGCAAACATCAATATGGAAGACCAATACGTGAAGCTAGGAAACATAATTTATCCCCTACAAGGTCATAACCCTCAGGAGGACTGCACGGTGGAGAGAGAGAAGGGAGGATCAGGGAGGATCAGGGACGACTGATCACCGTCAAGTGGATACCTCGCCTAGCTCTCTCTCGGACCATACCTCAGAGATTAATGGCCGTGGATGGGAAATCGTGACTCAAGGAAAAATTGAAATTGCCCCTAGGACTATCCAGTGTATTTTAGGACGAATTAAGACCGCTAACGCCAAGTCTGCCACTGGAAATATTAGTAGAGCCTAGCATGGATTTAGGCACGGATAAGGAACAATTATATTTCGGACGAACTCTTACGCCTGTCTTTTATATGCACAAGAAGCGTTGCGTAAAATTAGGGCCCAAATCGAGAACACGAGAACCGCACCGATACTGCTTGGTAGAAATAGCGAACACTAGCAACGAACGGAAGGCGATAGGCGCCGGTAAAACGATAGGCATCGGAGAATTAATAATAAAGGAAAATACAGAAAGGAAAGATATAGGAAATACAGAAACAAAACAATATAAATCGAAGGAATCAATAGTACATAACGGCACCCGGGTGACAGTAGGTGAGGTGAGCAAGATACGAACCACGTCACGGGTAATCGGATTAAATCCACCCCCACTAACGGAGCGAGGGTTTGGTGAGGCCACCTTAGAGGGTGGGTCAGGAAGGGCCAGGGCCACTAGTGACGGATTACATTATTCGCCATCTATGTCGCTGCCCGGTCCTGTCGCTGGCTCACCCGGCACTAATTGCGAAACAAGAAGCACGGCTAGGGGGGCAGGCATGACTAGGGCCACCGTCGGTATGAAGGGAAGCGTCGCTGTTCCCATGACCTCGAGGCCGCAGCCCAGTCAGGGGTCTGAGACCTCCCCAGGAGTTCAGGATGGCAAGAAAGACGCCACCGGAGTAAAAAGGAAATATCGAATAAGCAAGGACAAGCGAAAACGGGCCTACCTTCAGGAGAGATTGGAACTAATAAAGGAAGCGAGAGCTGCTGAAAGGGAGACGTCCCTAGTGAAAGTAGAGAAAATCGGTCGGAACATAGAACATACAGGTGTAAGGAAGATAGACAAACATAACATAGAAGCTTGTGAGGAAAATCCACAAAGTCAACGCGATGAGGAAAACCAGGAGGTAAATCGCGTATTATTTAATTATCACTATAGGTCCGGGAGTTGTTCTAGCCAAGGGCAATTAGATCATCACACAGAGTATGAAAGGGAAACGGACTACCACGAACGAGACTTAGACAATTTTGTGCAGGTAGACGAAATAAAATCGGAACTCGCGGAGAAAGTGAATCACTTAGAACCACATGAAAGGGAAAGTATCCTACCAGTATTACTAGACAATGCAGATTTATTTTTGTATGAGAAAGGAGGTGTGTTGCCTTGTACTGACATGGGGTACCATGAGATAAATACAGGCAATGCCCTACCTATCAGGAAAAACCCATATCCGGTCCCCTACGCCCTAAGGGACGAATTGAAAAAGAAATTAGATACCTTGGAAGACCAGGGGGTAATCACTCCAGCAGTTACGCAATGGACTGCTCCGGTGATATTAGTAAAGAAAAAGCAACTAAACCCAGACGGGACACCAAAAATGCGGTTGGTTGCAGACTATCGGGCTTTAAATAACGTCACACTGCTCCCGAATTATCCCATTCCAGACCTGAGAGCAAACCTTGCCATGCTATCGGGAAAGTTGTATTTCACTATCCTAGATGTTGAGAGTGCTTATTATAACATTCCCATCAAACCTGAGGATAGCGAAAAAACTGGGATAATCACTCCATTCGGGACTTATAAGTTTAATCGACTGGCTCAAGGCCTATGTGGAGCACCCATGACATGGAGTCGAATACTTGACAAAGTGCTCATGGGAATGGGAGACTTAAAGCCCCTAGTGTATTTAGACGATATACTCATAGCCTCCCCGTCAGCGGAAACACACGTCCTTCAACTAACCAAAGTTTTTGAGAGAATACGCGCTGCAAAATTTAAATTAAGCCGTGACAAGTGTGAGTTCGCGAAATCAGAAGTCGCCTACTTGGGACATATTGTAGGAAGAGAGGGCATACGACCAAACCCAGACATAATAAAAAGTATAGAGAATTTTCCCAGGCCAAAGACCGTGAAAGGAATTAGAGCTTTTTTAGGCCTTGTAGGCTTTTATAGAACTTTCATTCCGGATTTCGCCCACACTAGCGTACCACTAACGGAGCTAACGCGAAAGAACATGAGGTTCGTGTGGGGTGAACGACAGCAATCAGCTTTCGATTCCCTCCGCACTGCCTTAATGACTCACGCGATCCTACATCATCCCGACTTTAATAAGACGTTCTTCCTTAGCACGGATGCGTCAGACACGGCGATTAGTGCTATTCTTTGGCAACAGGAAGGAGACGTCGAGCGACCCATAAGTTTCTGGAGTAGGGTCTTAAACCCTGCAGAAAGAAACTATACTACCACCCACAAGGAGCTAGCCGCAGTCGTGTACGGAATCAGGGCACACAGGTGTTATTTATATGGTGTCCGATTCACGGTAGTGACTGATCACAATGCGCTAGTCTGGTTACAAGTAACACGTGACCATGGGTCCAGTAGATTAACCAGATGGGCTACCGCTCTAAGCGACTATGACTTCAACATAGTACATAAGCCCGGGAGACTGCACACGGACGCAGATGTATTATCCCGATACGTGGGACTTATTCAGACAGGCGAGGCGAACCTATCTCTAACTAGGGAGAATATTAAAGCCCATCAGGCTGCCGATTTCTTTTGCAATGCGGAAATCGAGAAGGTCCAGAACGGAAAACCTAGTAAGCTCCTCCTGGATGACGAGGGTCTGGCCTATTGACATGATAAGGACTCACATCTTCTAGTCATCCCGAAAACGCTAGTTGAGTCTACACTCAGGACTCACCATGACTTCGTGACGTCAGGACACCAAGGCGAATTTCGAACCCTGGCCCTCCTAAAGGGGAAGTACTATTGGGATGGAATGTCCAAGGACGTGAAGGAGTACATAAAGAAATGCAGGTGATGTGCCATTATGAAACGTGGAGACTTGGCACCAGCGCCCCTAGGGGATTTGCCGGAGGCTAACTACCCATTTCATATAACATCCATTGATTTATGTGGGCCATATCCGACCACGCCTCGAGGAAATAAATACCTCCTCACTTACATCTGCCATTTTACTAGATGGCCGGAGGCAATTCCGATACCATTACAAGACGCCGAGACAGTGGCGCACGCACTTATGACTCATGTTTTTACACGTTTCGGGTGTCCTAAGATTCTGACGTCAGATAGAGGGACACAATTTCTATCAGACTTGTTTAAACAGATGAGTAAGATGCTAGGGATAAAAAGGATTTTATCCACCGCCTATCATCCAATGTCCCAAGGAAAAATCGAGCGTTTCCATCACGGTATGAATCAGACTATGAGTCACTACGTAAATAAAAAGAAGTCTGATTGGGATCAGTATATAGACTATAGCTTAATGGCGGCGCGAAGTTTCCCACACTCTGTCACTGGCTATTCACCACATTTTTTGTTATTTGGACGCGAGATGACCGCCCCCACGATAGATGATCTAACCGCAAAAATTAGACAAAACAGGAATCCAGCACCCGACAGGGCCGACTGGCACGTGGTAGAGTTGGCAAAAGCCTTAAAGGACGCCCACGCGACGGTAAGGAAAAAGAACCAAGAAGGGCGAGAAAAACAAAAGAAATATTACAATCGAGGAAAAAGATTACGGGAATTCGAAGTAGGTTCCTGGATACTGTTGAAAAACATGACGATAGGTTCCAAGGGTTGTAAAAAGTTTTCCCCTCAGTTCTCGGGGCCCTATCAAATAACACGTCGAATGAGTGACTTTAATTATGTAATATCGAAAGAGGACCAGACTGAGATGACAGTAAACGTAAATCGCATGAAGAAATTACACTACGACCCTACGACCCCACCTTCGAATCCCCCCACTCCCAACCTAGGAGTTGAGGCAAAATCCCGCAGAAAACCACTCCCGACACTTCCCCCACCAACGGAACCCAATCACCCCTTCTCACAAACTGATGGAGGCGACGCGGACTCGGAGTCCTCCGAGATCGACGTCCCCGATCCCAAAGACCCTCCTTGGGAACCCAAACGACCCAGTCCCTATACCTTATAGACCCTTGGCTCCACAAGTGACAATCCCACCAGAGGGCGTAGAGGAAAAGTTGACCGGAACGTTAAACTCAGAGGACGAACCATTCCTAGGGTTTGACGTTAAGCCCCACGATACAGAAGCTGATAAACACACCCAGTGTAGGTACTCATTAAGACAACGGCCCGTGCGAAGACCAGCCCGACTGAGCCCATCTCTTTTTTCTTACAGTGGTGAGCCTATTGGCCGCGATGGTGAGTCTCCTGATCACACCAGGAGCGGGGCTGGAACACGGACCACCCCTGGATAAAGGAATAGTCTTCCTGTATGAAAAGGACATATTGATATCGGGCAGCTTCTGGAACATAGTTTTCTCACTCGACGTGCAGCACTACCAGGAATTTAGCACCCGAGTTGAAGTACAACTGCGGAATATTGTGACCTCAAAAACTATTTTACAAAAGATAGGGAACATTACCTTACCTGAGGTGCGACAAATATCTGTTGCATTAACCTCTGTACGAGAACGGATAGCGACCATAAATCACCTCCTGGCCCCCAGTAGGGAGAGACGAGGACTGTTAGACGTAGGGGGAAAATCCTAAATTTTTTGTTTGGATTAGCCACAGACGAGGACCTATCCTCAGTGCATGACGTAGTAGAGAAATTAAGAGAGGATGACAAAATGTTAATACATAGTTCAAATGACCAGATTTCGTACCTACAGGACTTAGACCAGAGAGTAAAAAATAACACCGAGATTATAGCCGGATTATTGGACGCTGTAGACCAAATATATTTAGGGAATGTGGAATTTCAACAATCAATGAACACCCGTTCGCAGCAAATCGCTCGGGACCTATCTCAATACGAAGAGGTAAGTACCGAATTGCGAGAGCTGGAGTTCCTAGCCGTGCAATTGCAGCAGGACATACTGCGGATACAGGAAGGATTAGATGTAGTGGCCACCGGACGGCTGGCCCCTGCATTAATTTCCCCTAACAAGTTGTGCGAAGTGTTAAAGCAAATATCTCCTATGGTGCCGGAGGGTACATCTCTGTTAATCGAACCTACCCATGGAAATATGTATCTATATTACGATGCGATAGAAACTCGTGCTTACGCTACGACGACGGACATACAGATTGTTGCCCGAGTGCCCTTGAAAGGCACTGACCTTGTGATGAACCTGTACGCGGCACACCTCCTGCCAGTGTATCAAGACTCTTTAGGAAGTTTTATACAATTGGAGGGAGAATCAAAATATATTGCGGTCTCTTCTACGAATCAATTTTATGCTCTATTGGATCACCCTACGATTGGGTCCTGCCATCGCGGCATAATTACTATTTGTTCGGTTTCACAACCATTATACCACCAACATTACCCATCATGTTTGAGCGCCCTTTATTACAATAAGGTAGAGGAAGCTCATAGGCTATGTAACAAAGTAATTTTACCGAAGGACTTTCCTCCAGTTTTGATCCAGCATCCAAAGCAGAATAACTGGATCTATTCTGTGAACAAACCAACTAAGATAACGACTAGTTGCCCCTCTTCCGATGGCTCATTAAAAATCTCGAGAGTCATAGAACACACGGGGATTTTCCAACAAGGGTCCGAGTGTCGGATATACACAGAGGATTTCGCCCTAATTCCAAGAACCTTACGGCGGACCGAGGTAGTATTGTCTCAACTACATTACATAGTACCAGAACTACCCACACTCCTTTCAGAAGACCAAGAAACTATTCTGAACACCTCACAATCAGAGATTCCTAGTGTATTGCGTAAGCTACACAGACAATTGCAAACCACCCCCACGACTCAGGATGGCAGGCCAAATTTACAACATTTAATAAGTCACCTCGAAGGTGCCGAAAAACAAAAGGAAACCCAGATTTGGTTATGGGTAATTTCCAGCGTTTTAATCACAGTGATCCTAATCATGATTTTTACCCATCCGTGGTGCACTTTTATACGACACAAATGTTGGTCTAGAGTTAACAGAGATCCCGCCCCAGCACGTCCCCCGGTACCTAGGATACCCATTTTACCGCCCCCAGCGCCATTAAACAGCCGCCCCCAGTAGCTATTACTGAACTACCCACAGGATATGCCAGTGGTAATGATGAGGGAGCCAAGGAGGAAGCACACGTGACACTACTACCAGAGACAAGTAGGGCTTACCTGTATCCGGCCCACGCTCTAAACAATTGGAGACAACACACCAAATAAACAAAACCTCAATGAAAATAAGTAGAGACAAAACATAAGACATACATACATAAATGCACTAATACTGAAAGCAAAATCACTCAATTTAAAACTAATTAAGGAAACATGGGAAATAATAAGGCTAGATTGAACGACATATACAAATAATAAAGGAAACTATTGTCATGAACAGTCCAGTAGATTTACAAATTCTTCTTAATAACTAACATGCTCATGGACTTTCTGGACCCTACAAAATTAGTTTAAAAGAAACTAAGTGACAGAGGAAAATATGATTAGGTAAACAGAGGAAAAATTTTATGAATAGAGATACATTTTATGAAAATATGGTTAGGGGATTAGAAGTGAACCCTATGATATGGCAGGTATGAGTTTGAACAGGGAGAGCAACAGGGTGAACACAACATAAGGGGAAACAAAAGGAAATTAAAAGCAGATACCACACACATGTCAAAATAAAAGGGACTTGAAAAAGAGTGTTAAACTCAGGTCCCATGGAAGGAAGGCGACCGAACGTCAGGTTGAGAATAAGGTTGAGAATAACTTAGAATTTTTCTTTGATTTATATAATTTTGTTAATATGAGACGTGTTCCTTTTACTCAATGTTAATAAAAAAAATCTTTAATCATAACTGATATATGAGAGACAAATCGGGGGTTAGAGAGGATACATCCCAGAAATAAACAACCTGATGGGCGATCACCTTTGGACATTAGGTAATAAGACAAATTATGTTCTGAACTGATCGAGGGTTAGAATAACAAAAATGTAAATAAATCTAGGGTTGCTCATCTACAACATAAGCGACTGATTAGTAAGCTGGTACCGACAACTTCCAGTAAAATAATTCCCAAAGGAAATCACACCCGAGTAGAATATCATGTCCAATTAATGCTTGCTATAATGCACCTGGAACTAAATTGCATTTATACTAAGGGGATTAAATGGGTTTCAATATTACCCATAAGTTTAAACTTGTCCACCCAACCTCTAAAAATATATACGAGAGTTTCAGCTGCCACAACCAACATCACCCCTGGACATGCGGATCATCCCGGCCTGGACCAGAGTGGAATCAATATTGGGCGTCCTGGAGACTGCACAGGTCTAACCACCAGCAAAGGGACTACCGGGGCCACCTACTCCACTACACACATCTTCTGATAAAGGCCATTACCAGGATAAGGGTCCAGCTGATCAACAAGAAAACCAACCCAGCAACAAAAAACACACTAACTCCACAGTTTAGAAATTGTAATCAATTGTTAAACATTTCATAATAACCAAACATCGTTATCAAGGTTCAAAGTAGGGATGGTGATTCCTTTTCAAATCCAACTTGCATCATCCTTACCTTGATTGTGTAATTGTTACTATGTATTACATCATGTTATGATAGTATTATCTTATGATTTTATATGTATAAATATGTGTATGTCTGTAATTGACAGACAGAAGGCAGCGTTTTGGAACGATCTCGGACGGACATAATTTCGAATCTCGGCGTGTGTGAGTATATTTGCAATTAATATAAGTTCCAGGTTGAGAAATTAACTTTGTTGAAAATTTAATCTTGTTGAATAATTAACTTAACATATTTGAACAACTTAAGTCTTTAGCCTTAAACAATTTGAATATTTAACTTTAATATAGTTGAATAACTTAATACTTTATCGAGTTAGATAGTTGGAATAATTCACTTTGAATTAAATGGAAGAAATCAAGAGTTTGATAATATTTTAGGTTGTAAACTTTAAGTTGAATACATAGGATCTTTCTATAACAGAGAGTCGAAAAAAAGACTTCAACTTTAATACGAAATACTCCACTCTATTCTGAGTTCTCTCATTTTAACGTATCTGTTCAATCAATTTAGCGTCATAAAATAAATACTATTGCTTTGTATATAAAACTATTTTATGCGTAAGTTTTCTAATATATATTTGTGAAAATAAAGTTGGTATCGTTGGGATACGTGTGGAATTTGTAACGGTACAGGCATTCCTAACTATAAATAAGTAGAAGTCCTTGAAAACTTCCTACCCCTTGGTGACAAATAAACGTCTTCCGCAGGCAGACTGGCGTCAGCTGGATTGCTATTACTTTAAAACCATTGCCCTTTCGAGCTTATCTTCGCTACCTTATTATCTGTCCTATAAAGGTTATAATAGATGCTAAGGTTGTTAATAGGCGCATGGTGTTTTACCTTGAGACAAGGTAACCGACAGTAAAAGGTTATTGCAAAATGTGTATATAAACTCGTGAACTTGTAACTAAAAATATTAAAACACCGCAACATGTCTCAACAATTTTGTGGATACGAAGAAAATGTATATAGTAACCACGGTGAGGAATGTAAGGATAGAGTATCTTTTCACATGCAACAACCCACCGAACGGCATTACAAACCACACTATGCCATGTACGATAAGTTGTAAAACATTTGAAGCGTGGTTAAATGATATCAGTATATATTAAAATTGTATGCTACTTAAAAAAAGTCATGTTAGCCGAACGGTTAAGACAAAAAGCCTAAAAAAGCGAGGAGTTGATTGGAACCCATACACCCCATGGTGAAAAGAGAAAGTTAAGTAAATGTTTAAAACCGCTCGAGTAACAGGTTACATATCTTAAGTGTGACCAAAAAAATGTGATAGTACTACAATTTATAAGTAAGAGAGACAGACTTTGTAACTTTTACTTTTGTGAGCTGACGGCAATAGAAGAACATTATCAAAGAGGTTAGGCTAAAATCCACTTTTCCGATGTGGCCGCCGTCCACGAGCCCATCAGGCTGTCCCTAAGATTGACATTGAGATCGAAAATTCTGAGAAAACAGAATTGGAGAGGGTGTGTTAGGAGGAACTCAGGGTCCCTTTGGCAGGATGAGGCGTTCCGCTCGACTCACCTCGGGCCCCTTTGGATAGGAGGACAACCCCCCTCAAAGCGTCATTGAGACGATTCGCTCGAGACCTTGCTAACACGACCATGACACAGTGCTTGGGAAGCAGCACGGGAAATGAGGTAGACACAACTCGGGCTCCCATTGGCGGGTTAGAGAATGAATTCCTTTCCTTGAGGCGATACGCTCGACTCACCTCGGGCCCCTTGGATAGGAGGGACCTCCTTCAATGTGTCATTAAGGCGATCCTCTTGACGAGCTGTCCGGAACCTCCAGAGCAGATGATGATGCCAAGCGGAAAGGACAACCGCGAAGGGAAAGACGTACGCACAGGTAAAATATGGTCATAACGAAGAGACAACAGATACTAGCAAGAAACGTCAGAAACACTAGAACACTAGAGGAACAATAGTAAGGGAAACACACACACACACACGGTTGTGCGATTGACGAGTAAAACCAAGAGACACAGATTGACCTAGGTAGGGAGATTACATAAAATGAGAGGTTTAACACATAAGGTAGTGTAGGTAATAGGATAGTTATGAATCTAGTTCTGGAAACATTCAGAACGAAAAGGTAGCCTCAGGCGGAGAAATTTGGGTTTTTACATTAACTTGGAATGTGAAACAAGAGGAAAATAATATATATACTAAGGAGTTAGGCCCAAAAAGAGCAGAGGGCTGCAGACACAGTAGGACTATACGTCATCTGCTCATGGAATTTTCTCTGAACTTACGTAAGTGAACATAACTAATTTACCTAATTCAGTCTGGTGGAAACTAGAGTAATACAAAGGAACTTAGCTCTTCTTTTACAAGATAATTATTAACTTAATATATAACATTGCTTTTACAAGGCAAATTTAACTTGAAATATAACTTCTAATAAAATAGACTTGAATTTAACAGAGAACGCATTTCTCTACAATATATAACTTGTAACTTGAATATAATAAATATTATATAGAACAGTTAATAAAACTGATCTCTCCTGGTCAAGACTTCAATTCTATGATTATTAATATTTCGCATCATAATTTTGTTTTCCATAGTGTCTCAAAATAGGTTATGCTGAGTTTAGGTTAAGACATTTATTCGTAATTTTAAGTCTTTTGTCATTCAGTGTAATTGTGGTTATTTTATTTATTTACAGGAAATCTTTATCTTGTGTTTATTTTTTATGGGAATATTTATTTTATAAACTAGCATGTATGTGCGTTGTGTCTATTTGAAGTAATATTTCATATTCAAGTTACTTAATTGATTAATCATGACTGTTTTGGTTAATTATTTGTGTCTGTTGTGTTAATACTATTAGGTAGTTTAATTGTTGTATAGTAGATTTAACGTAACAATGCCACCCAAGGTTAATACACAAACAAATGAGGATATGGCACAGGCCGTGGGGGAAGTAACGGCTAGATTATTAGCTCAAGCCATAATGGCTCAATTTCGGGAACAGATAGTCTCTGTAGCAACGTCGGCTTCCATTAACCCAGCTCCTACGCCCCCACCACCGAGTGAGGGCTCAGCCAAAGGGGCAACTATGGTGGAACAAATTCCCACGTGGGACGGATCTTCCCCGAACATGTCCGTGGATCCTTTCAAGACATAATACATACGCGGGCTACTTTTAATAAATTGAACGACATGGAAAAAACGATATTGAAGGCTAAATTAACAGGAGCCACGAAGACATTTGTAGGTTGCGAATACTAGATTAATAGACGCGAATTATGAAACATTGGCTAGACGACTCAAAGAACGATTCTCAACAAACGACCCCGAAAGATACGCTAATAAGTTAGCAGAGACTAAGCAAGGCCGGGACCAGCCGGTACAACGATTCGCGGATAGGTGTATAGAATTGGGACTATCTATCCCATACAAGACGGACTCAGTGGCTCAGGCAACCGTGAGGGAAGAGGTAGACAGTCAAACGTTACGAGATTTCCTTCGGGTAGTAGATAAAAGATGCGGAGATATCTAAAATTATCGTCCGCGTCCACTTTAGAGGAGGCTATTCAAAGAGCGACAAAATGAGAGGACGTCGATATAGAGGAAGCTAATGCTTCCGAACACAGAGGCAGATACTTGTAATCGATGCGATAAGTCAGGACCAAAGACAGTTGAATGTGGGAACGACACCGCCCAAAATGATAGGCCTACCTGGACCAACGGCAGCTGAAAATGATCCACGAACTCAATCATTAGAACATCGCACCCTCCATCGAGGCAAGCAGACACGAACCCTGACCTCCAAGCTAGCCACAGCAGACACAGCAGTTCTGATAATTTTTTTTAACAGTGTTCAGGTTCACGAAATAGAACCTTAGAAGTGAAAAACAAAAAAAGAAACGAAATGTTGTTAAGTGCGTCGGATGTGAATAAAAATGATAGTGCATCGTTTCAAAAGAAACCACAAGAAGTTTTAAACAAGGAAGAAGGACGGAGATCAGAAATCATTTTTAGTGAAAATATTTTTATAGTGTATGAGGCACATTCGACATTTTTTTGTTTCAAACCAGGAAGGCATGCTATATTGTATTTTTTTTTGAAGAAGTATAGTGTTCTCACTAAGTAAACAGATCTTACCGATATTACGACACAATTAAAGGTATCCGGGGCAATTAGCAAGTAAAAGACGATCTAACCTCTTAGAATGAGAACAAAATACTTCCAGGTTACAGATGAAATCGCTAATTGATGACGTCAGTTCCACTCCCACTTAAAGTTAAGTTAATAAGATAAATGTCAGGACAAACCCCCGGGAGGTGAGAGATATCCTGTAAGGAAAAAAGACTTTCGGGGTTTCAACCCTACAGTCTTATTTAGGGGGGGAAATGTTATGCCTACACTAGGGCCTAACTGTCATAATAATAAAATACTATAAAAAGCCGATAAAGGATAGACACATATACATGTGTATTATATCAGAAAATAGGGAATAATTAACCGCACTGAAAAACATATTAGTTCATACTCATATAATATAAAAAATGCTAGTAAAAAGGCATGTTTCTATATCCTGGATCAAAACCATGTCACAAGATTCCAGAATTATTTAGTCAGGAAGATGACCACATTAGATAAGAGTAATGTGAGTTGCGCGAAGTGAAAGTAGAACAAAGCTTTCCATTTTGACATAGATGAAGGTTTCGAACTAGATCATGAACTTTCCACCCAAATTTCCCCAATTAGAAACTTAAAATTTATCATATAAATATTCGCGATTTTTTTAACGAAGGCAGAACGGCGGCGGGACCGAACGCGCTCCCACTGCGGGGGAGGCAGCTCTACATGGTAATATGAATATTTTTATTATCATTTCTTTAATGGTCATTTTTCAGACATAGAATTAATTAAAGGACCAAATGGTCCAAAGAACTTAGAATAATGAACAAAGTTGAATCTTTTAAATGATTATTTTCTCTCTCTGAATTTTAACACTTTTAGTATTTTGACGCTTGACAATATGGCGATTTTAGCTGATTTTAATAAGTGTTTTATATGTTTGGTTTTAATATTTCTCTATGTTTGGATTTATTTTAATAAATAATGTTATTTTATCGTTTACTGTGTTTTTAACATGGTTAAATGTGGAATTCATTCTCCAAAACCAAGGCCAACCGCTCGGGCCAAAGACCACTTAACCAATAGTGATCTTCACGCTACCTACAAGCAGGGCTTAACTGACCCCCGCGTAATAATAATTATTATCAAGAGGAGACATTACTGTTTAATTTTGACATAATGCTTACATTTCCTTTAAAAAATTTTAATTACATCCTAAATTGAAAAAAAAAAAAAAAAATCAATTTTGAATAATTAATTTGAGAGAGATAGAAACTACAAATTAAATTATGACTATAAAAGAGCATTGAGTTTTAAATTGGGCAATGTCCATTATCATCATATTTTGAGAACACAGAATTTTCTTCTAAATACTGGTTTAAATAATATATTACAAATAGTAATAAAAAGAAACAAATGTTTTATTTGTTTTAATGGACACTTCTAAACAAAACAAAAAATACAATTATACACATATACACACACACACACACTCTTGATATATCAGTAATTGTGCTCGCGTGTAGATGCACCAAAAATGGACATGGCCCACTTTAATACTCAAGTGCTCAAATAAAGCATCAACATGGCATACATGTTGCAGTTACTATTGACAGTAAAAAAAGAGCTTATGAAACATGAAGCAAATATATGTGATTTAGCATATCTTTAAATATTCCAGGTACTAAACAATTTTAATACTTTCAAGATCAACCACATCCTTGTGATTCAGCACAACTATGATATTGAAATAAATTAATAAAGTTTAAACATATGCCTGGCTTGTAATGCCACGCTACTGGTAAGTTAAAAAATTACACTACCTCCTGCCTGATGAACTTAACTATTCTTTATTTCTGCTCCTTAAATATCGGAAACATCCTCTGCAGTGATGTATGTTCTGCATTTACACACCTGAAACCAATAACACATTACAATTTCAACAAAACTCTCCTATTTACAGCTCATATTTATCATAATTTGTTTATTGTCATATCATCATTATTTAGGGCTCAGATTTTCATGTTTCATATTTTTTTGCTTTTCTATTCTTACTTATAACTTGTATAAGCATGCTAGACAGATTTTTTTGTATGTACAACACACATTAATATTAACAACAACAACAACAATAATAATAATAATAATAATAATCTCTCTATCTATCTTCGGGTTTTTACAGCTGGTGCCGTCTTCCCGTGCCAAACCTCCAAAGCCTACGGTCTTGGGCATCTTCGATGCTTAGCCCTCTAGCTTGCATTACTGTCTTCATGTTTTCATTCCATGTTAACCTTGGTCTTCCTCTTTTCTTCTTTCTGTTCGGATGCCATTCATATAGTTGCTTCGGCCATCGCTCATCTTCCATTCTTAAAACATGTCCTAACCACTTTAATTCCTTCTCCTCAATTCTTTCAATTATGCTTTCTTCTGCTTCCATTATGTTTCTAATTTCCTTATTTGTGACATGTTCTAATTTAGACTTTCTGGCACTTCTTCGTAAATAATAATAATAATAATAATAATAATAATAATAATAATAATAATAATAATAATAATAATAATAATGTATTCTATCCAAAGTGTAACTACTTATATTTTACATCTCTGCATAAATTTAACAATTGAACATTGAAATGTAAATCTTGAGATTATATTTCAGTATACGGCAGCTAACGAAAAAAAGTCTGTGGATAGCAAGCCTAACTAACTCACTGGCACTATCAAACCCCTAGGTTCATGACCATGCATACATAATCTCTCCATACATCCCTATCCTGAGTTAATGTTTTCCAATCATTCCCTGTATAATTTACTTCCCTCAAATCATGGTTAATATAATTCTCCCACCTCATTCTTGATCTACCAACTGGGCATTTTCCCTCTGGTTTTCCTACAAGAAGCTTCCATCCATGTCTTTTACTCCCCCATTCGTGACACATGCCTATCCATCCCAGTCTACGAGACTTAACTGTTCTTAAGTACATTAATTTCAATATTATACTCTTAAGTTACATACTGATTATGGATTTGACCTATAGTGTACAAGGTCGATTATATTATAGCACTCTAACCTCAAACTTTTATTTTATTTTATTTTATTTTATTAAAAACTTATATTTTATTGCTCATTTTTTAAACCATCAATAAAATGATACATTATTATTATTGTTATTAAATGAAAAACATTAATTTTTGTGAAGTTATAGCAATAGTAAAAACTGACACGTTGTCTACAATGCGTTAATAAAGATTACCACTTATAAAATATACAGTGAAAGTAGCTTAAATCTCTCATAGAATAATATTATTCAACCATGTACATATGCTAGTAGTGCTACGCCACCGCCGAGTAGTTAAGTTAGGATGTCTTGGTGCAGAACTATGGGACTTGCGCTGGCTCAAGTCTCCATGGGGGGAGAAAATTTTCTCATTTAATTTTGCCCAGTATGGGACCGGTGCCCACCTAGCATCATGTGGCATTTGAGTAGCTACAGTAAGTAGTGGCTCAGGTTGAGAAAATCAGCTATAATGGCTGGGTGATCCAACATGCTGACTACATGTCATCCCTACATTGGCTGGATGATCGTTTAGCTCTGTAATGAATACGTGGATGTGAGGCAAGCAGCCAGATGACAGGCCAAGGTTCTTCTAGACCTGTTGCGCATTGGAGTTAGTTTACTTATGCTACTACTAGCACTATTTAGGTTACTTTTGGACACATGGTTAATCTTGTGTTCTCTAAAGCGATCCCTAATCTCTAGTTTCATTAAAAGAGAGTAGCGTAAAAAAATGCCATTAAAGGCTGTCCACTCTTAAAGTGATCCTCATCAAAACAAAACCATGTGATCTGCTTGCTTTACATTCGTTATGGATACCGACGTACGATGAAGCAATAAGTATGTGAAAAAGTAGTTCCCTTCATTACATTAAAAATATGTGTTCTGAATATACTTGTTATTCTTCGTGAATCAATAATTACAGCTTAAAATATTTTACTACATATGGGTGATGCATTTGAGTCATGCTTCAGTCAATTCTCATGAAACAAAATGGCTGAAAGTGTCAAGTCTTCTGTTGCTGTGTCGCCATCTCCCTGTTAAAATGTGACAGTAATTGTGGCGCGAATGGCAGAAGGATACAATTGGCATTTATGTTACAATCACTCTTAAGGGTCGTATCTATGAACACATTAGACCGTAAAAGTCGTGCTCTGCTGAGAAAGTTGCATCCAAAGATGTTTTTGCGTACTCAAAAATCTGTTCATGCGATAATAATTGTCAAAATTCCTAAGCTACCTGGCGAGGTGACTTAGCAGAGAACGAATCGTGAGCAACCTGATGGGAACCGATGTACTTTGAAACCTTGCTTGTGTATCTTGCTGCTTTATCCAAGATGTCGGACCTTGAAGACTTTGATCATGTTTTCGGTATATGCGGAGAAGAGGAATTTGATAGAGTCTATCAAAGAATACAACTGGAAGAACAGGGGAATCGGCGTAATATCGCGCAACGCAGACATTGTCGTGTATGGTATTATTTGAGCGGATAAGGTATAAGTACAGCAACTTAATGTTTGTCTAAAATCAATAAACTTTTTTGTATTTGTATAACATGTTATGAACTGTGAAAACATAAGATGAGAATTAGAAGTGGGTTTTAATTAAATATATCCATAATGAGGAATAATGAACATGATTTTACAGAATTCATAAATAAAATAATGTGTAACTAAAAGGACATGAAATTGACATTGTAATTCATAAAGCCTTTGCCTTATTTGTAACATAATAACAGTTCTGTATGTTGTGTTTTATCTTATTATTGCATTTAACATTTTTTTTATTAATGAAGCAAAAGATAAAGTTTTGCTCCTAAAGCTATGACTTCATCATCAGCATCAAGGATTAGACCTGCTGGTCTGTTCTGATCTCATGTTAGAATTGGTGTATACATCTTTTACTGCATCTTCCAGCAATTGGTCTGTCCATCTTTTACTGCATCTTCCAACATTTCTTCGTCCAGTGGCTTGTAATTAACCTGTTTTGGAATTCTATTTTTATCCATTACATTGATGTGGTCCATCCATTCATCTCTGTATTGTGTAATTCTACCTAATAGTTTGAAAATAGTTAGTTCTCTTGATATATTTTCATTTCATTTTCAATCTGTTATTGTATAGGCAGCCACACTCCTCAGAAACCTCATTTCTAACATTTCTATTCTTTGTTTTTGGTTAAGACCCAGTGTTCCGATCCATATAGTAGTGTTGGAAACTGCCATTGTTTTATAAAATTTTTGAAGTGTCTCCTTTCTAGTTCCTTTGAGACTTTGTTTTATGGTGCCACAGATATAATTAAATTAATATATTTTGTTTTCAATGTCTTCGCTTTTTCTATATGAAATCTTGTATCACAGGTAATTAAAATTGCTCACCTGTTCTATTATTTTATTCTCTAATTGGATTTTTACTCTTAGATGCTAAGAGCTATGACTTCTGAGAAATCATTTTAATATTATGATACATTGTTGGGCTGGCTTTTGAATTTCATGGGCGGCAGCAAGAGTAGGGGTCTTGCCTTATATGATAGAGAAGGATTTGTGAGCTGTCAATTAAAGAATTAGAAAATCCACACAGAACTCTCCACATGTGACCACCTCTCCATTCTGAAAAATTTGGTTCTCGAGACTTCAACTCAAGAAAAGTCTATAGAGTTCCAGATGGTTCTGACCATCGCATATAGAAAAGGACCAACCTATTGCAGTTGTGTACGAAAAATGGACTACTGACCTTTAGAGCGAAAGCAATCTAAGTGAAACCATCAGTGAGTATAAAGGGGTAAGAAATAAATGGTGAAGAAAGAGACTTTATTAGTAGCAAATTATCTGCAAACTAAATTTAAATTTTGTGAAGTAAATTTGTAATTTTTGTGTAAACATTTGTGGTGTTTATTTAAAGAAATGCCATCTGAATCCAACACAGCAATAAAAGTGACACTCACATGTTTTCATGGTAAAAATCCACTAAAAATACAATGCATTTGTTCTGTAGCTTTGAAGGTGAATAAATTTTGACACTTTCGATTATCCGATATAATAAAGTGAAAAGAAACACATTTAAAATTTTATAAAGTACTGGCTCAGAAATATGGACTCTGAATAAACAGACAATTATAAGAATAGAAGTCGCAGAAATTAAATATTTATGATTTGTGGCAGGATATACTTTAATGGATAAAAAACAAAGAAGATATTCATAAAGAACTACAAATATTCAGTCAGACATAAAATAGAAAAGTATAGGAAAAAATGGTATGAGCATGTCTGCAGAATGGATACCAACAAATTGCCTTTGAAAAGTCTAAACTATCAACCGAGAAGAGGAAAAAGAGGTCGGGAATGCCCATGAAAGAGATGGACACAGCAGCTTGGAACCAGAACAAACCAATAAGGTTTAATCCTTGTAAAGTAAAGTGTTCCTACTACAGGCCTTGGGACGCCCTTGGGGTAGTAGGATGTTAAGGCTCCCACTTTTTCTAGACAATCAGCACTTGATGTCAGCCAGGTTGTCAGCCCTACGTGACGGCCGCCTTTACCCCAGAACAAGCCTCTGGTACTCATTTCAGTTAGAGGCTGAGTCGATCCCAGGGCCATGGTGCCACCAGAAGGTTTGGGTCAGTTTAAAAATCTTGACCCCACTAGGACTTGAACCCTCAACCTTCCGGTTTGTAGCACACTGCCTTAACCACTACGCTATGGCATAAGAAGCTATAATCATATACACTTTATTTTTTTCTAAGAACCATCCTGTTTCTCCAATGGCACATTTACTCTTAATACTACACTATTATGGTTGTGGAGACTTCTTAATGTGCCTGGGAGAATTCTGTGATATCGATAAAGAAATTACAAGTAGAATTGTAACAAGGGTAAGCTAGGCAAATACAGACTTTGAACATACATTCATCTGATTTCCAGAAATAGGGGAGGAACAACAGGGATTCTACATTGCTTCATTCCTGAGTCTTAGACTTGCATGCACATTAAGATAAATTCTCCAAATAAAATAATGTCTTGTTTGATTTTCATTAATTCATATATAGTAGTAGTAGTAGTAGTAGTAGTAGTAGTATTCACGTTACACCATCCCTGGAACAATTGTCATGGCTTCGTCTTCAAGATCGTAGAACCATCCATTCCCTATTCCTACTCTATAACATATTACACACATCTTTACCTTATTATTTATCACACCGCTTCACTAAACTCTCTGATACACATAACTTAGATACCCGATCCCTTGAGCACAGTGTCCTTTATATCCCTCCTCATCATACTACCTATTATTCGAAATCTTTTACAGTTTCTCTTGCTAGAACATGGAATTCACTTCCACCCTATGTCAGAGACTGCCAAACTTTACCATCTTTCAGAAATAAATTGAAAATAAAATCACTAACAGAAACAACTCACTAATACTACTTTTTAAGAATTAATAATGCGTTTTTGCATTATTTAATAAAAATAGACTTAGGATTTGTTAATATATTTACCTAATGCCTTGTATAAAAAGCGTAGATTAATTCATTGTAGTGTATTTTTTTTCTCTTCTTTTTATGCATAGTAGATTCGAGCTGTTATTCCTTTTTTTATTCATTGTATCATTAATTTAATTTTAATTGTATTTAGTTTCATTCTATTATTAGACATTAATTTCATTATTATTCAATATGACAGATAATTAATTGTTCAATGACTATTATTGTAACTTTTTTTTGTATTCATATGTAACATGTTTGTCCTGTCTAATATGACTACTATTGTAATTTTTTTGTATTCATGTGTAACATATGTTTGTCCTGTTTTATATGACTATTATTGTATTTTTTTTTTGTATTCATATGTAACATATGCTTGTTCTGGTGAGTGGAAGAGAAGGCCACATGGCCTTAACTCCACCAGGCTAAATAAATCTATTCTATTCTATTCTATTCAAATGTTCTGAAGCTCTTGATTTGTCATCATTCGCTTACGGGCTTCCCAATAATATTCAGCAATTTGGAATGGTGTTCCAACTATTTTCTGAAGATCAGCGCAGAACATCAAGTGATCCTTGTTCATTATCGTATTTGTGTCCTTGCATACTATGCAGTATTGAGAGTCTGGTAGCTTAATTCTATGTAGATGTGCTGCCAAGCAATCATGACCAGTTTTAAGACAAAATGATGCAACTGCAATTGATCGGGGGCTGTTTGGTATTGTATCTGGTTCTAGTAATGTCTTCCATATCTTGGTTTCACATTGGATTTTGTTTTGTTCGGCTATATGGGATTTTATTTTCATTTTGGTGTAGAGTTGTACTGATTTGTAAGATAGGTAATTGATCTTACTCTGTTGGATGAGTGTACCTTTTTTTGCAAGCATATCAGCCTTCTCATTACCTTCCACGCCACAATGTGCTGGAATCCATTGTAGAACAATATTTCTGTTTAGATTTTTCAACATCCTGATGCAATTTTTTGCTTCTATTATTCTATGGTCTTGGATGGTCAGGTTGTGTGTTAGTGACATTATGGCTGAGCTAGAGTCAGAAAGTATTATAGCATTAATTCATATATTCTATTGTTTATTTAGCCTTAAATTTCATGTTCATTTGTATATCATGTAAGTTTAATTTCATATTCTTCCCATTTCATCTATATACTACTTGGTTAAGTTTTATTTTCATTAATCTATATGCAGTATCTGAAAATCATTGCTTGGCATTTCATAAGAACTCAATACCTACTGACAACTACCATTTTTGTCTAGTCTTAAATTTCATTTGCATTTGTGTCCTGTTGTAAATATAATTTCATAATACTTGAAGAGAAAAATTTTTTCACCCAGACCGAGACTCAAACCCAGGACCTCTAACTTTCCGGGCCAATGTTCTACCAACTGAGCTACTGAGGCGAGTAGTGATCTAGATGCAAATTTTTCTCTTATATACGTTATAATTCCCTCGTGCCAAATGCTATGAAACCTTTGCTTCTATCTTTGCAAATGGCTACTTCTTAGTTAAGAAGACATTTATTGGGAATTTAAACACTACTTTATAAAGCCAGTAGGGCATCTATTGAGGTTTTTATTATTAATTTAACACTTTTCACTTAAGGATAAATTATACTTGAAGAGAAAAATTGTTTCGCCCAGACCAAGAGTCGAACCCACAACCAATGGCTTTCTGGGCCAATGCTCTATCAACAGCGCTACCGAGGCGAGTTGCGGCCTAGACACAAATTTTTCTCTTATATATGTTGTAATTCCCTCGTGTCAAATGCCTTTACTTCTGTCTTTGCAACTATCAATTTAATCTACACCCTATTTGTTGACTATGCTGTCCATAATTTCATATTCAGTAGTGTCTCAGAAATTTGCCACTTGACAATTTGTACAACTCATTACCTACTGACATAATTACTAACATGAGATATACTACTCTTCACTTAAGATGATATAAGCATTTATAAGTTGTCAATTGAGTTGGTGTTCACTTGATGAAAATCCATATTCATTAATTAAATAAAAATAAAACTTAGTTTTATTTGATTTTCATATTTATTAAGATATAATTCAGTGACAGCTGTTTCGGTACACTGTACCTTCTTCAGACATGTTAAATTATGAATTGTGTTATTATATATAACTGTAGGCTTTCACGGCCGGCGTCTTGATCCCTATTAGGTTCGTCTTCTGGGCATATAGGCCGTGGTCCAGTCGTTCTTCTACTCGACGTTTCGTCTACTGCTGCGGTAGACATCTTCAGGAGATACTGCGTGCTCTCTGTGAACTCCTCAACAGTCGGCTGCAGACTGGCTGGTCGTTGGAAACGGACCGCGCAGAAAACCGCCTCTCCACCAGGGGCGTGCCTATAAATAGGGAGGGAGTTTCCAACGACCAGCCAGTCTGCAGCCGACTGTTGAGGAGTTCACAGAGAGCACGCAGTATCTCCTGAAGATGTCTACCGCAGCAGTAGACGAAACGTCGAGTAGAAGAACGACTGGACCACGGCCTATATGCCCGGAAGACGAACCTAATAGGGATGTGTTATTATAGTCCATATCAACTGATCTAAGCAACAATACAACAATAATTTATTTAAATTTTTACATTTAACAAAGGCGATTCATTCAAATCAAGTTGAGAATTTAACAGTTTATTACTATTTTTCAATTTATTTATTTCTACAGACTCCAAAAGGTCCAACTTCTTACCCTTATCACAAACATGTAAAATTACAAAATTTAATATTCCAATTTAATCATTGTTTCGATCCAAATTTTGAAATTTTACATGTTGTGATAAGGGTAAGAAGTTGGACCTTTTGGAGTCTGTAGAAATAAATAAATTGAAAAATAGTAATAAACTGTTAAATTCTCAACTTGATTTGAATGAATAACCTTTGTTAAATTAAAAAATGTAAATAAATTATTGCTGTATTGTTGCTTAGATCAGTTGATATGTACTATAATAACACAATTCATAATTTGTTAACATGTCTGAAGAAGGTACAGTGTACCGAAACAGCTGTCACTGAATTATATCTTAATAAATATGAAAATCAAATAAAACTAAGTTTTATTTTGATTAATTAATTTATAAATTGAGTCAGATAAATCTTTTTTACATCTCACCTCAAAAAACTCTGATTTTCACAAGACCAGTTTCAAGGCTCATTGCCCCTATACTCAGCCAAAACTCCAACCATTGAAATTCTGCCATTATCATCATATTCCAAACTGCCATCTGATGCCAATTTTATGCTTCAAAATTCATGGTTTTATATTTGTTCTTCTAGTCCACCGCTGTGGTCTCAGGGTAGCATGCTGCCTTGTCACGCAGCGGGCCTGGGTTCGATCCCCGGTCAGGACAGTTTTTCTGGGTGAGGTTTTAATCGGGGTTTTCCTCACCTGTAAGACAAATGTCAGGAAAACTTTAAGGCTCAAACGGTCCCCGAAATCATATGACCATCGCAATCATCATCATTCATATTCATCTTAGGTTAGGATTAGGAACTCTCCTGGCACACCATTATCATCATCATCCATCATATCATCGGGGCAACGTAACCCTGCCTTCTAGGCGGCCCAACCTCAGAAGTGGGTTACAAATACGCCATACCAGGAGAGAAACCAGGAATGTCGAAAAGACAAACCTGGGGCATTTGAAAACAAAAAAAAAAAAATTTATTTGTTCTTCTGAATGTGTAATTTTTCCCCAAACTGTTAATTCCAAAGACTTCTCTAAATGTTTCAAAAGTTTAGTTTCTCATCCAATTAAGTGATTCTCTAGCAAACTATTACCTGCAATTGCTGATTTTCAATTTCATAATTTTTAATATTTCTAAAGTGTTCTTTTGTACAAGTCTCTGAATCTCTTTAGTTTTCCCTATATATACCTTATTGCAATCATTGCAACTAATCTGATAAATTCCAGATTTCTTATTATCTAACTTTTTATTAGTTATTAGAAGTTTACCAAACTAAATTTGTTTGTCAGTGCCAATGTAATATTGAATTTTCAAAAAAATATTTATTTAATATCAAATATGACATTTGTTCTTTTCATTCCCTTTCCAATATTGTTAATGATTTCAATTTCTTATTTTTAGATCCGTTCTTATTCATCAATGCTGTGCTTCCATCAAATCATAGGGAACCTACCATAATGCAGTTTTACTAATACTCCGGCAATTCTTTAGAATATGCACTAAAATTGTATGTGATAATCTTATCTCTTGTCCTAACTCACTTATTATCAGATACAGTTCTGTGTCTAACAGCACTTGTTCTTCGCTGACAACAAGGGCAAATCAGCCCCAAGTCTTTTATGTTTTTCACTCAAGCTCTAAAGCAGAATTTTAATATTATAATGAATATAAAAGTTAAAGTTAATAATTTTGTATTTTAAAATTCTTTTAATATTTAAATATAACTTAAATAAAGAATAACATCTAAATATTTCATTGTTGGTTATTGTTGAATAAAAATGTCTCAGTAACAATTAAAAGAAATTGTACTACATAACAGTTTTGTAAATAATGCTTTTAAAAATTGTTTGAAGTCATTGTTGTCAAAATTATAAATCCTTCTATTATAACTGTAATAAGAACACCTGCATAACTTCATATTCTTAAATGAAAGTAAACTAAACTCTGATTGGATGTTAAAACAATTAACTTTTTGATTTAACAAATCAAATTAAACCTTATATTTAAAGGACTAGTAACCAATAGAATTTAAAATTACCGTCATGTTATGTAATAATGGTCTTAAAATTATAAAAGAATTAAACTAGTCATTCTGCATACAACTTTCAACAAAGACAGAAGCAAGAAGAGATCTCCTGATAAAATGTAATATTTAATACAAGAAGAATAATTGATTCAAGAAAAGAAAATAATTTAATTTTAATTGATGGTGAAGAATAATACCACCTACATTTACTTAATCTGTTGGGAACTCAAAATTTTGTGTTTTTCACGATACCATGGTTTCAGGTGACATCTCGTCCATCCGTCGGAGTTGTGACTGAGGTGGACAAGACGTCGTCTAAAACCGCAGTATCGTGAAAAGCACAAAATTTATGAGGTGAGTTTTCCAAAAAAAATTATTTCCGATGAATTTGAAAGACAAGTTACTGAAACAATTAGATAAATCTAAGGAACTCACAATTTGGGAGAAAATTCACATCCACAAAAACAAAAGGAAAATCATGAATTTTGAAACTCGCAAGATTTAATTTGGAAGTTCATCAGTCAGCCAACGGAGGGAGTAGGAAGTAACCTACAGGATTGCCAATTCAATAGTTAGATGGAATTGATAATGATACGTAGCGTATCAAAACTATAGTCTTCAAGAAATCTACAATTACAAGATAAGTTGTAAAAATCTAACTCTATTTAGTAATTAAAAGAAATATTTAAATTAATATTGGGAAGTAAACATTATGAGGTTATATCATTAATAGTGAGTGGAGAACATATTTTTAACGACTCACCTCATATAATTTCAAATTTCTTTGATACCGGCAGTTTCAGACAATATCTTGTCCCTCTTCAGTCATCGCTTCCACTGATGAAATTCTCTGGTTGTTGATTTCTCTAAGGACATCACCTCTTGTGCTGCCATTAGAGAAATCAACAACCAGAGAATTTCATCAGTGGAAGCCATGACTGAAGTCAATAAAAATATGTTCTCCACTCACTATTAATTAAAATGAACCTCATACTGCCACTTCTTCTTCTTCCTTCCAAGTATTAGGCCAAGGCCTGTTACGATTCTATAGAAAATTTTCCCTCCAGCGTTTCATAGGATGGCCCACAGATCTTCGTCCTCTTGGTATATAATTATAAACAGCTTTGGGGATCCAATTTTCTTTCAAGATGGTGTTTCCAATTTAGTTGGTACTGTTTAATATATTCCAAAATTGGCGTAGTCTTCAATTCTTTTAAAATATCGGTGTTCCTTTTCTGATCCCATCTGGTGTAACACGCTGTTCTGCGCATGAATCTCATTTCACAAGCTGTTATTCTGCTTTCATGTTGTCTTTTTAGTATCAGTACCATAGGTAACACTGGTCTAGCCAAAGTATTATATAAACGTAGTGCCACTTCCTTTAAATATTAATGAAAAATCTTTTATAATATTATGGATTGCATAAAAACTTTATAATCCAGTTTTAAATAACTATGGTATATTTTGCATAAGACTATCTTCTTGCCAAGCACAAGAGCTTTGAGTTGGAAGAAATGGTCCATTTACAATGTTCTAGTTTTAGGTATATGCTAATATGGTAGAAATGAAAATAAATAATCCTCATATAGTTCTAAATCATATAAAAAAAAATTTAATCAACTGAACAAACCTTAAAAGAAATGCAGAACATGGAATGTTGAGAATTACAGCAATCTGCAGACCTCCACAACATTTTCCGAAACAAATCAATATAATTATCTAAAGAGTGTTCTATTGTCACTATTGTTACATGCTACTAACAACACTTAAAGTTTAAAAACGTCATAAACAATAACAACTAGTAGCAGACACTCATCCTGCTGATGATGGAAGTTAACTTCCGAAAGGCCTCCAGCTAACATTTTAAATATAACATTTTAACAAAGTTGAGGATGATGGCACCTGCCAAAAGGTATCTATTTTAATTTTTATCTTATAAAAAGTTTATACTGTACTCACCCTGCAGTTCATCCTTCAGGAAATGCATAATATGTAGCCAATCTAACAGCAATACTCAAGTTCCTGTAACATGGAAATGTACTCTTAGAACTGCATCAGGTCCAGTGCCAAATTAACCTTTTTTTAATAAGAATCAAATGAATCGTGAATTCTTCTTACCTCATATATCTATGTTTTTTTAACGCAGCATTGCAGTATCGGAAAAAATATCTTTTCCATCCTCAGCTGTTTTCACGACTGTCAATTTTTTCCTTTGCCAGTAATTATCCAAACTGCCATCTGGTGTACTTTTGAAGAAGTAATTTTCTAAACTGCCATCATGCTTCTAGTATGGTTTTTTTGAATGTATATCTTTTTAAGACTACCTTAATTAACAGTTTGGGAAAATATATACATTCAATAAAACCATGCTAGAACCAGGAACTTCAAGATTCTGGACAAACCAAGCTTGATTACAAATTCTTCAAAAGTACACCAGATGGCAGTTTAGAAAATTATTTCTTCAAAAGTACACCAGATGGCAGTTTAGAAAATTATTTCTTCAAAAGTACACCAGATGGCAGTTTGGATAATTACCGGCAAAGAAAAAAATTGACAGTCGTGAAAACAGCTGAGGATGGAAAAGATGTTTTTCCGATACTGCGGTGCTCTGTTAAAAAAACATAGATATATGAGGTAAGAAGAATTCACGATTCATTTGATTCTTATTGCAAAAACCTCAATGTTAAAATCCCTAAATTTATTATATTAAATTAATATTTTATTACTATCAATTTATGGATTTTACCAAAGGAATGAATGTATGTAAAACATGTTTTTTGCACTCACCGTAGACAAATTTAGTCACAATGCCAATTTTCATGCGAGAAATATATTACAATAGTACCAAAGAAAAAAAAATTAATGACGTAAGACATCATAAACCAGAAAGAGTAGGGAAATACTTTATAACATGTGATGCGAAAAATGCTTCTAAGTTCCAATCAAACACCATGTACATGCACCAACAAATGCAAAGTGATTTGCACCATGGAATCACAGGATGCAGCCAACATATACATGATATTTAACGAACCTAAAAGCTAACCTAACACAATTTAAGTATTCTAACCTGCGAAAGACCAACCCAAAAGCTAACCTAATGTAATTTAAGCACTCAAACCTGTGAAAAAATGCAACACCCAAAAATAAATAGTAAGTTCTAAGTTCTGAAATTCTGAAGTATATGTGTACAGTTAATTAGTACACACACTATGTTGGCTGCACTAGAACGTCGTTGTTGCATAAAAGATTTGTTAAAATCAATATGGCTGCCACGCCTTCATGCAACGTATGTAATTAAACATCACAGTAAAACATATTGAAATAATCATAAGAAAAAATGTATCATTGTAAAATGGTGGGAAATAATTTGAAAAATAAAGTCCTAAGAATAAAATTTGACTGGAGATTATGAAGGAATTAAAAAAGTCACATCACAGGTTGTAAAGTTTAGCTAACAGTAGTAACAGTCTGGAAGATGGCTGACTTCAAGACCATTTGTCAGTCAAATAACGTAAATGTAACCTTTTGGTCATTATGGACTTGCACTTTCACCACATTCATTTTTTATTTGACACTTAATTGCACATAATAATACTTTATAGAACTCAATACAAACAAAGTGTTGATCTCTTTTTTTTTACCATAAAATGGGAGTAAACAGGGATAACAAATTGGAATATATATATATATATATATATATATATATATATATATATGTTATATTGCAGATTTTTGCAGATATAAGTATGAATAAGAAAGTTTTCTTGGGTTTTCCGCGTCTTGGATTCAAGTTTGGCCGTTGGCCACTGATTCCAATGTTTCGGCATGATCCCATATGCCATTATCAAGGAATGATAAGTTCGAGTCACAGGGTTTAGGTCTTATATAATTAAACAAATAGAGTTTTCACTGTGGTCCGTTTCCGAAGACGTACATCCATCCAAGGTTTAGTTCTTATGTAGTTAAACACCTTCAGTTTTCAGTGCGGTCCGTTTCCTTGGATGGGTGTACGTCTTCGGAAACGGACCACAGCAAAAACTCTATTTGTTTAATTATATAAGACCTAAACCTGTGACTCGAACTTATCATTCCTTGATAATGGCATGTGGGATCATGCCAAAATGTCGGAATCAGTGGCCAAAGGCCAAACTTGAATCCAAGATGCGGAAAACCCAAGAAAACTTTCTTATTCATATATATATATATATATATATATATATATATATTAAATGAATTTGTGTTTGTGCCTTTGGTGATGAGGTAAGTGCAGTTAAGTTGGTGATATTCCTTTACACAATAAGTTTTGGCATCAAAAGATCAATTATATTTTTTGGATTGACAATTTTTAATCAGCAGTTAATTTCATAGAAGTTTTATACTTGTGAAATGTTATGTCTACACTGATTTGAATTTGTATTATTATTATTATTATTATTATTATTATTATTATTATTATTATTATTATTATTATTATTATCATTATTATTATCGTAAGTATTATTATTGTTATCGCATAAAAGTTGTTTCTACATGAAATTTACATTGCAACATTTAATATATTTTTAACTCTTTATAGTTAGTATGAGTATTCGAGAATAAAGTTCTTAGGAACATTTTTGGACCAAAGAGAGATGAACAAACAGGTGAATGGAGAAGACTACTTAACAGTCAACTACGTGGTCTTTATAGAAAGCCAGATATAATAAGAACAGTTAAGTCTCGTAGACTGCGATGGGCAGGACATGTGGCACAAATGGGGAATGACGTGCATGGAAGCTTCTGGTAGGAAAACCAGAAGGGAAAACGCCCAGTTGGTAGACCAAGAATGAGGTGGGAGAATAACATTAACTATGATTTGAGGGAAGTAGATTATACAGGAAATGATTGGAAAACATTAGCTCAGGATAGGGATGTATGGAGAGCTTATGTCCATGTGGCCATTAACTTGCGGGTTTGATAGTGCTAGTGAGTTTATAGTGTATATCTATATTTGTCAAATATTTGTATTTGTGTTGGTTGGGTGGAAGAGAAGGTCTTATGGCCTTAACTCTGCCAGAATAAATAAAACTATTATTATTATTATTATTATTTCTGTGTATTTTGCAAGTATTGTGACTTCATCTAGTCTCATGTCTCTATTTCAGGGGTTGATTTTTGGATAACAGTCTTCATCTATCTCAGTCATTCCATGTTGCCTTTTCCATCATTACAACTCCTCTTTTCTCTACATTCTTAATTTATTCCCATTTACATCCCAGCTGATCTCTTGGTCTCTTCCCTTCTAATCAATTCCAGTGCTTGTCTTGGTATCCTTCCAGCATTCATTCTTTTAACATGGCCAGATTATCTTAATATACTGTCTTCCATTTCATCTTTTATTTTATTCAACTTCAAAATTTCTTTTACCTTAGTGTTCTATATTCTATCTCTTCTGGTATTTCCAAGCTTGCTTCTTAAAAACTTCAATTCTTCTTAAATAATTCTTTGTTACTGTTCATATTTTGGTCCACAGATTAATATAGTTTTAAAATATATTTTATACACTTTTTTTTTGTAATTCAATTCTATATCATGATTTCAAAATAGGCCTTTAATTAAATGGTAGCATTTGGAATAATATTACATCCTTCTGCTCATCTTCTTCTTCCTTCCAAGTATTAGGCCAAGGCCTGTTACGATCCTATAGAAAATTTTCCTCCAGCGTTTCATAGGACGGCCCAGAGATCTTCGTCCTCTTGGTATATAATTATAAACAGCTTTAGGGATCCAATTTGAACTCATTCTTTCAAGGTGGTGTTTCCAATTTAGTTGGTACTGTTAAATATATTCCAAAATTGGTGTAGTTTTCAATTCTTTTAAGACATCGGTGTTCCTTTTCCGATCCCATCTGGTGTAACTCGCTGTTCTGCACGTGAATCTCATTTCACAAGCCGTTATTCTTCTTTCATGTTGCCTTTTTAGTGTCCATGCTTCACTACCATAGGTCAACACTGGCCTTCTGCTCATTTATTTTTAATTTTCCCTTCTTTAATAATATGGCTTCTTAACTCTTTATTTGACTCGTTTAAGGTAGTGAGATAGTGTCCTTTGAATTTTATTTTTGTGTTTGTTGATATAAATTTTACTGTTACTTTCATTACAATTCTCTTTTCTTCATTGATTTTTAATCCATCTTCTTTTAATGTTCTTTCTATTAATTTTATGTTCATCCATAGTAATTCTGCCCGAAGGCAGGTCCTTCACTGCAATCATAGCATTTTCATGCTATGCTTGCAGCTTTACTAGGGAATTGTGTAGGTGTGGTAGCTTCCCGTTGCTTTCCACACCGGTGAAGGATGATGATAATGATAATGGTAAGGATGATGGCCATATGATTTCGGGGACCTGACATTTGTCTTACAGGTGAGGAAAAACCCCGATAAAAACCTCACCCAGAAAAACTGCCCCGACTGGGGATCGAACCCGGGCCCGCTGCGTGACAAGGCAGCATGCTACCTCTGGACCACAGCAGTGGACAAACCAAATTACAATATCATCAACATATATTAGTAGTTTTCTGCCTATGGTTATCTTTTTTTTTTTTGCAATTTTTCCCCTTTTCTAAAAGCCACTTGTATGGTCCTTTGGACATTGATTTCTAATTATTTTTCTCATTCCAGATTGCTAGTGCTTTTGCCACTTCTTGTAATCTTTTTATGTCTGTTCATCCCAGCATGATGTCATCTGCATACAATATAGTTGGGATTGGTACTAGTGTCTTTGCAATGTCTGGGGTTATTATGTTGGAAAGAGCTGAACTTACTGGATCATCCTATAGGACTCCATTAATCTGGAGCATCTTCATTGATGTCATCTTGTCTATTATCTAAATGTAATATCGCTTGAGAATATTCCAGATTAGCAGGTTCTTGGGTAATTTCTTTTTTTTTTTTTCCCGGTCACATATTCCAGTTTTTCAATTAGTATGATTTTATTTACGAGATCGAAAATTTTCCAAAGTCAAGAAAGAGAGCACAGTATTTTTCTACTTGAGTGTCGACAAACTTACCAGATCTTTCATGAGATTTTCGATCACAAATTTCAAACATATAGAAATTTAATATTAAAAATATTAAATAATGTAATATATAAAAATTTATTCTATTAGGTAAATATTATTCCAATGAAACTTTTAAATTAGAAACCATTGTTGGAACATTGTCAGTTACACTTGTATGTAACCTACAAACTGGTGAAAGTTGAGCTTGTAATTTAACTAATAAAGATTTCTGTTTGCTGTATTTAAGTTTGTACAGTTTCAGTTTTGGTCTAAACTTTCAAACACGTGTCAGGACTTTTTATGTACCCTAATAAACTCCTGTCAAATTTTATTCTTAGGGTTTCATTTTTCAAGTCATACTACCATTTACAGTGATTTTTGCACATTTTCTAACGATTAATTGAATATACTGGATATTATAATACTGAAATACATATGTGTCCCGCGCCGTAGCCGAGTGGTTAAGGTAGGAAGCCTTGGCGCAGAGCTATGGGACTTGCGCTGGTTCGAGTCTCCATGGGGGAAGAAATTTTCTCATGGTATTTCGTCTAGTATGGGACCGGTGCCCACCCAGCATCGTGAGGCAATTGGGTAGCTACAATAAGTAGCGGCTCCAGGTTGAGGAACCAGCTATAACGGCTGGGGGACTCGACATGCTAACCACATGTCACCCCTAAACTGGCTGTTGATCATCTACCTCTGTGATTGACATATGTGGATGTGAAGGGCCAGCAGCCGGCTGGTAAAAGGGCAACCGCTGAAAAGTGGAAAGACCCTCAATCGGAAATACATATGTACCATGAAGATGTGGTAGCCATATTGATTTTAACAAATATTCTATGCAGCCAATAAGGCTATGTATGTGTTCCAGTGCAGCCAACATAGAGTATGTACTAATTAACTTCACACATATACGTCAGAATTTCATAACTTACTATTTAAGTATTCTAACCTGTAAAAGAATGCAACACCCAAAAATAGTTACTATTTACATTACCTATTTTTGGGTGTTGCATTCTTTCACAGGTTAGAATACTTAAATTGCACTATGTTAGCTTTTAGATTGGTTGGCAATGCAAGTGTTATAATCGGATGCTAAAGGTTAACTACTGTTTTAAGTGGTTATCTTAAAGATATGGTAGCGACTATAATAGAGTAATTATTCAAATACTTTATGAAGGCCTGAGTGGGTTGTTGATTACAATATGAGTCAGGAATGCAGTAGCCTTCCAAGTTCGGAGACTCCAATGGGCGAATATCAGCACATGGAGTTCCGTTAGTTATCAATACTAGTAAAATTCTGTTAGGTTAAAAATATCTGCAAACAGATCTCGAAGGTGCCAACCAAGACAGGACTGACAAAAACAAACTATAAACTTAAACACTATTTTATTTAAACAGATAATCAACCAAAGTAACATAAAATTATAAAACATTTACTATATAAGCTAGTTTAACCTTAAACACCAAATTATAATTAAATTAACTAATGCTATCCCTATGGAAGCACATTAGTTATTGAAAGGGCACCAATTTGAAAGCAGACAAGTTAACACTAGAATTTTAGCGGATACGAGAGAGCTCAGTTTTATCAAATTCCGAAGACAAGTTTTAATTTACTACTTCAAAACTGTAACCCAATTGGTACTTCTATAATAAAATCTAAGTTCTTTATTCTACTATCGCAAAATATATTTCTACCTGATTTGAAATGAAATAACAAAACATTACTCACGTAAATAGAGTTGAAATTGCTTGTCCAGGATTGGAGTTAGCTGTAGCAGTCTCCTTTCAGTCTTTGGCCAGAATCATGGTTTATTCCTGAAAATAGTTAATATAAATACCCAAATCTGTCATTACAAGTACACATAACAGTATCAAAACATACTTTATTTGCTCTGATTTCAGCTGAGTGCAGTGCAGGTAACAGTACCTTTTGACCTCCTTATAATATAATTTTTGCTATATCCTTAAGTTGATTGTCTAAGGCAACATCCTACTTTAGTTATTTTCTTTTATGTGCTTCCATAGTTCATTTAACAGTGTCTTGGAATATTTCTGTAACTTCTACTTTCTACACCCTGGTAATTCTACAAGTACCTTGAAATGTGAAATCACCTTATATTTGAAAAACCCAATTTTCTATAAAATAAATAATTTCTTTTTATTAAGTAATTTCTTTTTATGTTATGAATACATAGTTCTTTATATAGATTTTTTATTGTTTTATAGATTATCTTAATTATTCGAGCAAAGTCGTTTGAGATGGACTTTAGACATTCAAAGTGAATTTTTAAATCTAACCAAATCTACGTGATTAAAATGTTATATCCCTTTTCTAACATATAGTTTCAAAAATGTTAATGGTACTTGATTCCAAAATATAAAAGAAATGGACTACATTATTAAGAAAAATGGTCGGTGACTTACCCTCCAGTCGTTTACACACACAGACAGACACGAGACCCTCACTTCTCAAGTGTTATATACTAAAGATGACCTCATTTCACCATAACTGTATCAACTCACATTCCAATGAACTAAATGTAGGGATGTTTACAGTTAGCTTCAACAAGACTTTGCTCTGAACTATACTCTATCTCAACAGACTTTGAATGTCTAAAGTCCATCTCAAATGACTTTGCTCGAATAATTAAGATAATCTATAAAACAATAAAAAAAATCTATATAAAGAACTATGTATTCATAACATTTTATGTTTAATTTTCTTGTTTAATTGCTATAATGACTACATTTTTTTTAAAGTTATAGAGATATTCCATTGCCTAATTTATTTATATTATTTTACCATAGTATAATATGATTCCTTTATGTGAGAACTTTTCCCAAAATTTATATCTTTCTGCCCCATCGCTACAGTGAGTTCAAATATTGTATATATGTTGGCTGCATCCCATGATTCCATAGTATAAACTGCTCATAATATGGCTCATGGTTTATAGTTGGAACTTAAAAAAAGTTTGTCATATGTTGGAAAATATATTGCAGTTTTAATTAAGGTAGAATATTTTTTATCACTCACCTCATATTGTTGTTCTTATTTGATTATAAACTAGTTTCGGAACATAATTTCTGTTCCATCCTCAGTATCGTCACGACCGTTGTTCTGTCGTCTTGAAGAGCTGTCCTTCTCTCCTTCCATTGGCTGACTGGTTTCAAGGTTTTTCAGTCAGCCAATGGAAGGAGAGAAGGACAGCTCTTCAAGATGACAGAACAACAGTTGTGACGATACTGAGGATGGAACAGAAATTATGTTCCGAAACTAGTTTATAATCAAATAAGAAGAACAATATGAGGTGAGTGATAAAAAATATTCTACCTTAATGAATATACCTCATAGTGAGAATTCCTAAAATAAGTAATATTGCAGTTTTGTTTTGCTAAGGGGTTTAATGTAGGGAGGAAAAAAGATCCTGAGATTTTATAAAATTTTTGGAAAAACTTTCCAATAACTTAATCAATTTTTCTAAGTTGTACAGAATAGCAGTATGCTTGCGCAAACATTTATGGAATTGTCGGCAGATTGAACCACATATCTGTGAAATTGATATGATCAACTTTTGCAATAAATTCCCAAACATGTTTATAAGAAATGGATGTACACCAATTTACTCCTTTGTAATCTAATTGAATAAATTACAGACACTTCAGATCGAGGCCCAACAATATGTAACATTGCCTTCTCTGAGTAGTAGCGAAAGCATTCAAACGAAATAAAATAAAATGTCAGTGTTATTTTCTACATATCCATCCATAGTAATTCTGCCTGAGGGCAGGTTTTTCACTGCAATCATAGCATTTTCATGCTAAGCTTTGCAGCTTTACTAGGGAATTATAGGTGTGGTAGCTTCCCGTTGCTTTCCACACCAGTGAAGGATAATGATGATGACCGTATGATTTTCGGGGACAGCTCTCTGACATTTGTCTTACAGGTGAAAGAAAACAAAAAAAAAAAAAATACCTCACCCATGAGCCTGTCCCGACCGAGAATCGAACCCGGGCCTGCTGCATGACAAGGCAGCATGCTACCTTGAGACCACAGTGGTGGACCTTCCTAAATATATCAATTCCTAATAATATGAACTCAAAAGAATCTTAGTTTTGAATACAGTGGCTGCTTTCACTTTTGGCAGCAGTGCAATATTGATTTCTAGCATTATGAAGGTCTTTCTGGAAGTTCATCACTTTCACTTTTGGTAGCTATACACAAACTGATTTCCAGCATTATGAAAGTATTTCTAGAATTAATATTTAATTTTAGGAAGTTATATTTTGAGATTATTTTAATTATATTATTTTTAGTATGATCATCTTACTTCAATATTAATGTTGTTTTATTCTTGAACATGTTTCAAAACAATTCTGTTTTATCATCAGCACGCTACCTCGAGACCACAGTGGTGGACACTTTTCCAACATATAACACGAAAAATCTTTTTAAGTCCCAACCATTCATCATGTACATTGGCAGCAGGTGCTTAGCGGTAACAGTATGGGATTGCCAAATACAGCCAACATGTACATAATATTGGAATGTATATTGCCAACCACAGGAGAAATACCCCAAATATCTATGAGTCATATAAAAATTCCAATATTAAACTTAAAAAGCTAACAAAAATAAAATACTACATTTAAAAATGAAAATGTATGTATAAAATTTGACAGAAGTTTATTCAGGTATTTAATAAGTCATGTCACATGTTGGAAAATAGAGGCGGGGATTCTATCTCAGGAGTCCACCTACATTAGTGGGCAAGTTAGGGTGAGAAAATGAGCAAGTTAGTGTACTCCAGATTAGTTTGGGCAAGTTAGAGGGAGAAAATAGGCAAGTTAGCATACACCAGATTAGTTTAGCATTCACTTGTTTATTAGTGAGTTTTTGTGATAAGTTTGCTTCACCGTTTGAGCAATGACTTACATATTTTACATTATAAATATGGTGATATTAGTTTACTTCCAGCTCTAATTCTCATTTCATTTTAAGCCATTTCACACTTTTTTTTGGAAAAAAAAATCAACATGTATATGGCTATTCTATGCCACCATGCAACAAGTGAATATTTGATTGCAGAATAAGTGACTTTTAGCGTCATGTTGGCCAATGTGATGACATGTTGCCACTAGAGCCAATTGCCAACATGTTTGCTCACATATATATGGGGATTTCGGATGAGGTCTACAATTTGTTGAACACGATTTTCCATACAACATTCTTATGCCACTGTTGCACTACACACTTTTACCATTTGTATAACGTTTCATACTATTTTAAACATTGTGGAATGATTCTATAAACATTCTTTGCAATTTTTAAATATTTATATAATTATGCGAATATTGTGAATTGAGTTCTACAGATGCACAAACGCTTAATGTGACTTCTGCTAGATGGCTCTCCGATTGGAGAGATCGGTGTTATCAACATTTGCAATTAATTCTAAACCATATTTCAAGAAATTAACTTAATTTTGTTACATTCCGATGTAATATGCATGCAACTTGTTTTGTTAGGTTAAGAAATGGAAAGTTGGAGAGCTACGTTAACCATTACAGCAACTTCCGCATTGTGAATCTGTAGAACATAGAATTCCTGTGAGACTTATTGTCCATTTTAGCTTCCATTTTTAATAAACATTTGGGAATTTTTTCCAACAGTTGATAACTCTGATTTCAGAGCCATCTAATGGAAGCATTAGAGCAACTCGCGCATGCACACTGTGATTCTGTAGAACTTACAACAATTCATGGAGTAAATGAGCAACAAATAGTAGACTTTTCCAGGGATTCTATCCCAAGAATCCGCCTAGATTAGTCGGCATGTTAGGTTTGGAAAATGGGCAGGTTAGTGTTTCTTTCAGGCATTTATTCACGGTTGAAGCTAACCAGAAATTTATTTACCACCTTAAACACCATTCTTATGCAACAAACATTCATAAAATGGTATATTAAATGTATCTAACCATAGAATTTAATTATTTTTAATTCATTGCACTAGTAAATATGAAAAAAAAAAAAAAAGCAGGACTAATTCTTGTCAAGGCTACTCTAATACCTCTGCAATTATACAATATGGAAGTCATAACCACACTAATACCTATGATTACAACAGCTCTGTAGGTAACAACTGGTTTCAACAACACAGCTCAGTCGATAAAGGTATGTCCGTACCTCTCTGTTTATTACTTTTACAGGTTACAGTAATTAAAATATGTTAGGTTAGTTTTTAGAAAATTAAATTCTACAAGCATTTGTTGCATTTAAATTATATTTAACTGCATAAATAACTACCTCTTCATTTACAGTTATTCTATGAAAATTAAAAATGGCCGACTGTTACAATATTGATAAACAATTCTACTTCTTCATTTAATATTATGTTAAAATACTTTCACAATAAATATTTTCCGTGCATAAATATTATTAATATCAATTTCTACTAACTTTACATGCATTAAAATTGTATTCAATTACGTGAGTAAATGTCTGGTACTCTACAGCCCCACCCACTTTGCAACAATAAATTATCTGGGCTGAAATTTCCAATAAGCACCTGGGTCTGAAAAATTTCTCACTGCGTTTAAAGCAAACTTTATCCAATTATCTGTTATTTATTTGAATTTATGTAGGTGGTACCGTGGCGTAGAATCCCTCAATTCTCATTATAACCTTATTTTGGACAAAAATAGCAATCACACACAGAATATCTATATTTTTTTTTACGGCTGAGGTTTACAATTAGACTCACAATTCTCCATCTAACATTCTTATGTCACTGATGCACTAAACACTTTTGAACCATTTATAATAACGTTTCGTACTATTTTAAACATTTTGGAACCATTTTATAAACATTTCTTACGATTTTTAAATATTAATAAATTACGCGAATATTGTGAATCGAGTTCTACAGACGCGCAAATGCTTCATGTAACATCCGCTAGGTGGCTCTCAAATCATATTTCATGAAATTAACTTCATTTTATGATGATCTTGTAGAAGATTTCCGGTCTGTTGGCCGTGGTGCAATTTTTTTTCGGGTACATACGAACAAATAAAAAAATGCACAATATTATCTTTATTTTTTAAACTAACCTCAATATATTTCGGAAGAAAACTGCAGCGCTATTGAAGAGGAAATATGAAGAATAGTGAAATAAATGCAGAATTTTTGGGCTTTTTAAAAAAATCTTTACTTCTATTTTTAACATGTTATACCTAATTTCGGATAAAAGAAAATCTCTTTCCATCTAGTGTTAATTGGTCGAAAATCAAGGTGGTGGTGCGCGGGCACCCACCTCGCTACGCCCATGGTCTTGAGGCTTGTAGTTCCCCGACGTTTCGCCAGAGACTGCGTCCGGCATCCTCAAGGGTTGTCTTGAGACCATTGAGACTGCCTAGCGAAACGTCGGGGAACTACAGACTTCAAGACAAGAAAAAACAGGCCGGAAATCTTCTACAAGATCATAATAACTCCGGCCGTGAAAGCCTACGTCAATATAACTTCATTTTGTTAGATTCCGATGAGACAAGTTAGTTTACGTAAAATAAGTTTATTAAATGATATGTACGTAATTTGTTTTGTTAGGTTAGAAAATGGGAAGTTAGTTTATGTCCATTTTTTTAGCATTTGGGAATTTATTCCGAAAGTTGATGACACTGACTTCAGAGCCATATACCGGAAGCTGTATTAACCGTTACAGCAACTCCCGCATACGCACTGTGATTCTGAAGAACTTAAGAACTAATTCATGTGCAACAGATTGTCCACCTTACCCCTTTTTATTTTAAAATCAAATAGGGAGTAACATTAAGAGGTTTGTTTAATAATTAGGCCATTTTGTCTGTACATTCTTACCTCTTATAGCTGTTTTTGTCGAACGTATGTTTCAAGGCTTCTGAATCTGTAATCGCTGACTATGGGGCTCTGAAGCCTTGAACCATGTTCGACGAAAACAACGATAAGAGATAAGAATGTACAGACAAAATGTCTTAATTATTTATAAACTTCCTTTAATACAATACTATTATGAAAAACTAAAGTTTGATTAAAATAATTTATTAAACTTACATGGCACGTACGGTTGAATATACATTTCTACTAATTTTCTTCTGTTCTCTTCTTAAATTCTCAAAACAGCAGACAATACTCAAGTCAACTTTCTAGCAGCAGCAGCAACTTTGTAGTGCCCAAACGCCACGTCATGGAACAGGAGAATGTACTCTGTGGTCAGGTAGGAATAAATATCACGTAGTTTCCATCACACCCAAGGTTTTTAGACCCGGTTGGTTGGTCTTGTATGTAGATTCCTGTTTGACTTTCACCTCCGAAAGTTTCCGGACAAACCCGATGTTATACGATTGTCGTACACACATACCAATGTTAGCCTGTATTTCAATTTAAAAGTATTACACTAGCTCAGCGGTTCCCAACCTTTTTCGACTCGCGAACCCCTTCCACAATGATCAGAGCTGGGCGAACCACTGACTTTTAAATATACATAAGTAGATATGCATACAATTTAATTCCAAGCAAAAGGTTTAATATCCTTAAATTAACTTAACATTTAACGATTAAAACCTAAAGTTATTCTAGTTACGACTTAAAAGTTACACAACGTGTAGGCCTAACTGTAGCGAAATCAAATGCATTCCTAACGTTGTTACATAACTGTAAATCAGGCATTTGCGGTAAATATTAATTTACTGTAGAAATAATGTGATAAATTCTCGATGTTACACATAGGCCTATGTAACAAGGGACGTTATAGGATTAATTTAATTTTAAAATATTAATTGTCGGACGTGAAATATCCAGCGGTAGGCACGAGACATACTTCTGCCGTCAATGTTTGAGCCATGTTTGCGAATTATAATTTTGCTTCAAAATCACTGCGTTTATATAGGCGAGCTGAAAATTGGGAAGATTGCCAAGGTTACCTCGCGATCGGCCGTTTTCACGAAAAAATTCAAGCTCGTTTCACGACGCCAACAGGTCGCGAAACCGGCCTATTTCCAATATATTACTATTATTATTACAATGCTGCACAAATGGAGGAAACAATAATGACCTATTTAATACACAAGTGATCTTCTTGGTGATAAAATATTAAAATATATATGCAGTCAATATGCCCATTTCACCAATTAATGTTTTAAAATGGTCAACAAGTTTCTACAGCCAAGCTGTCATTCTCAAGACCAGATATTGACAGTCAATATCTGGTCTTGAGAATGACAGCTTGGCTGTAGAAACTTGTTGACCATTTTAAAACATTAATTGGTGAAATGGGCATATTGACTGCATATATATTTTAATAATGACCTAACCTCGAAACCCGACATTACGGAAAAGTTTTGCCGAACCCCTTAAAATATTTTGCGAACCCTCTGGGGGTTCGCGAACCACAGGTTGGGAAACGATGCAGTAGCTAAATTTAGAAGGAAGATATGCCATTACGGTGACAAACAATATAAATAACATAATTTTGATAATTTTATTAAAACATTATGATACAAAAAATTCAATACTACAATTAGTAGAAATTATGTATCTCTAACAAATTCAAAATATGGTACCGGAATCTATTACTATATCATTATAGTGGTGTTCGAATCCAGATGAAATTCACTATACTTACTTACTCACTGGCACTATCGAACCCGTAGGTTCATGGCCGCGCGGACATAAGCTCTCCATACATCCCTATCCTCAGCTAATGCTTTCCAATCATTCCCTGTATAATCTACTTCCCTCAAATCATAGTTAATGTTATTCTCCCACCTCATTCTTGGTTTCTGGGCGTTTTCCCTCTGGCTTTCCTACAAGAAGCTTCCATGCAAGTCATCCATTCCCCATACGTGCAACATGTCCTGCCCATCGCAGTCTACGAGACTTGACTGTTCTTATTATATCTGGCTTCCTATAAAGACCATGTAGTTCGTTGTTATGTAAGTTAGTCTTCTCCATTCACCTGTCTGTTCATCTCTCTTTGGTCCAAAAATTTTCCTACATACTTTATTCTCAAATACTTGTAATCTCCTTTCCTCCCTTAAAGTAAGAGTCCATGTTTCCAACCCATATAATATAACTGGTAGAATAATAGTTTTATATATTTTCAGTTTAACGTTTCTTGAAAGGAGTTGGGACATCAAGAGTCTCTGCAATGCATAATAGCACGCATTTCCAGAATTGAGCCTATGTTAATTTCTTTGTGCATCTCATTCCTATTTGTGATTATTGTTCCTAGGTATTTGAATTCAGCCACTTCTTCAAAATTTCCCTCATTTGTCATTAGCTGTCCATTTCCATTATATAATGTATTTCTATGTATGACCATATATTTAGTTTTATTGATATTTACTTCCAGTCCTAATTTCTTAGTGTTACTCAATAGTGTGTGCGTGTTGTCCTTTAGTATCTCCTCGCTATCGGCCAGTAGTACTACATCATCAGCATAAACTAACAGCTTATTAATACCATTGAGTTGTAAGCCTTCCTCATTCTCTAAAGATTTAATGGCATGCTCTAGTACAAAATTAAATAGTAGAGGAGATAGTGCATCTCCTTGCTTCAACCCATTCTGGATTTCAAAAGTGTCCGAAAACTGTTTGCCTACACGCACCCTACTCTTTGTGCCATTTAGACACATTCGTATAAGCCTAACTAACTTTTTAGGAATTCCGAACTCCAGCAGGATATTAAATAGGCCTATTATAAACTAAACACTATAAACATTTTGGCATAACAGTATCCGAGGATTCTGGTCAAAATAATATCCTATCGTAGGGACTGCGTAAAATAAACGAATTCCTCAGCAAGTGGAATACGTGGTCCGCCTTGGCTAGTTTACGGAATATTTTGTAAGTTAAATCAAATTTATCCAATTTCGTTGGGAGGAAATAACTGTAGCGGGTCAGTAGAGCAATTTTTAAATTAGGTTTTTGAGGTAAATTCCCATTCCTAATACTCCGATTTGCCCGATTTTTGGAGAATATCTTTTTCTTTTTACTTTATAGACTTACAAAATATCACTGCGAAAACATCGATAATTGCGGCCGCTAGAGCTATTTCTAAAATTTTGCTTTGAGGTGACCGATTAGGTTGGTAAAAGAACTCGACCTTACTTTACTTAATTGGTTGGCATATGCTGAGTTTGGTTAAAAAAAAACAAAAATTGCGGCCGCTAAAGCATTAACACACATACAATATATATATATATATATATATATATATATATATATATAACGTCCACCGCTGTCGTCTCGAGGTAGCGTGCTGCCTTGTCACGCAGCAGGCCCGGGTTCGATCCTGGTCGGGGCAGTTTTTTGTGGGTGAGGTTTTTATCGGGGGTTTTCCTCGCCTATGAGACAAATGTCAGGAAAACTTTAAGGCCCAAACAGTCCCCGAAATCATATGGCCATCATCAGCATCCTTCACCGGTGTGGAAAGCAACGGGAAGCTACCACACCTACAATTCCCTAGTAAAGCTGCAAGCATAGCATGAAAATGCTATGATTGCAGTGAAGGACCTACCTTCGGGCAGAATTACTATGGATGGATATATGTATATATTTTTTTAATTCCTTATATATATATATATATATATATAAGGAATTGTAGGTGTGGTAGCTTCCCGTTGCTTTCCACACCGGTGAAGGATGATGCTGGCCATATGATTTCGGGGACCATTTGGGCCTTAAAGTTTTCCTGACATTTGTCTTACAGGTGAGGAAAACCCCAATAAAAACCTCACGCAGAAAAACTGCCCTGACCGGAGATCGAACCCGGGCCCGCTGCGTGACAAGGCAGCACGCTACGTCGAGACCACAGCGGTGGACTATATATATTATCATCGTTTAGTTTTTTTCAGCATTTCCTTTTCTTTTTACGCAGGATGAGGAGCTCACCCTATACAATTACCCCAACTTGTAGAAGGACGATCTATGGAACTGAAAGGACTACAAGATACAGGTTCATTGGATAGGGAACAATGGAGAAGGAAGATTAAATAGTGGACATTTAATATGTTTTATTATTGTTTGTTATGGTAGGGGTTAGCTAAATTAGGGCCTAAAGGACATTTGGACCATGGATTACTAGTGATCGGTAAGATCGTGTGATTTACCTACAGATTACGTTAGCCGAGCGGTATGGCTGATGTCTATTAGAGGGTATTTGAGACAAATAAATAACTAATTAAATAACCATCTATATTTAACAATTATAAGATCAATTAATTACAAATAAATAAAAACAATTAATTACAATTAAATAAAATAGCCTAACTTATTCTAATACATATTCATGGGGGGAGGGAAAGAGAGAGAGGTCAACCCATATTACGTCATACTACTTGAATTTTATTTCTAACCATTTCCATCTTGGTTTCATTTTAAAAGCCCCTACTTTAACCTATTAAGAATAACATGTGCAGACTTACCACAGCCCTGCTGAGAACTACGACGCTCCCGTCAGTCACTTTTCGCTTATATCACTCCCACTCTGAGGGCCTAACTGTCATCTCTCTCTCTTTCACCAAGATAGTAAGTTCATAGGCACTAACGGTACCTGTCCTGCTGTCTTTGAATGCGAAAACCTTGACCTTCTCATCCTTAGGCTATATTTCGTTTTGGATGTTTCCAGAACCTCACTGTAACTGTATATGATTTGATATAGACCTAACTGTACTAGTCAAGGTAAATCTGATTACATATTCTGTCTAACACGAAACCTATAATATTACTAATATGAAACCTATAATATTAATACTATTTAAAATAATTAATTAAAATATTTAGTCCTAAATTATCCTAAATTATCCTATTTATAACATTGTTTGATTGAGGAATTCTACTGCACTGTAGAAAGTCATAAATTATATAAAATCTTGTTATTGTCATTTTCGGTGTCTACTAAGTATGATTGACTAAGTTTTATAAAATTTTCGAAAATATTTTAATGAGAACAACCTCAATAGCTACATTTCTTCGGATTTCGTTAAAATGCACTGATTATTGTAAAATAACGATTCCAGGAATATACATATAGATAAGCTCATGTGTCTCTCATCGACACTTAAGTGTTTCCCCCTATAGGGGAGAAATTCAATCGCACTAATTTAATTACACTTGTTTTCGGATAGATGTCATTGAGTGGCCCAGGATCAGCGTTCCGCCTCATAGTGACATCTAGAAAACCAAGGTAGTACTAGGATGGGAAAATTCGGTTAAATTTTGCTTAGACGCCTTTTTTATTGAGTCTTAAGAGTCTTTTACGAATCTAAAAATCTTCAGACTCTGGACCCACGGCTTAAAGTCCCTCCCAGAGTAAGATTTTTTATCCTAAAAAATCCATCGATCCCGACTGGGTTTGAAACCGTGATCCTCAGGACTCCAGGCAAGGAGTATAACCACTAGTTCACCGCGGCCGAATATATATACACGTGTGTATGTTTTGTGTGTGTGTGTGTGTGTGTGTATATATATATATCCATCATCCATAGTAATTCTGCTCGAGGGCAAGTCCTTCACTGCAATCATAGCATTTTCATGCTATGCTTGCAGCTTTACTAGGGAATTGTAGGTGTGGTAGCTTCCCGTTGCTTTCCACACGTATATATATACTTAACAAAATTTTGGAATTCCTTAGATTTGGACAGGGTGTATCTTTCTAAAATTACCATCGCTGCTATTAGAGGATCAATTTCAATTGTAAGAAACCATATTTACAAAATGTCTACTTTATAGTATGTATACTTCAATTACAATTTGACATTTTTAAACGTATTTACAAAATGTATTTCATCAATCTCAAACATTAATTGTCTATCACTTTTTCCTTGAGGCAATCCTCTAATGAGGAAAGTTTATATATATATATATATATATATATATATATATATATATATGGTATGATAAGAAAAATAAATGCCTGGACGGGATTCGAACCCGGATCTCTGAGTCTGTACCTCAGTGTGATATCCATTACACCACCAGGCGAATCCAATTCAAACATTTTTTTTTCTTATATATGTATTATATTCCCCATTATTACTAGATGTCGCGAGAACTCGGTCTTCACTGCCATCTAGCAGCTGACTATATCAAGTAAGCAAATTAAAGAGAACATTTTTACTTTATAGCAGTGACGCTTTATCGATGTTATAATTAAATATTTAACATTGAGCAGTGCAAGCTTAATATGGTATGATAAGAAAAATAAATGCCTGGACGGGATTCGAACCCGGATCTCTGAATCTATACCTCAGTGTGATATCCATTACACCACCAGGCGAATCCAATTCAAACATTTATTTTTCTTATATATGTATTATATTCCCCATTATTACTAGATGTTGCGAGAACTCGGTCTTCACTGCCACCTAGCAGCTGACTATATCAAGTAAGCAAATTAAAGAGAACATTTTTACTTTATAGCAGTTTATAGAGGTAGATTATACAGGGGAAGATTGGAAAGCATTACCTGAGGATAGGGGTGTATGGAGGGCTTATGTCCGCGCGGTCATGTACCTACGGGTTCGATTATGCCAATGAGTTAGTTAGTTAATTAGAGTAGACATGCATAACATTTATTTCCAAGTAAAATATTTAATAACCTTTAATTAACTTAACCCTTAACAGGTATTTCTGGAAGTATGGCCTATATACTTTTTATTGATTGCACGGAGCCCCATTACGCTCATTTAGTTATCATAAGTAATGCCACGAGTGATTTCCAAATTATCGATAAATTCACTACTCACGAAGTGAGGAGTGAATTTATCTAGAGAATTTGGAAATCAAGAGTGGCATTTGTTAGGACTATTTAACGAATAAAATTAAGCTGTATACTCGCAAATCATTATTTAACTATAGTTATTTTAAAATATTTATATATATTTAATGCAAACGGCGATGGTTGAAAATAAATGAAAAAACGATTGGTACGTTTCATTTGTTCGATCACTGCAACCAGATCATAATATTATTTATTGCCAAAAAATCGCAATGTTGTAAGAATGCACCCTAGTGGAGAAATTTATAACCAACGTTATAGGTATTAATTAATTTCTGATGTCCTATCATGTAAATATGTCAATTGTATTTTTCTGCGTCATTTCCTGGAAAATAATTCGTTTAAGAAAGTGCAAACAGTGTTTTTTTTTTTTTTTTTGTGGTATAATCAATTGTTACAAATGTTTTTATATTATGTCTCGTATGCGCTACGTGTTGACATTCATGCACTCGTATATACAATCTGGTAGCCGTATTTTTTTTACAGTCAGTCACTGCAAAATAATGCTATGACCTATTCAGAATGTTAAAAAGGAGGTGCTTTCTTTATTATGATATTTAGTTGGTAAATTTTAGGCGAAACACGACTGTGATTGGTTGTAAATAAAAACATCTTTGAAATGTGATTGGTCACCGACTCCCATTTGGGGCATGAGTTAAATAGTCAGTACGGGGGATATCTTCTCAAAACATTAGGACATTTTCCCAGAACATTCTGTATTGCAGATATTTCAGCTATATGTTTCATATCCAGGAATGCTCGTCTCGAGATAGCCTGTGCATAACAGAACATTTTTAGACAGATTATTATTGATGTTTATTCATTCTGACATTACAAAAATACAACAAATTTTAATTGGGAACAACAGAACGGCAATAATAAAAATCCCTGACTATTCGTTGTGAAAAATTGTGAACAATATTAATATTTTAAACAAGCTGAAATGAGAACATTTTAGTTTATCTGCTATGTACAACGATGAACTGTGCCATAAAATTGAACTGCACAACCACAAAATGATAACATACAAACTGTTAGAGAGAGGTTTAGGGTGGGGGGGGGACTTGGTGTCCAGCAGGTGATTGCAAATCAACTCCAGAGAGCTGTTAAATAATGCCAGGATGTTGTTATTCCCTGCTAGTTTGTTGGGGGGAAGGGGACGTTTAAACCCCTGGGAGGGAATATTGAATGGATACCAATACATGACATCACAATGTAACCCATATTATTATAAATCCACACGACTCGGAGTACAAGATACCAAGGGAACATTTTATGCCTACATTAAACACGCTATAAAAATTAAATTGCAATTCCGATATTCAAGATGACTGTCAGTCAGGGTTTACTCATTGGAACCATTTCATTTATTTGGGATAGCCTATCGCTTAGATTGTTCTGGAGTAATATAACATACATTTATATAGTAGATAACAAAATTCAATACTCAAATTGGAGGACAAAAGAAGAGAAAGAGAAAGAGAAAGAGAGAAAGAGAGAAAGAGAAAAAGAGAAAAAGAGAAAGAGAGAAAGAGAGAGAAAGAGAGAAAAAGAGAGAGAAAGAGAGAGAAAGAGAGAGAGAGAGACACGCACACACACACACACGCACACATGCACACACACGCACACACGCACAACCACGCACACACCCACGCACACGCACTCGCAAGCACACACACACAAACACACACACACATATATATATATATATATATATATATATTTATTACGATGGGCAGGACATGTGGCACGTATGGAAAATGAAAGACGTGCTTGGAAGCTTCTTGTAGGAAAACCAGAGGGAAAACGCCCAGTTGGTAGACCAAGAATGAGGTGGGAGAATTACATTAACTATGATTTGAGGGAAATAGATTATACAGGGAATGATTGGAAAGCATTAGCTCAGGATAGGGATGTATGGAGAGATTATGCCCGCGCGGCCATGAACCTGCGGGTTCGATGGTGCCAGTGAGTAAGTACACACACACATAGTAATTCTGCCCGAGGGCAGGTCTTTCACTGCAATCATAGCATTTTCATGCTATGCTTTGCAGCTTTACTAGGGAATTGCAGGTGTGGTAGCTTCCCGTTCCTTTCCACACCGGTGAAGGATGATGATATAATGATAAGGATGATGATGATGATGGCCATATGATTTCGGGGACCGTTTGGGCCTGAAAGTTTTCCTGACATTTGTCTTACCGGTGAGGAAAAACCCGAGATAAATATATATATCATCATCATAGTACATTCACGAATTTAGGCCATTTGTTGACCTTGTTTCGGCCTCAAGAGAAAACACCACCCAGAAGTCTTTTGAGTGGACGTCCTGGTCTTCTTCTTCCTGCAGGTTGATATCTTAACATTTGTTTGGGTATTCTGTGATCTTCCATTCGATGAACATGTTGCATCCATCTTGACTTATAATCAGAAATTTTGTTTTCTAAAGATTCCATGTGTAATTCTTCTAAGATGTCTTCATTTTTTGTGATCTAGTAGTGTGTATCCTGCAGTCCTCCGAAGATATCTCATTTCAGCAGATCTAAGTCTCTGTATATCCTTCTGTTTCAACGTCCATACTTCGCTACCATACAAAAGAGTTGGAAGAGCCAGTGTTTTATACACTTTCAGTCTTGAATTCTTTTGGACTAACTGTTGCTTGAAGATAGAGCATATATATATATATATAATATATATATATATATATATATATCAAATAACTAGAGATGTGAGTCTAATAATTTATTGAGTAAAAAAAAATAGAAACTAAACTGGAAAGATAATACATAAACACACAATATTATTGTTATAAGTCTGTGTTTACTGTGTAAAAGGTGTTAAGTCCAAAATGGGTTAAAACAGATCGAGCATGTACAATTTTACGCAATAAATTAAAAAATTACTTAAGTAGACATTTGTCTTCTGCAGATCGAATCCGACAACATCTTCTATTGATTATTGGGGGGGGGGTGGAAGAATTAAAACAAATAGTAAAGAATAAAAAAAATCGTCATATGTGATGAGACAACTGTCTGGGAAGTGCATATTTAACATTCTGTTTCGTTTTTTGGAAAAGCGGATAAGTAATGAGTTTACTTGGCTGTCAGTATTGTGCTTGACAAAGCCACTGGTTCAACTTGCATTCAAAGTATTGTGGATGCTTGAATTAAATGTGAAGTGAGTTTCACAATGTGCTAGACTAATTTTAGAGTCGGAATGAATCATATTTAGAAACTTAACTTGAAGATATTATTATGATTATTATTGATCTAATACCATTATTATTATTATTATTACTATTATTATTATTATTATTACTATTATTATTATTATTATTATTATTATTATCATAATCATCGTCATCATCAAACTTCACGAACTAGGTTTTTGCCTGTTCCGATCTCACATCTGTTCAGCCCAGCGCTTTCTTGGTCTTCCCACCGATCTTCGTCCTCCAGGATTATACATCAGTGCCATCTTTGGTATTCTATCCTTTAACACTTTACAATATTATTTTAACACAGTTCCAATAATGGGTTATAATATCCTATCCTTTTTCATTCTTTGCAGATGTTCTATCCAATTGTTTGTGTGTTCTTCTATTTGTTGGAGAAGTGGTTGTACTTTTAGTTCCTCTCTAATATTCTCATTTCTAATATGTTGTTCTCTTGTACAATCTTTCACAGCCCGTAGGAATCTCATTTCCGCTGCCTGAATTTATTATTATTATTATTATTATTATTATTATTATTATTATTATTATTCTCCTTTCAAAAAACGTTAAACTGAAAATATATAAAACTGTTATTCCACCAGTTATATTATATGGGTGCGAAACATGGACTCTTACTTCAAGGGAGGAAAGGAGATTACAAGTATTTCAGAATGAAGTACTTAGGAAAATTTTTGGACCAAAGAGAATGAACAGACAGGTGAATGGAGAAGACTACATAACAATGAACGGCATGGTCTTTATAGGAAGCCAGATATAATAAGAATAGTTAAGTCTCGTAGACTGCGATGGGCAGGACATGTTGCACGTATGGGGAATGGATGACTTGCATGGAAGCTTCTTGTCGGAAAGCCAGAGGGAAAACGCCCAGTTGGTAGACCAAGAATGAGGTGGGAGAATAATATTAACTATGATTTGAGGGAAGTAGATTATAGAGGGAATGATTGGAAAGCATTAGCTCAGGATAGGGATGTATGGAGAGCTTATGTCCGCGCGGCCATGAACCTACGGATTCGATACTGCCAGTGAGTAAGTAAGTATTATTATTATTATTATTATTATTATTATTGTCATTATTATTATTATTATTATTACTAATTTTATCATCATGAAAATTAATACTTCCTCACTAGCCGTCTGCTGGCTGCAGTTTGCACAAGTGAGAGCAATTGTTTTATACTTGAACCGGGATTTGAGCCAAATATCTCCAGCTTTATTTCCGAATTAATGGATATTTTGGATTTAAATTTTCAATACAAGCGCATTTTTCCTCTGGTTGTATTACTGCATTATTATTATTATTATTATTATTATTATTATTATTATTATTATTATTATTATTATTATTATTATTATTTTCATCATATTTTTATTTCACTTATATACACTTAAACATCTAAAGTAATTTATTTATTTAAGCTAATTATTTTAATGATGATAAAAACTGTGATTAAGATGAAATGGATTCTAGTAATGAAATTCCAACCCAGTAATTGGTTTAACGACTGAGAAATATCAGGAAAAAAAAAGGCAGGTTGTTCGGCAGCCGGAATTTGAATCTGCGACCTCCCCGAATACGAGTCCTTTTGAGCGAACTCGCTCGGTTATTTAAAGTTTTCGTCATGGTACAAGAGTAGAATGGGTTGGATACTGAGTTAAGCCTCGTAAGACAACCTTAATGCGAAACATATGACGTGTTGAAATTAAAGAGAAACGCACATGGGTGCTGGCTTTTTTTCATTGTCCTCCAAGTATTTTTGCTATGTAACGCACAACCAAGGGGGAACCGTGATCCTTCATGGGCTTTCTCCCGAGGGAATTGCAACCTTAATGAGGCTATCACATTAAGAAAGAGCAAATGCTGAAAGAGGCTTCGGATGATACAATTTGTTTTGTGATCTCCAGTTTCACAACACGTAGGCTTATACTAATGTTACAATCATCGACAGAATCATAACAGTTTTAGACTTTTAAAAGTCATACTTACTTACTCACTGGCACTATCGAATCCGTAGGTTCATGGCCGCGCGGACATAAGATCTCCATACACCCCTATCCTGAGATAATTGCTTTCCAATCATTCCCTGTATAATCTACTTCCCTCAAATCATAGTTAATGTTGTTCTCCCACCTCATTCTTGGTCTACCAACAGGGTGTTTTCCCTCTGGCTTTCCTACAAGAAGCTTCCAGGCACGTCTTTCATTCCCCCTACGCGCAAAATGTCCTGCCCATCGCAGTCTACGAGACTTAACTGTTCTTATTATATCTGGCTTCCTATAAAGACCATGTAGTTCATTGTTATGTAATTTCTCCATTCACCTGTCTGTTCATCTCTCTTTGGTCCAAAAATGTACCTAAGAACTTTATTCTCAAAAACTCGTAACCTCATTTCCTCCCTTAAAGTAAGAGTCCATGTTTCGCACCCATATAATGTAACTGGGAGAATACTAGTTTTCTTTTAAAAGTCATATATTGAAATATTATTTTCTTACTGTGTTATGGAGCAATGACAAGACCGCTGTATGCTCTAAGATAGATTAGAGCTCAGTGCTTTTAAAATTCAATTACTGAACATAATTGAGGTCACCATGCATAAGGTTAAAATAATAAAACGCGTACCTGAGGTCTCAGCCATCTTCAACTAACTAAGCAAGATTTCTTTTTTTTTAAACATCTTGTAGACCTTTCGGATCGGAACATCTCCATCGTAAGATATTATATATATATATATATATATTTTTTTTTTCCACAGCTGTGGTCTCGAGGTAGCGTGCTGCCTTGTCACGCAGCGGGCCCGGGTTCGATCCCCGGTCGGGACAGTTTTTCTGGGGTTTTTCCTCACCTGTAAGACAAATGTCAGGAGAACTTTAAGACCCAAACGGTCCCCGAAATCATATGGCCATCATCATCATCCGTATCATCATCATCATCATCCTTCACCGGTGTGGAAAGCAACGGGAAACTACCACACCTACAATTCCCTAGTAAAACTGCAAGCATAGTATGAAAATGCTATGATTGCAGTGAAGGACCTGCCTTCGGGCAGAATTACTATGGATGGATATATATATATATATATATATATATATATATATATATATATATATGGTATGATAAGAAAAATAAATGCCTGAACGGAATTCGAACCCGGATCTCTGAGTCTGTTCCTCAGCGTGATATCCATTACAATACCAGGCGAATCCAATTCAAGCACTTATTTTTCTTATATATGTATTATATTCTCCATTATTATTAGATCTCGCGAGAACTCGGTCTTCACTGCCATCTAGTAGCTGACTATAACAAGTAAGCAAATTAAAGAGAATATTTATTTTACTTTATAGCAGTGACGCTTTATCGATGTTATAATTAAATGTTTAACATTGAGCAATGCAAGCTTAATATGGTATGATAAGAATCACTGAAGATGCCCTCCACAGTTGAGGGAGAAACGTCTGGAAGAAATGCCAGTTATAGACCACGGCCACATAGCCCGGAATCTTTTATTACCATGATTACCGGCCGTCAAAGCCTTCATTCCACTAAGAAAAATAAATGCCTGGACGGGATTCGAACCCGGATCTCCGAGTCTGTACCTCAACGTGATATCCATTACACTACCAGGCGAATCCAATTCAAACACTTATTTTTCTTATATATGTATTATATTCTCCATTATTACTAGATGTCGCGAGAACTCGGTCTTCACTGCCATCTATGATATGAAAAGAAAAAAGAATGCTTGAGTCGGGATTTGAACTCGAGTCTCTAAAGTCTGTACCTTTAGAGCGCTAAAGGTATAGACTTTAGAGACTCGAGTTCAAATCCCGACTCAAGCATTCTTTTTTCTTTTCATATCATATTTGCCTTCATTGCCAAATGTCAAAAAAAAAAAAAAAATATATATATATATGCCGGCCGTGGTGGACTAGTAGTCATGTTCCTTGCCTCTGGTCCCGAGGGTTGTGCGTTCAAACCCGGACGGAGTCGATAGTTTTTTTTAAATATGGAAAAATATATATTTATTTACCAAAGAAAACCTGGATAGATGGTGTGCAAGCGGCTATGATTACACTGGTCAACATGATTTCTGTCTCATGAGTATCAATCGTTGTACTTAATGCAGTTTTTTATTTTGTTTTCAAATATGTATCCCGAATTTCTCCATCACCCACAGTTTTTTATTTCAATTTCAATTAATGGATTTAAATAATTATTTTTAATAAACGTTTTTTCGTCCATTTGTCCATTGTAAAATAAAACCAAATGAGCTAACTCAAATGATTTCATTATGTATCTGGAATTTCTCCATCGCCCACAGTTTTTTATTTCAATTTCAATTAATGAATTTAAATAATTATTTTTTAATAAACGTTTTTTCGTCCATTTGTCCATTGTAAGATAAAACCAAATGAGCTAACTCAAATGATTTCAGCTATGGAAAAGATATATCACGGCAAATGGAATCCTAATATGCTTGCCGATTATTGTTGGACCATCAAGGGCGATGCTCCACAGGCGAAACATAGCAGAAAATCGTCATTTCTTACTTTCTAGGCGAGTCCGAATGTTCGAATATTGTGTAGTTACGAATGTAGAAAATATTAAAGTGTTTGAAGTTACAAATGCCTGTCTCTCGGAAACCTTGCGTGATGGAGAAAACCCGATATCATATTTGAATTCAGGAGAAAAAAATACTATCAGAATCACATATTTTTCTTTCTGAGACAAAAAAAAGTGTCTTTTTTGTTGTTCAGTGTTATCAGAGGATTGAAGGAAGATCAATGGATGGACAGAGTGGAATGGCGTTTGGTTTCCGGAAGAGGCGGCAGCCGTCATGATACCTGATGATGAGCAGGTTTCACAATGATTCACATCTCCCTGCACCCAATTAACCTGTTGTCATTCTCTCCACATCTCTCTATCATTACAATCTTCATCGACTTTAAATTAATTAAAGATTTATACATTTAAATTTGAACATTCGCCTTAAATACATTGTTTCTTACTTTATCTCTTCTAGAAATTTCAGCTGAATGCCTCCAGAAATTTATTTATACAGAATTTAATTTACTTATTGTATTAATATACAGTTAAAATTTCAATTTGAGTTCATTTCATATTAATTATTTTATTTTTTTATAAATTAATTTTCATAGTGACATTAGTATTTATTTTATTTTGAATTTTTACTGTGTATACAATTTTTAAGTTTTAACATTTAATTTAGTATTAATACACAGTTAAAATGTAAAATGAAATAAATACTAATGACACCACGGAAATTAATTTATAATTTTTAAAAATATTTAATATGAAATGGGCAGAATTTCTCTAGGTGATCAATTTGAGAGAATGTTCCTGAGTGACCTTATTTGCGCAAATTTTCTTTTGCAGCAACTACAATTGCGCGAAATAGCCCGGTTCCAATCTTATTTTATTTTTTAACAAGAAGATAAATTTTAACAATTTCACAGGATAAATTATGTAATGGCTATAATTAGTTCGTAACAGACTTAGGCTATACTATCTCTAATGAAAAGTCTATAGGCCTATATGTATGTATAAGTGGAATTTTCTTGAAAAAGTATAATTTTATATATTTAAATTATTTAATAATCTAATCCAAGAAAATTTTTCTAAGTCTCAGATATTGATTAAAATATCTACGAGGGGAAGATACTGAGTTAGACGTAAAAACAAAAACGATTTTCTTCGTAAAAAAATAACACGATTAATTTGTTCTCTTCTTTGCTACAAGTTGTTTTACACTCTCATTAAGATTCTAGATTAAATGTTTGTTTTTGCATTTACTTCTGATCAATTAAGACAAATCGAATTTTAGAAATGAAATTTCTCTTTTTTGTAATTGGAAATACATTATTATATTACAAAATAAGTACTGATATCAGAAAAGAATTAAAAATATAACCAATCACAACATTAATAGAAAAATGTAGAATAAATTGGAGAGACCATGTGTTACGAATGCCAAACACTATGATGGCAAGAACACGTTTTAAAAATTAAAACATAAAATATGTACTTGTGATTCCAGTCGTCCTCAACTTAATTTACTAACTAACAATAGTTAGTACCAATATACAGGCAGAAGATGGAACATGTGTTCCGAACGGCCTACTTGATATTCTACAACATTATAAAGTTGAGGACGTCTGAGATCTTAGCTGGCTATTTTATATTTTAATGTTTACATAGTGGCCTCAACGGTGTTTCGTAATGAATTTTAGACATATTAAGAACTGTTTTATATTATAATTCGAGGGGGACAAGACGTATAGGTGGTCGACCTTTAAAGAGATGGGATGGCAGCCTCATCATCGGAATCGGAATCTGTAGGCTGATAACCCGCACTTCTTAAACCCTCTTATCGAAGAAACCAAGATGGAAGGAAGCCAGAAAGCTCATTTGTTGACAACCTTTGACACGAAATAAGGCATTGACAAACAACAGAGTGCATTGGCAAACTTTTATCAAGGTCCTATGCTTCCAGTGGAGTGACCAGGACTACTACAACTGCTGCTTAAAGAGATGGCGTGAACAATTTTGAGTCGGAACAGACCAACAGACCTAATCCTTGAAGATGATGTATTTTTTTCTACTATACCCATCTCGAAGCCAGGAGATGAGCTCCTGCACCTGAAAACTTTGTTAGGAGCATGTTTTTCATATCTGACGACTTATTAATATACAATGCTTATCATAAAAAACCGAACTTTTTAACTTTCCTCTCTGAAGTAAACAGAATTATTGGTTTTTTTTTATCCTGGAAAGTTCTATTGATCTCGATCGGGATTAAATTCGCGAACTTTAGATCATACCCAAGTCAATGAGGCCGAAAATGATTAAATGTTCTATTCTATAGTGTTCTGTCCTTGGACAGGTCTTTCAGTGCAATCACACCATTTTGATGCTATGCTTTGCAGCTTTACTAGGAAATTATGTGTGGTAGCTTCCCGTTGCTTTCCACACCGGAGATGATGATGATAATGAAGGCCAGATATATATATGAAGTCATACAATTAAATACGTACTAATAATAAATATATTTACTATAATCACATAAATAAGTGAATATATATATATTAATTAATTATTCAATAATATAATTTAAGTTTTTATTTAAAGGGGGGTAAAATTAAATTGGAATATATCTACATAGTAGTAATATTTTGAAAATTATTTAATTAACAATATTATATATTATGTTCGGGGACCTTTCGGGCCTCAAAGCTTCCTGACATTTGTCACCCAGGACGCTTGCCCCAATCGGGAATCGAACCCGGGCCCGCTGCGTGACAAGGCAGCACGCTGCCTCGTGACCACAGTGATGGATATTAAATCGAATATTAGACCTTGATGGAACTCTTGACGTCCCAACTCCTTTCGAAAAACGTTAAACTGAAAATATATAAGACTATTTTTTTTTATTTCAAGATTGTTTCTGTTATTTACACACGTATCGGAAAACTATTATTCTACCAGTTATATTATATAGTTGCGAAACACGGACTCTTATTTTAAGGGAGGAAAGGGGATTATGAGTATTTGAGAATAAAGTTCTTAGGAAAAAATTTGGACCAAAGAGAGATGAACAGACAGGTGAATGGAGAACACTACATAATAGTGAAGTACATTGACTTTATAGGAAGCCAGATATAATAAGAACAGTTAAGTCTCGTAGACTGCCATGGGCAGGTCATGTGGCACGAATGGGAAATGAAAGACGTGCATGGAAGCTTCTAGTAGGAAAACCAGAGGGAAAACGCCCAGTTGGTAGACCAAGAATGAGGTGGGAGAATAGCATTAACTATGATTTGAGGGAAGTAGATTATACAGGGAATGATTGGAAAGCATTAGCTCCGGCTAGTGATATATGGAGAGCTTATGTCCGCGCGGCCATGAACCTATGGGTTCGATAGTGCCAGTGAGTAAGTATTAGACCTTGATAGAATTTGGTAAATTTATTTTCAGAGAAACGAATTGGACTCAAAAAGCTGACCAAGACATCATAAGTAAAGCCTCGCATACTCCAGTTTCATAATACAAAATCGTATGTTTAATTTTCTCTTAGCAGTGATGACATTGTTATTAAACAAAGACGAGATCTTGTGGAAGGAATTCCACATTGTTCTCATTGTTTATTTCATTATTACAGCAACGCCAACCGCAGAATTCACACTTCTCTTCCCCTTAACCCCATAATGAAATTCTACACTTGCACTCCAAGATGTAAAAAGAACATATTTACAAGAATAAAAAAAAAAGTTGTGAAGATGTAGTGAGAAGGTCTTTAAATCTCTGAAAGTTTTGTGCTGTGAGTTTGAAACTGCTGTAACAGTATCCATTGCCGCAGAAAGGGGCTTGTTTTTGTGGGTGGGTGTGTGTGGGAGGGTGGGTGCTACTGAACAGAACACGTTGCCCAGTTCACATCGTTGGCGTCGGCAACCTCGGCAAACGCTAAGATTTTCACCAGAGAGATTTCCTCACGCTTTCTACTGAGGAATAACCGGTCAACTCCACTTCAAAAACATTATTTTGTTACATTATCAGGTTAATTGAACTAAGTTATGCATTGATAGACTTTATAGAAATTCTTACATTTTCTTATTTGACAATACAATCTTTATGCAACTTGTATTACTTTCTAAACAATAATTTAATTATTGTTATAGCTGTGGTCTCGAGGTAGCGTGCAGCTTTGTCACGCTGCGGGCCCGGGTTCGATTCCCGGTCGAGATAGGTTCCTGGGTGAGGTTTTTTCGGGGCTTTTCCTCACCTGTAAGACAAATGTCAGGAAGCTTAGGGCCCAACGGTCCCGGAAAATCATTCGGCCATTATCATCATCATTATCATCCTTCATCGGTGTGGAAAGTAACGGGAAGCTACCACACCTATAATTCCCTAGTAAAGCTGCAAAGCATAGTATGAAAATGCTATGATTGCAGTGAAAGACCTGCCCTCAGGCAGAATTACTATGGATGGATGGATATATATATATATATATTGTTATTTGCTATAAAGTAAACAAATTCTCATTAAAATGCTTTCTTGTTATAGAAGGTGTAAGATGGCAACATGGACGCTTCCCGCTGCCTCTTACTTTCGAGAATTATATATAAGGAACGAAAATTAATGTTCGCACTAGGGTGTATGGATAGCGTAGTGGATAACGCACTAACGTATAGAGTTAGAAGTCCCAGGTTAAAATCTCAGTTCAGGCATTAATTTTTCTTTCATGACACACACACACAATATATATAAAGATTAATGGATTGACAGAGACGAATGGCGTTTGGTTTCCGGAAGATGGCGGCAGCTGCTATGATACCGGATCATATATATGTGACTGAGTCGACCGCTGTGGTCTTGAGCTACCATGCTGCTTTATCATGCAGTGGGACCTAATTCGATCCTTTTTCGGGACAAGTTTTTTCGGGGTTTCTCTTCACCTGTAAGATAAATGTCAAGAAACTAAACAGTCCCCGAACAACATTATCATTATCATCATTACCACACTCGCCCATTAGATTAAGTTTAGGATTAAGATCTTTCCTGGTGATCATTACCATCATCATCACCTTTCACATCACCGGGGCAGCGTAACCTCGCCTTCCAGGCGCCCTAATCCTCAGAAATGGGTTAAAAGTACTTCAATGTCAGGAGAGAATACCAGAAATGTCGTAATGACAATCTGGTGGCACGCGCACACGCACACACACACAGACACACAAACTCACACACACAAACAAACAAACAAACACGAACACACACAAACAGAAACACACACACACACACACAAACAGAAACACACACACACACACACACAAACAGAAACACACACACAAACGCGCACGCACGCACACACACACAAACACGCGCGCGCGCGCACGCACACACACACACACACACACATATATATGATCAATAAATCGATACGTACATTAATGGAATTTGTTAGAATATTGAGAATTACCATCAGCAAATGAAAAGAAAAAGGAAAATATTATTAATGTTTGAAATAGATTTATATAGGTCTAATATTTTATTATTTATGATTATTATGGCTATGAGTTTTATGTACTAAAAGTTAAGATTGCAACGTAGTATAATGAGAAGTTAGTATTATGACTGTCTTTTGTTTTGGTTTCACATGTAAGCAGTTGAATAGTATAATGAGAAATAAGATTTTTGACAGTCTTTTATCTTGTTTCACACACAAACAGTTGGATAATATATACTATCTGAATTGCAATCTTATCTTTTATTAGCTATATAAAAATCCTAGCCCTATTATTATTATATATGCATTGGCTGTTCACAGCTATAATACGAGTTATTATAAATTATAACAGTAAATGCGCCTTTAAAGGAAGAATATTTTTAGAATTACCTAATCTTGAATTCTCGTGTGCCGACAATCCCTGTTAGAAGTAGGCCTATATTATCCAGATTGATCTGATCACACATACCTATCTTAATTAAAGTCACAGTTATACTTCAGTTACACACACATTCACATTTCAATCTATTTTTATGATAATGTATGTATTAAGTTTATGAATAAAACTTTTATTAAACTAGAGTTTCAGTAAGTAGTATTGCATTTATTTATCATTAGCGTCAATGGCAAACACCGGTTTTTATTATCCATCCAGTTCTCTTCTGACTTCGTTTTCCAAGTGAGCAGTGTTTTAATATTAAATGGCCAGACTTTTTCTGGTCATTCTACCACATTATTTGTTTCTTCTTTTTCTTCTTAAATAGGGATTAGGATCTTAAGCCTGTTCCGGCTTCACATATTCTATAACCAACGTTTCCGTGGTCTTCCCAAATCTCTCCTTCCTTCAGGCTTATAATCAAGAATTCTTCTAGGAATACGACTTTAGCTCATTCTTTCTAGGTGTTCAATCCATTGATCTCAATAATTATTAAACATTTCCTCTAATGATATTACATTTAATTATTTTCTTATACACTCATTTCTTAATTTATTTAACCTAGTACAACTCTTCTTCTAAAGTGTAGTGTCAATTTATGTAATTCTGTGTTTTTCCAAGAAGTGTTCAATTTTAAGTTCTGAGAATATTTCTATGTTCGTTCTATGATATATATATTTTTTTTTTGTTTGCTGCTCTCCTCATGAAATTAATCTCTTTTCCTATTCATTCTAATCTGAATAAGGAAACTATTTTTATGTTTTATTATGACAAATATTGAAAATCGAGTTAGCTGAGACGATAACATTTTACATTTAGTCGAAAGCCGACCTTCATGGACTGAGTTTTGGTCTTCCTCATATAAAGGCAAGTGCTGAATTGATGTATGGTGGTCTTGTCTTGAATGTTTGTGTTGTCTTCGAAAGTGGCATTGGAATTAAGCTGTTCACTTATCCAGGAAGACCCTCCATTACCTTATATTGTCAACAATGTATTGTGATATTCAGATATTAAAATCTTCTCCAGATAAGTCATGTCCCTGTATGGCCTGTGTGGCATGGGGTATGTAAAAGTAGCCCTACCTATAAATGGATAAGTTAAACTAGGGTAAAGGAAGAAGAAAATGCTGAATTGGATATTTTATCTTTATTTTTATCGGATTTTCTTGATTCATAATTAATTACATAACAATACCAATGAATTTTTACAAAACACTAACTCACTGGCGCTATCGAACCCGTAGGTTTATGGGCGCGCGAACATAAGATCTTCACACATCCCTATCCTGAGCTAATGTTTTCTAATTATACTCTGTATAATCTACTTCCCTCAAATCATGGTTAATGCTATTCTCTCACCTCATTCTTGGTCTGCCTATTGCGAGCTTTCCCTCTAGTTTTCTACAAGGAGTTTCCAAGCCACCTTTTAATTCTCCATTCGTGCTAAATTTCCTACCCATCACAATGCACGAGACTTAACTGTTCTTATTATACCTGATTTCCATAAAAATCATGTAGCTCACTGTTAGAAGATTTCTCCATTCGCCTTTCTGTTCATCTCTCTTTCGTCCAAAATTTTCCATAAGCATTTTATTCCTAAGTATAAATCAATTGCATATTGGTATACATCCAAAGATTCTAGACGCGAAATTATGTATTAAAAATCTATAAAGTGGTATAAAATAAATACAAATAATGACAATTTGTTTGATCTTGTCCACCGCTGTAGTCTCGAGGTAGCGTGCTGCCTTGTCACGCAGCGGACCCGGGTTCGATCCTCGGTCTGGGCAGTTTTTCTGGGTGAGGTTTATATCGGGTGTTTTCCTCACCTGTAAGACAAATGTCAGGAAAACTTTAAGGCCCAAACGGTCCCCGAAATCATATGGCCATCATACTCATCCACATCCTTATCATCATCATCATCCTTCATCGGTGTGGAAAGCAACGGGAAGCTATCACACCTACAATTCATTAGTAAAGCTGCAAAGCATAGCATGAAAATGCTATGATTGCAGTGAAAAACCTGCCTTCGGGCAGAATTACTATGGATGGATGGATGTTTGATCTTGATGTATGTAGGCCTACGTGAAAACATAAAAAAAATATTATTAGAAATATGTATTTTTAATCGCGAAAATTATAATAATCTAATTGAATTTGGAACAAATGTAATGTTTGAGTGCGAATGCCACAGTTAATTGTAAAATATTATTTTAAATTATCGAGTATGTTAGGCCTATATGGCGCCACACAATATAAGTATTGTAGGCCTATACACATTTGGTATTCATTATTTATGATGGTGTTGTGAATTGACTCTTATTTTAAGGGGGGAGAAAATATTTCGAGTATTTGAGAATAAAATTCTTAGGAACATTTTTGGACTAAAGTGAGATGAACAGACTAGGTCTACTTATAACAGTGAGGTACATGATTTTTATAGGAAACTAGATATAATAAAAACAATTTAGTCTTGTAGACTGCGATGGGCAGGACATGTGACACGAATGGGGAATAAAATATGGGCATGGAAAATTCTTGTAGGAAAACCAGAGGGAAAAGCCAAGTAGGTAGTCCAAGAATGAGGTGAGAGAATATCATGGTTTGAGGGAAGTAGATTATACAGGGGATGTTGGAAAACATTAGCTCAAAATAGTGATGTATGGAGAACTTATTTCGCGCGGTCATGAACCTATGGGTTCCCATAGTGTCAGTGAGTTAGTTGTTAATGATGTATGAACAATAATTGGAAAATGTGTTATTTTAATTAATGATTATCTTTTATAAGAAGTTATAAGAGTCTAAATACATTTTTAGAATAAGTATGTCATATGGCGACACACAAACCAGACATTATTAAGAAATTGTCTACTGTAACGGAACTAACGTCAATCAGTGTGGTATTTCGGTATATTTATCAAGTGATCTGAACATACAAGTAAACACGGAGGTATGCCAATATTACCAAAATAACTAAAGAATGTGGTTATTTCCAATATTGTTCCGTTCTACATTCTAGAACATCGTTACCCAACCTGTGGTTCGCGAACCCCCAGGGAGTTGCCAAATATTTCAAGGGGTTCGCCAAAACTTTATGTAATGGCGGGTTTCGAGGTTAGATCTATTATTGTTTCCTTCATTTCTGCAGCACAGTAATAATAATAATAATAATAATAATAATAAATTAGAAACACAAAAATTAGAAAATGGATGAATGCAAAAAGAAATATAATAGATGAGATTGAACACGGAAGGCTAAAATGGTATGGACACGTAAGAAGAATGCAGGATAGAAGACTGTCAAAGGCCATCTATGCATGGAAAATTGAAAGAAGGAACAGAACAGGAAGACCAAGAACAACCTGGAAGAACAACATTCAAAATTCAATGAGGAAATCTGGTGTAACAGATGAAGACACATAGGACAGAGAACGATGGAGAACTTTAATTAAGGGAAATTTGTGCACGTTTGTTGCAAAGTGATAGTCTATAGTCCGTATTCATTTATATATCAATGTATGTATATATATATCTATATATTTATTCATGTTAATTACTAAGATTGGTTGGAGAAAACCCTCAAAATGAAATGAATAATAATAATAATAATAATAATAATAATAATAATAATAATAATAATAATAATAATAATAATAATAATATTATTATCATTTTAAAATTAAATTTACCTTATAATGCCCCTTGTTACATATGTGTAACATCAGGAATTTATCACATTATGTCCACAATAAATTAATATTTATCGCGAATGCCTGTAAGCTATTTAGTTTTTTTTACGTTGATATTTACACATTGTGTTGTTGACAGTTCGCTTAAACTCACATAGCAGTTTTTGTAAATGATTATTATTTTCTTGTTCTTATCCCACAAAACTCCGTTTAAACTTGGCAGTTAAATAAAAATTTGAGTTTAAAGCTTATGTCTACTGAAACTGATTGTTTTAGACGCTCAACGAGTCATTATACAGTGAAAAAAAAAAATCAGAAATACAATCATCAGACAACAAATGAAAGTCCAGAATTCAATATTAGATTTTGTGAGATACAAACAACTAGAATGGTATGGTCATATACATAGGATGCCAGAGAAAAGATTACCCAGACAAGCTTTGGAATGGATTCCACCTGGGAAAGGAAAGAGAGGTCGATCTAGATTTAAATTGATGGATGATGTAAGAAGAGCTATGAGGTCTGGAAGAATTGGATTGGGAAGATAGTGAAGAGTGGAGAAAGAAGATACAAATTTGAAAAGCTTTGGGCACAGGAATATGTTTTATTACATTGTAAACCTGTTTATAAATAAATAATTATTTTCTGATAATAACAGCACTTCATTAGCATAACATAGTTCTGCATTCTATCTCCTTGTTTCCCACTTTAAACAGACTACTAATTTGTTTTATTTATCTTATGATTTCATACATTATTACATTAAAAATATACTTACTTACTCACTGGCACTATCGAACCCGAAAGTTCATGGCCGCGCGGACATAAGCTCTCCATACATCCCTATCCTGAGCCAATGCTTTCCAATCATTCCCTGTATAATCTGCTTCCCTCAAATCATAGTTAATGTTGTTCTCCCACCTCATTCTTGGCCTACCAACTGGGCGTTTTCCCTCTGGCTTTCCTACAAGAAGCTTCCATGCACGTCTTTCATTCCCCATACGCGCAACATGTCCTGCCCATCGCAGTCTACGAGACTTAACTGTTCTTATTATATCTGGCTTCCTATAAAGACCATGTAGTTCATTGTTATGTAGTCTTCTCCATTCACCTGTCTGTTCATCTCTCTTTGGTCCAAAAATTTTCCTAAGAACTTTATTCTCAAATACTCGTAATCTCCTTTCCTCCCTTAAAGTAAGAGTCCATGTTTCGCACCCATATAATATAACTGGTAGAATAATAGTTTTATATATTTTCAGCTTAACGTTTTTTGAAAGGAGTTGGGACATCAAAAGTCTCTGTAATGCATAATAGCATGCATTTCCAGAATTGAGCCTATGTTTAATTTCTTTGTGCATCTCATTCCTATTTGTGATTACTGTTCCTAGGTATTTGAATTCAGCCACTTCCTCAAAATTTCCCTCATTTGTCATTAGCTGTCCATTTCCATTATATAATGAATTTCTAAAAATATAATAGGACTTAAATATCTGCTTGTCTTGTACCTACTGGAACAGGCACTTCTTCCATTTATCTTTAATATTTTTGCAGGGTCGTTAAAATGATTAAATCCGGACAGATCCGAGACACAGTTGATTCTATGAATAATATGTTAATTCGTATTCTTCTTCTTCGTCACGGTTTAGACTTATTTACTAGCCTGTTCCGGCTCATTGCAGCTGTTTCCATTCTTTTCTTTGGTCTTTCCAAGCTACGTCTTCCTCGTGGTGAATAGTTGTATGCTGCTTTTGGTATTCTGTTCTCAGTCATCCTTGCCAAGTGTTCTTTCTAGTTTGTTCTGTATTTCACTATTTTCTGTTTAATTCCTCCACTTTTATTTGTCTTATTTATGTATTTATTTTTTCTCTGTTCTTTGATAACCTGCTATTGGTCTGAGGAATTTTATTTCAGCAGCTTGTATTCTGGCAGATTGTTGTGCTGTCACTGTCCATGTTTTGGATCCATAAGTAATAATAGGAACTGGCATTGTCTTGTATAATTTCATTATAGAGTCACCTGGTTTTCTTTTTCAAAGTTCAAAGTTAATTCGTAATAATAAACTAATAAAAAACCTCACCATCTTCATTGTTTTAAAACTTTAAAAATCCAAGACTTAAGGTCTTAAAGTATTATTATTTGTTTTGTTGGCATAACACTGCTTTATGATATTATGCTATTCTTACTTCCAAAATTCATACATCATTGATGATCGTATAAAAAGGAGAAATTGTTTACCGTTTTCTCTAAGAAAAATTTTAGTAGAGACACTTGCAATGCCCCATTTTGATTACTGTGATACTCTTTTTACTGACCTAAATACTGTTCTTACCCAAAGACTTCAACGTGTTCACAATTCTTGCATACGTTTTATTTGTGGTATACGTAGATTTGATCACGTTACACCATCCCTGGAACAATTGTCATGGCTTCGTCTTCAAGATCGTAGAACCATCCATTCCCTATGCCTTCTCTATAACATATTACACACATCATTACCTTATTATTTATCACACAGCTTCACTAGACTCTCTGATACACATAACTTAGATACCCGATCCCTTGAGCACTGTGTCCTTTATATCCCTCCTCATCATACTACCTATTATTCGAAATCTTTTACAGTTTCTCTTGCTAGAACATGGAATTCACTCCCACCCTATGTCAGAGACTGCCAAACTTTACTATCTTTCAGAAATAAATTGAAAATAAAATCACTAACAGAAACAACCCACTAATATTACTTTTTAAGAAAAATAGACTTAGGATTTGTTAATATATTTACCTAATGCCTTGTATAGAAAGCATAGATTAATTCATTGTAGTTTATTACTTTCTTTGTATTTTTTTTTTCTTTTCTTTTTATGTATAGTAGATTCGAGCTGTTATTCCTTTTTTTTATTCATTGTATCATTAATTTAATTTTATTTGTATTTAGTTTCATTCTATTATTAGACATTCATTTCATTATTATTCAATATGACAGATAATTAATTGTTCAATGACTATTATTGTAACTTTTTTTATATTCATATGTAACATATGTTTGTCCTGATTAATATGACTATTATTGCATTTTTTTGTATTCATATGTAACATATGTTTGTCCTGTTTAATATGACTATTATTGTAATTTTTTTTTGTATTCATATGTAACATATGCTTGTTCTGGTGAGTGGAAGAGAAGGCCACATGGCCTTAACTCCACCAGGCTAAATAAATCTATTCTATTCTAATCTATTCTATTCTATATTTCATAGTTATTATACAATGCATACATTCAGAGGAATATTTACATTTACACATAAATATTCTTATATTGCATTCATAAACTAAATTATTAACTTTAGTTTATCTGACAGCGATCCCAGAGTCTTGGTTCCATTTCTCGGTTATAAGACAGACGTTTTTATTAGATTATGTGATCTGAAACAGATTCACTTAGTCTCGTCAATACAACTGAGTAGCTACTTGATATATGGCTAAGTACCAAAATCCTGCTAAGAAAACTGATATTAAGATTGAGCGAGTGCGCTACGCTAATCTCGTGATTTACTGCAGGGTAATCTGCTAGCCAGCGACACAAGCCATTTTAGTAATATACTATGAAGCTGCCGAGCCACAGATTTATTTATATTTTATTTTATGTTATCCATCCATAGTAATTCTGCCCGAGGGCAGGTCTTTCACTGCAATCATAGTATTTTCATGCTATGCTTTGCAGCTTTACTAGGGAATTGTAGGTGTGATAGCTTCCCGTTGCTTTCAACACCGGTGAAGGATGATGATGATGATAATGATAAGGATGATGATGATAATGGTAAGGATGATGATGATAATGATAAGGATGATGATGATAATGATAAGGATGATGATGATGGCCATATGATTTCGGGGACCGTTTGGGCCTTAAAGTTTTCCTGACATTTGTCTTACAGGTGAGGAAAAACCCCAATAAAAACCTCACCCAGAAAAACTGTCCCGACCGGGGATCGAAGCCGGGCCCGCTGCATGACAAGCCAGCAAGCTACCTCAAGACTACAGCAGTGGACATTTTATGTTATAGTGTTATGTAAAATTTAAAATAAAGTCTTCAAAATTAATTCTTATCAGTTTAATTTTAGTACAGCACGAGAGGAGTGAAAGCAACCAATTGGAGGGTTATATCGCCAAATGTGTATCTGTTTTGTAAATATAAATCAATTTGGGAGAATGGAGGCTATAAATGACTATGAGTCTTTATTGTGTGAGCCAACATCCTCCCCACATATGAGAGCTACTTATTGTAATAACAGTCTAAGGGGATGGTGTCGAAAATAGGGGAGTTCCAATATTGCTTTCAAGTACTAAATGAAGATAGGCGACATTATCTGACAAATTAATATCCGTCTAACCCCTTCAGTAACAGAACTTAATGACAAATCCCAGATAAATATCTAACGTCGATTATTTAAAAAATATATTAGATTACGTTTGCGTTTCAATTATTAGGCGATATGACAAACTACGTACTGGATGACCAGGTTCGATCTCTCGCAGTGGGTAATAGTTACTGAGACTAAAGTTATGTTAATATTTTATTTAACGATGCTCTTTAACAGCTCAGGCAATTAGTGTTGCAATTTAAATCTGGAGGTGAAAGGGCTTAAATTATTTTGAGAGGCCTCTTCTTTCAGTCATCCCGCGCCGTAGCCGAGTGGTTAAGGCAAGAAGCCTTGGCGCAGAGCTACGGGACTTTCGCTGGTTCCAGTTCCCATGGGGAAAGAAATTTTCTCATGGAATTTCGGCCAGTATGGGACCGATGCCCACCCAGCATCGTGATGCATTTGGGTAGCTACAATAAGTAGCGACTACAGGTTGAGAAGAGCAGCTACAACGGCTGGGAGACCCGACATGCTGACCACATATCACCCCTACACTGGCTAGATGATCGTCTACATCTGTGATTAACACAAGTGGATGTAAGGCCAGCAGTCGGCTGGTAGGCCAACGGCTTTCTAGGCCTGTCGTGTTTGGATTTCTTATTTCAGTTTTGAGGTTATTTTACATGCGGTAAATCTACGAGACGGGATCCACAGTTTTAGTTCACTTCCGAAGGAACCCGTACTCAGGAATGTTACGCTCTGGAAAAAAATCTATTGACCTCAGCCGGGTTTGAACACGCTAACCTTGGAACTAGAGCCGAGCATATAACCAATAAGGACATCGTCGACCAGGAAGACTCTTAAGAGACTGCTAGATGGGGCAGAAACAGGTCAACAAAGGCCTAATACGTGACGGATGATGATGATAGTCCACCGGGGTCAACTCTGGGACGAACATACCCCTTCTTAGTTCTCTATTGGAAATTATCTAGCAGTGAATTCGGGACCACTGAAACAAACAAAGAATGGAAAACCTCTAGGAGAAGATAACATTAGTCCAGGGATTCTAACTTGTGATATTGAAACAACTGCAGGTATAATGCACCCACGTTTTAAAAATAGTTGGATGGAAGAAAAAATCCCATTAGCTTGGAAAACTAGTTTAATAATAAAGATATCAGAAAAGGGTGATAGAACAAAATGTGAGAATTAGCGGGGCAGTTCGCTTTTATTAATTCCAAGAATGAAGTTTTTAGTAGACTTATTTTAAATAGAATTGAAGCAGCTTTAGAAACGCAGATTAGGAAAATGCAAGCAGGCTTCATACATAATCGAAGTTGTGTGATCAGATAAATACAATGAGCATCATTATATAATAGGGCGCTGAATGGAATTCGTCATTATAATACCTCACCTTTGTTTGTTTGTTTGTTTTTTTTTTTCAAGTAGGCATTTAACTTCCTCTTCCATACAGAAATATGGTTGGTGTTAAGAAAACATGGCATACAAGTCGGCCGCGGTGGACTAGTGGTTGTGCTCCTTGTCTCTGGGGTCGCGGGTTCAAACCCGGCCGCGATCGATGAACTTTTTTTTTAGGATGGAAAATTTCAAGGAGCAAGCACTCCGGGAGGGACTTTAAGCCGTGGGCCCGAGTCTGCAGATTTTTAGGC